>JAQQZT010000016.1:10492398-10509270 GCA_030068275.1 Clarias platycephalus | reverse complement strand
CGCGCGGCGGCCGCGGACGTTGGCCGGCCGGAGCGACACGGAGCCCGAGAAGCGCCGTGGTCTCGGCGGGTTGCGGCGGAAGACCTGGCGGAGATCTCCGCTTTCGCTGTTCCACCGCCTCCTTCCGTTTCTGTGCCAGCTGTGCTTGGCTCTCTTCGACTCCTCCTCGTGCTTGAGCTCGTGTTTAACTGACAGCTCGTGGTTCTGGACTTTACTGTGGCACATCATTCCCTTCCCACACATCCTGTCTTCGTATAGCGTTATCTTCTCTCTCTGTCTCTCTCCTCTTAATCTTCTTCACATCGTCTTCTCGACGAGGAAACAAAGAACAGTCTCACCCGTTTAATGGGGAGGTTTTGTTTCTCGACTCGAGGGGGTTCACCCTCTGTATCTCGATATGCTCTACCTTTTTACAATCTTCTCCGTTTTTTTCTTTGTCACTGGCTTTCGCAGGTTCATAGCCTGACGCGGTGCCTCCTCGGTAGGCAGCTTGACTCAGTCACACCCCTCGACAGTCCGCTTAACTCCTTCTTTCTCGTCGTTACTCTTTGTGTATATAACACGTCTAAATATGAGGTTAAATCGTGGGGAAATGAGCTTATAGTTTGTTTGACGTTTTTTATTACAAACAAACTACTTCTCACAACCCCACAGATACATCAGCAAGCCCTTGGCAGTTATTTTAAACGGGGGAGCGACTGCATAGCTGCTTATATAGCATCAGGACCTGGGAGTGCGCTTGTGTTTAAGGGGGTGTGTACTTATTGTTTGGAATGAAAAATACAATTAAAAATATAAAACCCTAGTCTAATACGCGATATCACAGAATTATATGTAAATATATTTCTTATATAAAAGTGATTTAAGGTATTTAAAGCAGACTATGTTACACCATAGCCCCACCCATAGCTTTGAAATAATGGTTTCTTCCATTGAATGGATGGTGACCGTACAGCTGATCTAAGATCGGTTATTGCTATCCCAAACAGGCTAAACCTATGTGCAAAGGGAACCTCGAACAGGTAACAGATCAGATGTATCATCCTTACAGGCACAAAGAAGCTACGTGCAAAACTGCATACTAGCGCACTACCACTTTAACAGAAAGAACAAGTCTGCCGACCATTTTTTTTTTTTTTACCTTTTTATGGAGGTTGTTGTGGACAAGAACAACGGCGTTAACGCGAAAGCAACGGCTCCAAAATTGGCGCTACAAATAATGAAGCACTTTAATTAGATTCAGTACTCACTGGAGTGACCATTTTGGAGGAGACGGGGTTATTTTGTCAAAATACTCTGAAAGATTCACCTGCACAATAACGTTCCCTTCCATAACCCATGGCAATTTTATTAAAAAAAAAAAAAAAAAAAAAAATCTTTAGATACTTATTTAGGTTTTGCAATTTTCACCTGAACTTAATTCCAACAATGTAGGATAATGTTCGATGTACATAGACGTTTGACACATGACTTAAGGGGGTGGGGGGGACATAAAAAAGACCATACACCTTCTCTCTCTTACATCTTGAAGCAACATGTTTTCACTGAATTCCCATTTTGACACAGTTAATCATCTTGGTTCAGTTCCCACCAAATGCACAAGCCCCAGCCACTGGATACCATTTGGGTCCCAAGCCCAGATAAAATGGTAGGGTTGCGTCAAGAAGACCAATAACAATCATCTAATCCATTAGACAGACTAATAGTCACCAAATCCTCAAAAAACCTGAGTGTGAGATGTAATGGGAAGCTAGTGTTGTTTCACAAACTGCCACAGGAGCACTCCTGACAGGGGTAAAAATAACACCAACTACACTGTAGTCTCATGTTACCGATTTGATATATTAGGGAAGCTGAAGTAATGCTTATTCATAACTTATACTCACTGTATGTAAAACACAATGTATAGTGTATGGAGCAAAACACACCTCAAATGGTATTAAAACCCTAACATTATTTTTGCCTTTGCTAATAATAATAATAATAATAATAATAATAATAATAATAATAAAAAGTTCTGAAAGTTCAGTCTATTCATGCCAGATCATAAAAAGACCAGATGAGGCTGGCATCTGTGCCAGATTTGTCTTAAATTTGGGCTTATTAATAAACAAGACAATAAAATCAAGTTAATATCAGCTGATGATATATTTTAGTACAATATGCATTGTTACAGCTAACACGTACAGTATATGTTTGTTCATTTACATATTATGTGGAAGGAAATGATCAATGACTAGTCTATATTGATATCCTGTGTCCTAGAGCACATTTTTAGGCATCTTCTAGCTTCTAATTAGAGGATAAATATAACTTCTACTTTTAGGTAATGTGAATAGGAAGTGGAGCTGAGCTTCTGCTTAATAATAAGATGGACCTGTGTTGATAAAAGTGTTATTGTAAAATAACTTTAACTACTTTATTAAAAATGGGTTAATGTTTTACTTCCATCAAGGCAGTTGTTATGGGAGCACTGAGGTTATTGTGGTTATAGTACAGTATACTGTTGCATTTGATATATACTGTAAGTCACTTTGCATGAATTCTCAAGGTAAAGTCTCTTTTGCAGATCAGTATGAAATAATTAAAAAATTAATTTAGGTATGATTCTCATACAACATGTAAAGTTACACATTTCATAGCCATAACAACAGAATAACTACTGTACTATTATTAATCATCACACATACATTACAACAATTCCCCTCATATCCCAGGTTGTTAAGAAACTGGGCTCAGAGCAAAGGGTCAGTCATGATACAGCACGCCTGCAGCAGATAGGATTAAGGCTCCTGCTTCAGAGTCCAAAAATGGCTCCTTTCTGGTCCTGGTCTTTGAACCCTGACCTTTGGATCAGTAACCCACCCATACACCCTAAAAAAAAAATTATGTCAGGACTGCCAAAGAATAAAGGCTTGTGGTCTATTGACCCAATCGTAGACAGTTAAATTGGACTCCTAAAACATAAACAGATATATTCAGCCTGTATTTGTCACATTTTGAGATTAAATTCAGTTCTGAGGATATAAAATTAAACACCCATTAAACAGGTAGGACTCCTCCAACTCCTAAATCCTAAGTCAACCCATGTGTATTGTAATTTCACATGTAATTTTGAAAACACAACAAAGCCAGATATTAATTTATTAATTTTCACTAACCACATTATCCTCCTTGGGTACATACTGGGTGCAGAAAACAACATGGATAGTACCATGCACATATGCTTTTGCACCTTGGGCCAATTTAGAGAAGATTATCCACATACCAGCATGTTTTGGGGAGATGAAATGTGACCCAAGAGCCTGGAGGGATAGGTGAAAAACATGTAAAACTCGACCAGAGTTACCAGAGCTCAGGATCACACCAGGGACCCTTGAGCTGTGAGGCAGTAACTCAACCCATGGCTCCACCATGTGGCAGGCGTCGGTTTTGTGTAAAATGCAAGGCAGTGCTACTGTATATGATAGTGGTACCAAACTTCTTTCTTTACATCTGTTTTTTATTACTTTCATTGCAGTTAGTAAAAAGTTTCTAATAGTTGCATGTTTTGGAGACTTTGGTGTTATTTTGCTTTTGTACTGGTTAAAATAATATAGATTATTATATCCTGAGGGAAATCGAAGAATAACATTTATTCATTCATCCATTTTCTATATCGCTTATTCTGCGTACAGAGGCAGGTCCCCCATGGACAGGCTGCCAATCCATAGCAGGGAACACACACACTATGGACAATTTGGGAACGCCAATTAACCTAATCTGCATGTCTTTGGATAGTGGGAGGAAACCGGAGCACCAAGGGGAAACCCACCAAGCACAGGCTAAACATACAAACTCCATGAACACAGAATCAAACCCTTGACCCTGGAGATGTGAGGTATTTTTTTGCTTTTTTGGTCTGTCCTCATCCCATCCAACACTTTGAGTGACATATATCTGATAGCCATCGTTTCTGTGGCAGTTACTTAAGAGGGCGGTATGGCAGTGCCCGATGGTCATTCACAATCTATGGGCAATTTGGAAACGCCAATTAACCTAATCTGCATGTCTTTGGACTGTGGGAGGAAGCTGGAGTACACAGAGAAAACCGACCAAGCACAGGAAGAACATGCCACAGTGCTAACCACTAATAACATTATTTAAACATAATTTTAAAACCTGAAATTAAACATTTATAACTATATAGTCAGATGTCCACCATACATTGACCAACATTGATCTGCCATAATGTTATGACCACCCACTTACATTTAGGCATTTGGCAGACACTCTTATCCTGAGCGACTTACAAAAAATGCTTTGAAGTTTCAGTCACTGGATAGATACTTACACTAGGTTACTAACTACGTGCCATCAGTCAAACACAGTTGGGATTTTTTTTGTTTTGTTTTTGAGGGGATTAGTCCAAGTATTGAAGAAATAGATACGTCTTGAGTCGTCGTTTAAAGACTTAATATTGAGTAGGCACCCCCCCCCCTCCCTTTGCACCCAAAACAGTAATGACTTCCGTGTTCTGACAGCCATCTATGGAAACCAGCATTATCCTTTTCAGCAATTTAAGCTACAGCAGCTTTCACATTGGATCAGATTACACAGGCCAGCCTTCGCTCCCCATGTGCATCAGTGAGCCTTGGCTGCCATGACCCTGTCTTCAGTACCACTGGTTTCCCTTACTTGGATTACTTTCGGTTGGCCCTGACCACTGCAGCCTGGGAATATCCCACAAGAGCTGCAGTTTTTGTAATTTCTCCGACCCAGTCCTCTAGCCAGCACAATTTTGCCCTTGTCGAAGTAGGTGCAGTTACAATATCTCGTGCCAAAGCACCTAGAAGTGGGTGGGTTATATTAGTCAGTGAAGCTTTTGTCCCTGAATTTCATGTAGAAAAAATGTACAAGCATAATGATTTGAGTGACTTTGATAAGAGCCAAATTGTGATGGCTAGAGGACTGGGATAAAGCAACTCCAAAACTGCAGCTCTTGTGGGATGTTCCTGAACTGCATTGGTCAGAACATACCAAAAGTGCTACAAGGAAGGAAAACCGGTGAACTGCTGACAAGGTCATGCGCAGCCAAAAAACATTGTTGCACATAGCTCCTGTGTAGTTCAATTCAATTCAGTTACATTTTATTTGTATAGCGCTTTTAACAATTGACATGGTCATAAAGCAGCTTTACACAATCAAATAATTATTTAACTTTGTATGAAATGTGAATGTGTATGAATCAAAATGATAAGACAAGGAAAAACTCCCTGAGATGGTAATGGAAACCTTGAGAGGAACCAGATTCAACAGGGAACCCATCCTTATTTGGGAGATAACGGATAGATTTGGGTTATAACGGATAGAAGTAGTCCGATCCAATAGAAGCGCTAGTGTAAATCAAACGGATGAAAAGGTTACTGCTGGTTCTAATAGAAAAGTATCACATCACACAGTGCGTCAGGGATCCAGCTTCCGCTCTCCAGTACACCAGTAGGCGCTGTCGGACCTGAATGTTTTCAGAACTACAAGAGAAGAGGGGAAATGATACAGCCTGTGTCTGTGTTATCTGCTCGAATCACAGCAGTCATGGACGGGGACTGAATGTTTTCTTTGCACATTTCAGCTGACACATCTGCATCAGGACGGGTGCATTGTCGTAGTTCAGGACTTTGTATGATGGTGTAGCGGGGAATTGTAACCTGGTGAAAATGGACTGCGAGGCGTTTACGGAGCAAAACACAGAAAGAAGTGTTTGCATTGTTGGATCGGAACTGGTGGAGAACTACACGGTACAAGTTATTAAATATTAATATGCATCCTATGAATGTAGTAAAGTGTGCTTAGATGCTGCGCTTAGACTTCTCCTGATCCAGTGTCCCGAGAATGCTCTGATAGTGTTCCAGCTTATCTTCTGACAGTTATCTTGTGGGCCGCGTCATAATCGCCTCTCTAGTGGACAGAGAGTGCACTAGATAGGGTATACACGCGGGTGCTTTGTAGTTTTCTTTTATATTGAGGAAGGGGAGGTTTGGGACTGAGCCAATGTTTACGTCAAAGTCTGAGAAATTATTGCACAGACAACAGAAATAAAATACAATTATTTATCAACATTATGTTGTATGGATACAACTGCGCAAATTTAGAATTTAGTTAACTGGCTTGTTAACCAGCCTGGTTATGTGTTGTTAAGTTCACAGAAAGCTTGGAAACAATTGACCTTTGAGCTAGCGAGAGAAACACTGCTAAACTATAACTAGCTAATTGGCTCATACAGCTGACTGTAATAAAAATGTCTTTTCATGGCTCTAACAATGCTGTCAGGTTTATTAACCAATTTATCTTAGCTACAAAGCTAGTTTACACAGCGTTAACCAGCTAGTTAAGTTCGTTTGGTTCGTCTCGCGCCTCCCAGTACTTCCGGATGTGATGAAATCTTCTTACTTTCTGTAGACTGTATACTATTTTGGTGAAATAATTTTAAAGAAAGTGAAAGCTGTACAAAATTAGATGTTTATCTGTTCACACAGGTTGCTATGAATTTTTTTTTTTTTTTTTTACACTGTTTTAAAATGGTTGATAACTCATTAACTAATACAACAAAAAAAGACATGAGCATTAATTCATAATGTATTAAACATATTTAGAAATATATGGCAATATCAGAATCTTTTGTGTGTGAGAGAAATGATTTGGATGTGGCCTTTACACTTGTTATATAAGTGTGTATGCTCTGTGGTAAAGCCGGATATAGAATTAATAGAGGAGACTGTTATACAGTATGTGAATCTTTTTGTTGGAGGTACGGTGGCGAAGTGGTTATCACTGTGGGCTCGAACCTCCAGGGTCAAGGTGCCTGTTTCAAAAACATGCCGATTAGGTTAAATTGTGTTCCTAAATTGTTTTTGTAGTGTATTTC
Organism: Clarias platycephalus; assembly: GCA_030068275.1. Lineage (NCBI taxonomy): Eukaryota > Metazoa > Chordata > Actinopteri > Siluriformes > Clariidae > Clarias > Clarias platycephalus. The sequence goes on along the minus strand of JAQQZT010000016.1, from coordinate 10,502,366 downwards.
TCTGTGTGTGCACGCCTCCGGCCCAAAGACTTCTGAGATAGGCTCCAGGCAATCTTTACCCTGTACACAGGATAAGCAGTATAGAATTACTACAAAAGCACATTGTATTCACAAAATCCTTGGGATCTTTTGAGATGTATATACTCATAATTATGGTTTATTAATTATGATTTATTACCTCAGTTATGACTTATTAAAACATAATTATGGGAAATATAGTAAATGTCAGTAAAAAGTCATGATTGTGAGATAATGATGAGCTAGTAAGTCATAATTATGAGAGACCTATCTGTTTTGTGTTGCAACTTGTCTATCACCACACTGTCTCCAGAATATATATATATATATATATATATATATACACATATATATATATATATATATAAAATCATGACTAAATAAGTAACTTGTCAGACAGCAAGAACTCTCCAATGTTTCCGATCTTGGCGGAGGGTCTCAGCAGCTTGTTCATTTGTGATGTTTAGTGCATTGAATCCTCCATGTTTGGGGACATGTTCTTAATTTCCTTTGGTTTCACATTTAAAGTTGGTCGGACACTTGAGAGATAATGAGTCACAGTTATGAGAGAATAATAAAAACATATATATTTGTTAAGAAAACTCACCTTGTTGTAAGCTCTAGTTAGATGTCCAAAATGTAGAAACATTAAGAACTGTATGTGGGGCATGCTGATCCCAACATCGTGATGCTCCCACCACCAGGCTTCAATTTAGCAATTACAAGTGAAAACAGAGCAGAGTATGTTGAAATTGCTAACACGTTTTCTTTTTGATTTGCCACTGTTTAGGTTTACATAATCGAGGTGAAGGTTGTGGAGCACCGGTGGACTGTAAAGCATCGCTACAGTGACTTTCATGAACTGCACGAAAAGGTATGTTTTGATCTTGTATGCAGTGGATATACAGTTTATAATAACTAATTCCTGATTAACGTACTGCATACAAATAAAACATTCTTTAAATGTTTTGCAAAAACCTTTTTCATTGATGCACATTTTTTTTTACCATAGATTATACTGGCAAGTTTAAATAGCTTTAGGTCAGGTTAAGTTGCTTGATTTATACTCGCAGGTAAATTTGTTCTGCAGTAAATGATGGCAATGACATGCATTTTTAAAGCGCATGTGAAACAAAATGAAAATAACATGATGCATGGTACAAGTGCTCAAGACTCCACCACTTAAGACATAACATAAATCACATTATAAAAAAACAAACAAATAAATAACAAAAAATATAAAACAGACTCTAAATAAATAAATGGACGAACCATTAAATGCCTAAATAAAAAAAATAATAATAATAATACCCCAACATCTTATTCAACACTGGTAAAACTGCAGGAACAAAGCTGTTTTTATATCGCTTTGTTCTGCACCCTGGGACTAAAAACCTCCAGAACCGTCCAGAACTAAAAAGCTGAAACTGTGCAAAGAGTGGGAGTCATCATTTAAAATAGATATCGCTTCTGCTACAGAGCGGATGATATTTAGAGATGTTGGATGCAACTGTGACTCACCAACCAATGAACTAGACCATTTAACTATCTGCTTTAAGGAATTTCTCGTTTTACAGATGCATGACCAAAGCTTGCCACCAAAGATAAGGACAAGATTGATTTGATAAGCGCATGGTGAAACATGCCCATTATTGTTCAGTCAGCTTTATTATTCCAGCTTCACTTGCAAACGAGTAGTGTTAATTTTGGCAGATTGTTTTAGTTTTAGTCTTCTAACGATTGTTAGTTGTAGTCTATATTATTTGACAAAAACTAAAAATATTCTAGTCTAATTTAATAATACAATAAAAATGAAATCACATGCTGTTAGGTCAGGCTGTACAGTGGTGTAGTAGTTAGCACTGTGACTTCGCACATGCATGGTCGAAGGTTCGAGTCGCACTTTGGGTCCATGTGCTTGAAGCTTTCATGTTCTCCCCGTTTCCTGCAGGTATTCCGGTTTTCTCAGATAGTCCAGAGACATGCAGATTGGTGATGGCTAATTGGTGTTCCCAGATTGTCCATAGTGTGTGGTGTGTGCATGTGTGCCCTGCAATGGATTGGCCTGTGCCACCTTGTGCCCGAAGTGTCCTGCGATAGTCTCCATGCTTCTTGCGACCCTGTACAGGATAAGCGTTATAGAAGATGAAGACTGTTAGGCCACAGATCTCGATTTAAAATTTCACAATTTCATGGAAATTACCTTCGGTTTGTCTAATAAACAGTCTAATTTTATAATATGTTTATATTTTGGAATAAAAGTATAATTACAATATTATATTTAATGTTTAAAGTCTAATAAAACAGTCACTAAAATTACGTTCGGTTTGTCTAATAAACTGTGAGTAGGCTAATGTAGGTTATTTTGTAATTAGAGCAGTTGCAAAAAGCTTTCAGAAGAACAAGACTGTTTGAGGCTACAGAATTGTCAGAGCGTGGTAAATCAGGAGATCTCAGATTAGAGACTCGCATGACTCCCTTTGGCAAAAACAGCTGGGAATCGGAGATAAACGCTGGATGAACAATGCCACTACTTCAGTCGTTCCTGCGAAATAGTAACTGCAGTTTCTGATGCAATAAAAGTTGCAGGAATTGCATTCACGTGTGTGTAATTCAAATTGTGACCACAGTATGACGGTGGCTAACATGTTATGCTACACATTTAAAAGTAAAGCTAACTGTATTAATGCAACGTTATGTTCACAATCTGCCTTACTGTTACATGAATCATAATGTTTGCCTAACTTTTCATACATTTCTGAACAGCTGGTATTCAAAGGCTTTTCACTTTTTATTATCCTTTTTTTTTTCTTCTCCTGTCCGTTAAGTGAAGTCAATTAAGTGAAGTTATCACATAAATTGTTAATCTTTTTTTTTGTTTTTCTCACAAAAGCAAGGACAGCCATATCAGGTTTGTTTTTTATGCCAGTTTGTGGAGTTTTTTTTATTTTATTTTAATTATTATTTATTTTTTTCAAACTTACAGTTTTAAATGTACATGTGCGCAGCTTATTGGATAGAAAGAAAAAATATTTCAAACATATCTGTCCTTCACATTCACCTCATCATTTAGTTGTTATTCATTAATGAAAAATAGAAATAATTTCATCATGGTTATTGTTTTCAAAGATTATTTTTAGTCTTGTCTTTAACATAAAATCTAGTTCGTCATTATTTACGTTTACTTGAATAAGAACATTGTTCACATGTTCCTTATCCATTTGTTTTATGATGATGTACAGTGTGTGAGGTATTATATGGGTTATGTGTCTTTCAGCTCACTTCAGAGAAGAAGATTGACAAACACCTTCTGCCGCCTAAGAAGATAATTGGTAAAAATTCCAAAACCCTTGTGGAAAAAAGGCAGAAGGAGCTGGAGGTGTATCTGCAAACATTGCTCAGCCAATTCCCCGTGGCAGTCCCGAAAGTTTTATCTGACTTTCTGCACTTCCAGTTCTATGTAAGTGTTCCTATGCATATTTATTTTTTGGAATTGAGCAAACGATGAGCAAGTCCAAACATGAAATGATAATTAAAACTGTCTTTGCAAATGTTGTATGTAATAATAAGAAATGTATCCACATATAAAGAATCAAACACTAGAAAAAAGGTAGTAGTGATGTAATCTGAAGAATAATGACTGATCATTCTTTCTCCTATTTATAGTTAATTTTAATAATGTGCTACAAGAGAAGTTGATTCTTGTTGTAGATTATACTTAAGCAATATCACACAAGGGGCAGTGCTGTTGTTTTAGATATCCAGCCATACACCATTTGTTATCAACAGATTATGATTCGTTTCTTTATTTAACCAGTTATTTTGTTCCGCCAACACAAATAACAGTGGTTAAAGTAGTTTTCAATTTTTACTGGTACTATGTAGACAAAAGGTGAGGAGAGTAACACTGAAGTGGGGCACAGTCCTGTAAACCTCTAAAGTTTCTTTTTATATTTAGGGCCCTAGCACTGTAGGGTGCGCAGGACACTCTTATTTTCCTAAGAATTATTTTTTCCCCCACTCTTTTGGGCTTTTTTGTGGCTCTTAACATGCTCAAAAACTGAAAAAAAAAGAAAATTGGCAGACAGGTTTGAATCTGCTGCCATTAGGATGCCTGAGACTTGCGTGGCCCGGGGCCCTTGGGGCCCCCACACAAGATTTTGCTGCATAGCTCATACACACTTACACGTATTTCGCACTGCATGTCCTGGGCTCAACTCAACAGGAGGTCAGTTATTTTGGGTCGTTCGCAAAAATGCATCCAATGGATTTTGATATACTCCTCCTAGGGAATTTATACGATCGTCCCCAAACCGGGCCGATGTGATCTAAAGACACCTAGAGGGATTTGTAGAAGGATTTTTGATATCTCAAATGGGTCAGTCGTGACGATGCCTTAAACTTAATAATAACTTTCTGTATGACATTATATTGAGTGATATACACATACACACGTACAAACACACTCGTATATCACACACATACACACACATCACAAATGTTAACACACAGACACACCACACACACAAACATGCACAAACACAATTACTCGTCACACACAGACTTGCACACACACAGCTCTGTCTTCTCTCTCACACACACACACACTAATGCACTCAACAAATATTTAGGGCCTAAACTGATATCAGCCCTATATAGTGTGTGACGTGTGCAAGTTGTGCGGTGCACCCGGGTGACGATGGCTTTTTGTAGGTCTTAACACACCCAAATAACACACAGGTTGTGCAGTGCGTCCAGGTGGCGATGGCGCAGTGCGCTTGGGCCCGTCATTGTTGCTTGCAACTATATTTCCCTGTGCCCTGTTCAGGGGTTGGAGAGCGATTTGGAATTCAGCCTTGGGTTAGGAGCTAGTTAGCGATGTCGCCATAAATAAAAGAAGGCGAATAGCAGGGTTAACCTGTTCTCCCTTCATTGTCATGTCCGAAATATTATGTGACACAAAAAGGACAGAAGGTTACACAGAAACCAGAAGAACAAAGTCCTATGAGATTAACCTTTAAGTTTTATGCAAGCTAGTAACATTATGAGAGTAGAGGTATTAAATAAACTTCATAGTCACAGTAATAAATAATTGATTATGTACATAGAATACTTTTAATGTGATTTGGGATTTATTTATATATATATATTTTATTTGCAAAACAGCTTTCCAGAATCAAAAGAAAATTATGGAAATGAGTATGAAATGTGTGAGAAAATATGTATGAATTGAAATGATCAGTTTGTCCCTGAAGAGCAAGCCGAGGGCGACAGTGGAAAGGAAAAACTCCCTGAGTAGGAAAGAAACCTTGAGAGGACTGAGACTCAACATCCTGATTTGGGTGATAATGAATAGTAGGAAGTGATCTGCAGTTATTCTTTGTGTTAGGCTGCTGAAAGTTCAATATACTGTAACAGGAGATGTGTTTAAGTTGACATGGAGGCTCAGTTACAGAACTGTAGGGAATTCCAGTCCTGAACTATTGAGCGACTGCAGTCACAAGTCCTCAGAGAACAGCTGTCTGCATCTGCCGAGGCCAGGACCATCTTCCTAGTAAAGTGGAACCATTCTCAGTCACCACACGCATCCCAAGCAAACCACACGGGGCCTCTATGTACCAAGATCCCCATGACTACATGAGTCCGACAGGTCTGGAGGGCATAACTGGCAGCTCAGGGCCACCATGTGTAGCTCAACAGAGAGAAAGGGGAGAGAGATGAGTAGAAGAGAAAGAGAGAGAAGTTTCTATAGGGTCACAGTCACATGTATGAAGTGAATGTATATTTAGTGCAATCAGGTCCTCCGGCAGGATTAACTGTAACAGCATAACTAAAAAGGGAGAACCAGAAGAAAACACTGACATGAGGGCTCCATGGGAAGTGAAGCAACCAGTCACTCCACAGTCAACAAACCTGAGTGATCAATGAGAGCGAGGGAAGACGGCATCCAAACATACCATTTCACTTTAATACTCCCATGAGTCGCCCATATCTGCTTCTTAATCTAAGACAAATCTATCTGCAACAATGCTTGGCTAAATAAATGGGACTTTGGGACTCTATAAGAAAAAGCAAGTTGAGCTTGTTGTTTTGCCCTGTGTGTTTATCATCGGTATATTTTACCATAATTTACATTTTCACACCGTTGGTGACCGTTCTAAACATTTTAATACCTTTGACCTACGAATGGATTTAATGGATGCAACATTCCTTGCTATTCAGCATTTCGAATTCAGGTCAAACTCCACATGTTCACTAACTTAATGTGAGGTCAAAGTAGAAAGAGTGAAGAGATACTCAGATTAGTGAGATATGCTGTGGACATTCTTTTGACCAAAAAAGGTTTTAGTGTTATCTTTGCATTTTAAGTTTTATATAGTGTAGATTTCTAAAGCAGCTTCTTACTATATTGAAGCCATTTTAGTTTTTGTATTTTTTAATCACGGCAGTGTAGTCGTGAATGTGTTTTTAATATTAAAATAGAGACAACAAATTAGCTGTTTTATGTAATTGAAGAAAATTTATGGCTGGGTGATTTGTTAAACTGGAGTGTAAAAGTGAAATTGCTTTAATCAGGCATGATTTCTGCGGGGGCCGGTGTTAATTCCACTTTTTTCAGAGCTATTGAATGATTGTATTACTGTCTGGGTTTTTCAGGTCATTGTTCCTCTTTCTTCTCTTCTGAGAAAATCAGGGTTCAACATACAGAGGTTTTATAATTTTAGTCCTTTCCCCTGCTGTGTAAATGGACTTCTGTGATTTTGGACTTCTCGGTTTAGTCTGTAAGCGTACACCTTTAGTAAGCACTTCGTGAAACAGAACAGTATGATTCTACAGGCTGATTAAACAGGTTTGTCTTTCCCAAATTGGTTGTTAATGAATACTCCTAATGTCTTTGTCTTTTGTGGGAAAAAAAAAAACATGCGTCCATAAGGCTAAACAAAGCTATATTTTCAAAATCAAACTGATAGGGGTGAATGAGATTCAGGCATCCACAAATAACCAAAATTAGTACATATTGCGAAGTAGAGCTTCGAGAAAGTAACGCTGTAATGTAACTGATTACTTTTTAAAGACCGTAATTTTGTAATGTAATTGGTTACTTTAAAAAGTAATGTTCCCGAACACTGTTTATGATTTAAAGTGAATAAAGAATTCTTTCCAGCCTGAGCCTTAATGACATTTAGAAAAAGAATCAAGCTTTGATGATCCCCTTTTTATGTGTGGGAGAGGCTTTCTATCCATTTGACATTTAAATTATCCCATTTCCTTAAAAATCCATTAGAGCGGTTAAATATGGATCTAAATGGGATGTTGAAAGCATGCTCACATATTTTACATTTCCCATCTGGTAGGTCTTTATTTTATAATTTTTTTTTAATTTCCACCGAAGTGAACACTGGGAAATACTCATATTAGTGATAATCAACTACGGTAGGAAAATGGGTATTGAGCTCGGTAAACGGAAATTACTGGTAGCAATAATTCTTTCCTCACACTTACCCAGTCTATTAATCAGTGACCACTGTAAGACTTTTTCTTGAAAGAAGCATGAGACCTAGACATAAAGTGTAAAAAGGAATGAAGTGCGTTAAAGGAAAACAGAAGAAGAAAATGTGTGGTTTGGATGCATTTTGGATGCGTCAGTCATTTTATAGACGGCCTATGGGCCTCCTTAGATTCTGGAGGAGCTTCATGTACAGTACATGCTTGAGAATTATTCAGATATCAAACTAAATCGTTAGAAATGTTTAAAATCCACTTTATTTGACTATTTCTTGGGTCCCAGAGTCTCCCCTAAGTGTGACTGTTAATGCTCCAGCTGAAATAGCCTTCAGATAATGCATTTTTAAATTCTTCACACTTCATCTTTTTTCACTCCTCCTCCAAATGCACTGTTTTTGTGAAAATGAGCTATTGCTGAGCAACGCCCCACCAGAACAGCAGTGCTAAGCAACAAGACAGAAGAAAGTATCTTTTATACTACAAGAACTACAAAGAGCCTCGTACAATTAAACAAATCAATCATTGAACAAATCAAACACCTGTTACCCGAATGCTACTAATTAGTGCACTTGTCATGATTGTAATGAGTGTATGATGTAGATGTGAGGTAGGAAACAGTGGAACAATAATTTTTTTTTCTTTATAGCCTGATGGTAGAAAACATTTTATTTTAGAACTTGATTCAGCAGTGTGTAAAGCCCTGTACTGTGATTACATCGTTTCGTCACCATAGCTAAAGTTCTGTAATAACAATATAAAATGTATAGGATCTGCGAATAAACCAAATAGTAAATGTGGCTTTATGAAGATGTTATTTAAATACATAATAACTAATGATTGCTTTCTTTGTTTTCAGGAAATCAATGGCATCACTGCTACCCTGGCAGAAGATCTGTTCCACAGAGGTATGACTTATATATTTGTATATTTGTTTATTTTTTAGATTCTTTCTAAAAGGTCTAACAGGCTGGGTATCCATCACATAACTTTAAGTTGTTGTTTCATCATGATGTAAAGCTACGTAGTGGGCACAGAAATCACGGACACAAGGCGGAGTTGCAGTGAACTCAGGTGCACTTTATTTAGTGTGCTTAGTTAGTGTAAAGAAAGAAAACACGTATATGAATAAACGCCAGCAAAATTACACGCAGGGGTCTCGATCACCGGTACTCAACGGTTTGTAGGGAGGTGAGCAGACGGGGCAACCACACGTTCGGAGTTCGGTCAGAGCAGTGCGGAGGAACTCGCAGGTTGAGCGCTCAGGTTGACGATGTGCGAGGAACAGGGCTCTCGCTAGTGTCGGAGTCTGTAAGCACAAGAGCATAATATGAGTGACGTGCTTTGTTCATACTACTCACTGGCCACCGCCGCCAGGGTCCTTTTATAGTGAACCGTCGACAGGTGGATGGCAGGTGATTCGTTGTAACCAAAGCCGGTGATTTGTTGCGCCCCGACCCCTTCTTCTGTTTTAGCGCAGCTGCTCCGGTCGTAGGAAGTGTTACGGATGTGGGTTTTTTCGGATGAGTGAGATGCTCCTTTTGTGTGAGGTGCACTGGCTATAAGCCCGTCGCCACGCATCACCATGTTGTTGGCGTTTGCAGCCATGTTTACATTACTTGATGTTTCATTCTGGTAAAGATGAAATGTATAACGATATGGAAAGATATCAATCCTTCTGAAGTAAGAGGCTTCAGATCAACCTGTTTCCTTGCTCACACCACTGTGCTAACAATCAGGACTGATTGAACCCCCGCTCTGAGACCTCGACTCAGTTCCAGGAAGGCGTAATCATTGACTACAATTCGATAAATTTGTTATTTTGTGGCAGAAGAATTTTTTTTGCATATAGACGTTTTCTCTGATATGTAGTCTGAAAAACTCTCTCTGATCTCAGTCAGAAATATTTTTATAAAATCTGTCAGAAATGAATAGAAAATTGCATTTAAACATTCTCCTTCCTGTATCTTTGGCAGTTAGTGACTGATAAGAAACTTGTGTTGCGCAATCTCACTTAGCTAACAAGATTTTAGACATCCTTTGACTGACATTTGCGGTTGCGGTCGGAAGTTTAGATACACTCTGCATCAAAATTCATGTCATGGCAATATTGGTATTGCAATAAAAAAAAAATCTGTCTAATTATTGTATTACATTATTATTATGTATTACTATTATTATTATATTATTGTCTTATATACAGTACTATGCTAAAGTCTTAGGCACCATATTATGTGCTGTACTAATTTTGTTATATATGTTTATCATGTCTTCATAATTATGTACAAAATAATTCAGTATTTCCATATATAACTTAAAAATCAATAAATAAATAATGTTACAGGAGAATATATGCATGGCTATAAAGTAAAAAAAATATAGTACAAGACAGACCAGTTTTAAGATGGAAACAAAAAACCTAATGTACGCTCCTGGGATTTGCATAA
>JAQQZT010000016.1:10467297-10492297 GCA_030068275.1 Clarias platycephalus | reverse complement strand
ATGATTTTGTACATAATTATGCAGACATGATAAACATATATAACAAAATTGATACAGCATATAATATGGTGCCTAAGACTTTTGCACAGACTTGTATATATTAAAAAAAGAAACAAGAATTTGATGTACAAGTTTTAATTTATTTTGGGTTTTCTGAAACCAATACATGCTCTAAATTATACATGCAGCACATCTAATATTTGGAATGCTCAGTTTCTTCTTTAGCAGAGATAACACTTACCAAGTCATTAACAAGCTTTTGGCAGAATCCTGGTTGGATATTTTAATCGATCTTAATTCATTTATTGGAATTAATTACTGATAATTATTGGTTTTCTGCTAACTTTTAAGAATTGCCACTGCCATTGTTTGAACTGATCTTGGAATCTGCGGTTCTTTAGAAATACTCCATGAGAAATTCCTGACTTGTATAATTGTGCCATCCTCTTTCTCAGATCTGCACTGAGCTCCTTGAACTTTCACGTTGTAGCATGTGTTGATCAGTCCAATAAGTGCTGTAAAAGAAACGTCAACTTTTTTTGTGGCCAGAATTCATCCAGAAAGTTTGTCACATATATCAAAACTCTACATGCTTTAGTTACTAATCAACAATAATTTTTTTTGTGAACAGAAACATGATTAATGCAATTTGCACAAAGAAACAACCTTTATCTAGAAATAAAGTACATTATACATATTTTATGCAACTGTATAGCAGTTTTATGAATTTGATTTGTAATGAATGATTAAGATCAATATATAGTAATATAATCTAACAAGCGATATTGTAACACAGCTGTCTGTCTTTTCATTGTTGATGATGAAGCATAAAAACATGACTGCATGTTATAATTCATGTACTTCTCATTGTGCAGGTGAGCAGTTGTTAGTTGCTGGTGAGGTTTTCCTCCTGAGGCCGCTACAGCTCTATGCCATCACCCAACAGCTGAAACTGGCCAAACCCACCTGTGCCAATGGAGATGCCAAGGCAGATCTTGGCCACATACTGGACTTTGCCTGCAGACTCAAATATCTCAAGGTGCATAAAGATTTGCTTTAGGTGTCAGGTTGTTCCTGATTTCATGCATCATTCATCATATTTATAGAATTTCTTATAGTTCTTTCTGTATTTTTTTTTCTTTTTCTTTTTTACAATTTTAATATATAGAAGGTTTACACTTTTATTGTTGTTCATAAGTAAGAAGTGACGCCTATTGCTACTTGTTAAAGTAATTCTTCATTATTTATGAATTATCACATCAGAAACCTTAGCAGTCTCGTATTTTATTTAGCTCTAGGTTGGTCTGATCAGGAAACCGCAGTCGTTAGATGCAAATATGAGGATGACTAGATATATTGAATGGTTTTAACAATTTCTAATGTGTTTGTGCATGCACAGATCCCAGGGACAATAGGAGTTGTGGGCACCAGCAACATTGCAGAACACAGTCTGCCATTTGACCTTTCTGTTTTTAAATCCGTGCTACAGATTGAGGTAAGAGACACATTTTCTTTATGGCCTGTACTAGGTTGTTATTATGTTTTTCAAATATTGGCATGAAGTACAGCAAGTCCCCGTCTAGTATATTGTATGTGTGTGTGGGGGGGAGCGGGAGAAATGAGTCGACCTTACCGGTTTCAACGAATCAGTTCGGGAGCACAAGGATAGAAAATGGCTGTCCTGTAAAGCTGTCCTGATGGTGAATAATCCTTATTTCGTAAAATCCTCAACAAGCCAGAGTTCACAGTTCAATACAGTTCTGAGACAAAATGGCATCCATTCAAGCACGCAGTAAACATCATGTAGCATTGCCCCTCCCCTCATGTCCTCCTGGGTTCCCTTTAAACGAGGTCAGCTGATCCCGCTGCGTCCTCGTGATTCGGGGGCCCAAACCTGTTGTGTTCTTATTTATTCATTAAAAAAAAAAAAGCTTTACATTGAATATTTGTGTCAAAGCTATACGATACTCATTTTGTTGGACTTGCTAACAAATTCGACTTATGAATGTGCTCTTGGAACGGAACTCGTTCGTAAGTTGGGGACTTATTCTCGGTCTTCTGACAAGCAAGACCGAGAATAAGTTCGTAAGTTGGGGACTTATTCTCGGTCTTCTGACAAGCAAGAACAATTGGAACTCTAACACTTTTGCATACTTGGACTATATTAACTATTAGAAATTGTTTTGATATGTATGTAAAGTTAAAACTTGTTGAATACAAACAAAGTGCTCCAAAAAAACGCCTCTACCTGCTGATTTGTTTCAGATAAATGATTGCAGTTCAGGACAGATAAGAGGACTTCCTGTGTTAAAGCCAACTCTGGCTACACTCAGTATTCATCGCTCGGCTCTATCCATGAAGGTTTAATATCTGCTTTGATTAAACCATTTAAGCCAATTTAAAACTCTAGCATCTGTATTAACCCTGAACCGGGTTTGGGCGACTTTTGTTCTGTAGGAAATGTTGGTTCCAGAAGCTGCTGAGTTTGCCCAGTGGGAACCCGAAGGCTTGGACATCGATGGTGCTGTGACAGCAATTATTCCCACTTGGAAGTTACTGACCACCTTGGACATGAGCCACAATAACATCAGCTGCATCGATGAGTCTGTGGTGAGGAAAAAACTGCTTTGAATTTTGTACCTGCTAGGAATTTAATTTCTCTTCTTTTAAAACAATGTGACCACCATATTGATAAGTAAATATAGGGCAAGCGTAAGGATTTAAGTGACTTTAACTAAGGTCAAATTGTGATGGCTAGACAAATCAGAGCAACTCCAAAACCGCCGTCTGCAGTGATCAGGACTTATCAAAAGTGCTCCTAGGAAGCAAAACCAGTAAACCGGCGACAGGTCATGGGCAGCCAAAACCTCATTTGCATATGGTGAGCGACGGCTTGTGAAGTCTCATCCAATAGAGCTACTGTAGCTCAAATTAGGAAAAAGATTATTGCTGGTTTGAATAGAAAGCTGCGAACACAGAATGCATGGCTATTTTCGTGGCGAAAGAAGAAACCCACGCAATATTATGTGGGTGGTAATTATGTTATGACTGATCAGTGTATAAGCACAAAATAAAGGAACAAACTTTTCCACCTTTGCTGGGACTGACCAGCACAGAGGCCGTGTGCACTTACTCCACCGAGACGATCATGCCACACCTGTTTTACTGGCCCCTGACATCCATGCTTCTTGGCCACACTACTGGTGATGGTGAGAGAAGGCTTATCTCTTAAAAAAATCTTCCCTTTGTCATTTTAGAAACTGATTCCTGCAGTTGAATTCCTTGATCTTGGACACAATTGCATATCACTGGTGGAAAATATACAGGTAAGCTATTTAAAACTGAGAGTATTATCAATATTAAACTATGATATTTTAATATACTGTACATACTAGACATTCTAAACTTTAATCAACATTTGTCAAAGCCTTACAGCTTTTTTTCATGTCTATTTGCAGCATCTGTACAATCTAGTGCACTTGGACCTGTCTTATAACAAGCTTACAGTCCTTGAGGGTGTTCACACTAAACTAGGCAACATCAAGACCCTGAATTTGGCTGGGAATCAACTTGAAACCCTGTCTGGTCTCAGTAAACTTTACTCTCTTGTGAACCTGGACTTGAGCAGTAACAGATTAGCGCAGGTATTAAGAAGTCCATCGGCTGCCAAAGGTGGCTAAGATGCATGTTTGCAGAAATAGTGTTTAATTTGATTTACTTGTTAATCGTTATTTTCCGCAGTTGGATGAAATTAAGCACATTGGAATGCTGCCCTGTTTGGAAAAACTGTCGATCGCCAACAACCCCATGTGCATCATTCCTGATTACAGAACAAAGGTTCTGGCGCAGTTCTGTGACAGAGCATCAGAGGTACAGCTTACTTATTTATGAGAAATGTACGTGTACCATCATAGTGTGTGTGTTTTTTTAAATTGTTTATTGTATTAATTATTATTTTTATTATTGTATTAATTATTATTATTATTATTATTATTAGTAGTAGTAGTAGTAGTATTTGTTTGTTTTCCCGTTTAATTTTACTGATCTATTAATAGTTCATCATTTGATAACTGATCCATCCCCCAAATGGACAAGTAGTCCGAAATCATACCAATACAACATAACACAATAGAACAACTCCTTTCAGTAATATTATGATACGATGGTGAGTTAAAAAAATATCCGCACTCCTGTTACCTTCAAACGTCTGTTGGCCTCATCAGTATCATTTGCGATCAAGTCTTCTCATGAATATGGACAAAGTGTATTAAGAAGTAAGGAGATTATGTAAAAAATTATGCATTTGTCTTTTCTAAAAAAAATATTAATAAATTCTACAGGTAGTGTGCGGATTGTTTTGCACTCACCCTCGTAATAATAAAAATAGTGTAGTAAGATTGTCATTACATGTCTAATTTCCTGCTTATACTACCATTGTAAAATTCATGATGAACGAGGGTGAACGTCTGTGTTATTGAAGGTTTGCCTAGATTGTACAGTAACCACTGAGAAGGAGTTGGACACAGTTGAAGTGCTGAAAGCCATTCAGAAAGCCAAAGAAGCGAAAGACAGAATGGCAAACTCTGATAAAAAGGTAAGGGTTGTTTGATGTCATAGTCTTTCTTACTTTAATAAAGGAACTTGCAGTCTTTTTCGAAACTGTTCCTCTGAAGATAAGCTTGGTATCTGCTTCCTTATATGGCCCTTCAACATGACCCTGTAGTTCCTCTTTCAAAACTGTAATCTGTTTTCAACATTTCTCAATTTTTCCACACCACCTCATTGCTACACTCTTTCGACCACAGACTTAAATTAGGATTATAATAAGTGAAATAGCTTCTGCAGGTACATCATATAAATTCTGATTCATGTGGAAACAAATTATTCATATAACGTGATTCACTGTATCTGCATATTTAGTGCAAGCTGAAACCAGTACATTTAACTCTTCCTAAAAGTGGTGTGTGTTTTTCTTCTGTGTCAGATTAGTGATGTCCCCAGACGGACTGATGCAGGGCTAAATCCCTCATCCTCCGGCTCTGTCACTGCTTCACAGTCTTCCTCTTCTTTTTCCTCTTCTTCGCTTCACTGTGCCAGCTCCAGCCAAGGTAATCATGTATGTATCAGCGCAGCATGAAGTGGCTCATTCTGTATCACGAGTGTTAAAAGTTTGACGTATGGACGAAAAAGGTAGTTATTTAGATGAGGATGTATGTTTGCGGTAGTTATTTGCAGCAATAGGTTCATTGCAGAATTAAAGACATTATTGCTTTTGAAGTGATTAAAGACCTCATAATAAAAGGTACAGAAGGCCACGCCTAAATGTCAAATCACCTGAAGAAAGAAGCTTCTGTATACAAAAGTTAAATGGCAACATGGGTGCCGTCTAATGTCTAATTGCATTTCTTTTTTTTATTGATGATTGATTGTTTATGATCTGCTGCTTTTTTTTTTATTTGGTTTTAATTGGATGAATATTATTATTTTTTCTATTAAGTGCCACAGCAGGCCTGGTATCTTGGTAGGTGTGGCTTGAGTTGCTAAACATTGTGGTTTTGCAGTTTATTACATGTCTGTTGGTAGCCTTGGTGATGGTGGTCAAAGTGCTACTAGGCTAGGGAGTTAGCATCCGATTACTGGAGCTTGACAGACTTTCTCAAATGTTACTCAAGAATATAGGGAGATTTCAGCACTTCTTGTTTTAACGTTTGTTGAACAAAAACTTAAACATGCTTACATTAATGCACGTTAGGAGTAAACTGCTTCAAACTGGGGGAAAAAAAAATATATATATATTCAGATCTTTTTTTTCATTTCCCTGAGCCACAAAATGAGCTGAAACATTTTCAATTCTTAGCTGTTTTGTGTGACCTCTTCTGGCCTGATGTGGTATTACATCTTCAATTCAGGACTCAGGGCTGCACGGACACGAATATCAAGCGATAGGATATTCTTTTTGTGACTGCAGAATGTAAATAAAATAGAAACCTGCTAATTTGATACCTTGGAATGCACACATGACAAGTTTTATGAACACACTCTTGACAACGTTGAGGCACTGAGATACAGTTCTGTTTGGTTAAAAGGTTCCTTTGGTGCTTCAGTGCGCCGGGTGTTCTGGTGCCTTTCTGTCGTGGTTAGCATTAGCATTTTTCTGCAATTGGCTTTTCTTTGGGATCGGAACAGAAGGCCTGGCCTTTGGTCTGGAGCCATGGGTGCTTATGGTCCTGTCACTAGTTTACTGGTATATGCAGTAATTGATAGTCAGTGTTAATGCGTTAATGTAGTGTTGATGTTATGGCTGATCGGTATGTACGTAACTGAAAAGAATTGTGGATGTGTTTTGAATAAATATAACTCATGCTGTTTGATATTAACTGGCACCACCTGGAAGCTCTGCCTCTTTCCCCATCTCATATGCTATCATCGGGGTCAGTCGTATCAGGGGAAATCGTATGAAATTTTTATGAGATCATCAGAGTTTTATATGGTTGTCTTGGATTTAAGAATTTTGTAGGTGGTTGGGAGACTGCATAGTTTTGTGCCACTTTTTATGGATCATAGAGTTGTCACTTCTGGATCAACTTGCAAAACTAGCTAAATCCGACCCTGTGCAGTAAAGTACTAAATAAGATGCTCTAATAGATACTATACTCAGTATGGTGATATTATTACAGACGTGCGTGACAGAAGCCATGAACCTACAATCACAGGAATCCAAAACACGGGTATCCTGGTCACTGTTAACAGGTGAGATGCTGGTAATAGGTAAAATGTGTTTATTTTGTAGAAGATAAGTGAAGTTTGGCATGGTTTGTAGTAGATTTGTGATCATAAGTATGTCATAACATTCCATTGGTAATGTGTAGCCAGTTTGTAGGTTTAAGGCATGTGATGTCACCAAGAAGGTGACCAAGAACTGTTGAAAATTTCCATTCGGGGCAATTGCGTGTGTTCCAGCAAGTTTGCGAATGTGAGAAAACCCCCTGACTAAATGAAAAATTTTCACAGAAACGCCCATATGTTTGCTTTGTACCTATTATTTATTTTTCCCCAGCAGCTTCAAGACCTATGATGGATAGTTTGCAATCGTCCTTTCCTAAGGTGATTTGTCATTTAATGGTGGTAGTTTGCTAGAACTCAAAATACCTTAAGACAAACGCCCCTGCAACAACTACAGTATACCTTTTATATTTTGGTTCATGTTGCCCTTTGATTACTGAATGATGCTTTTTGTCGCCAAAAAAAAAAAAAAAAAGGATGTAATTTATTATATTTAGCAGTGAAGTGAACTGAAGACCAGTGACGCTGGTTTTATATTCAGGGCACATACACACCTAACTGGGATGACCACATATTCTTTTTTTTTTTTTTTTTTTTCCTAAATCGCCCAATACGGTGCGTTATCTCCTAAATGTGGGAGTGATTTCAGCTGGCCTCTTTCTTCTATCCTGGACCGTAGTTCTACCAAGAAGGTTCCCACCTCCAGATCAGCTGTTACTCGTTATTCAAAAATTTCGCAATCCCACATCTTGCTGTTTAAAATTTTTCCCCCCTCTGTGCATAATTCATCTTAATTCTTTATAGATTTTGTATCCTGCCCAGCTTACAAATATGAAACCACAGTTATTTCAGACTTTATCACTTCTTATTCCTGTTTGTGGAGGCTTAATACTGCTTTTAGGAAAAAAAAAAAAAAAATTGGAATATATATTATACTTGAGATCGAATTTTTCCTTGTAAATCACCCAAACGTCTGACATCATCTTCATTGCAATGGGAAGCACATATTTAAGAGCATATTTCAGACATATTTAAGAGGGCTGGTTATTTCTTACAGCGAAATTAAAAGAAGAGTGAGAAATGAACGCCCCAAATTACTAACATATCAAATATTGAGGCTTGACTTGCCACACAGTCAGACTTCCTCGCCAGCACTACTAGAACAATGTCTACTAGCGCAAACTCAATAAATATTTCAAAAGCCCAAATACCTGAATGCTTGCCTTCTAAGTTGCGATGAGTTTTTCTTTTAGCCCCCCTACTGTTATCAGTCTTTCAGAAGTCTTTCCTGTGAACCTCCCTTCCTCCTACTGTGTTCATGTCATGAATCAGGGTGCTATATGAAATGTGCCACGTTGTAACTCAAAAAAGTGGATATACAAGACAAGTATGTCCCTTATCTCAGCTTTTTTTTGTTGTAGTGATAGAGCCACGAGCCATAGCTTTGAGAGGATCTAAAAGGAAAATGTGTGATTATATGCTGATGACATGCTGACTGAGTTGGGTGAAATATCAGGATATAAAGTCATTCATCAGAAAAGTGAACTAATGCCAATTGGCACAGTGTTCCCAAATAATAATTTTTCTTTAGCCCCTTATAGGATTAATCGCAAGAAATTGTGAATATCTGGAGGTATGAATTGTACATAAATATATAATCTCTGGTCAGCAAAAGAAATGGCTAAAGAAGGACTTGGGAGAAGGCATCCATCCACCCATTTCTTTTTTGTAAACCATCAGATTATTGTACATTATGTACAAAGCTAGCAATTGTGCAACTTCACATCAAACCTTGTCATATTACATGCATTCAAAATTTGGCATTAATTGAGATGGTAATTGCCTCCTTGATGCTTTTTTACTTTTTGCACCAGTATTAAAAAAAATCACCTGTTCCATCAGTCATTGATTATATAATGCCATTGACAATATAGTCAATCAAGGGATTACCTTGTTATATAATGTTGTGTATATTGATTTCAACTTTGCTTACATTTGAACAGATAACTGAACATTTTGTAGACTTTTATAGGACTTTTATAGATATTTACAAATTGGCTTCCAACTTTGCCTCCTTTCTTGCCTTCTTTTCTTATTCTACTTATATGGAAAGACTCTTTACCTCCGACATATGGTCATAGGATTAGAGACGTTGGGCATCATGTACCACTTGAGAAGATGTGTTAATTCTATGAAGGGCTCTATAGAGGGATTTTAAGACACATGGAAACCCTCTGTGAATGGTGTAGGAAACATGAAGCTGGAAAAATGGACACAATTTTATTTATATATTCTATTTTTCTTTTTAGTTATACTATTTTGTCTTAGTTGCTCCAGGACAGGTGTTGTATGTGGTATACTTTTGTTGTATGCTAAATGTTAGGTTTTTATTTTTTTTAGGTTTTATCTGTGACTCTGATGTGGTTTACAACAAAAAATACATAAAAAAAAAAACTATAATAAAAAGCTATTTCATGACCCTGATATAATTAAATGCATCGATTTATATTGATTCACTTTGCCTGCCTACCTTTATATGAGCATCCATGAAATGTGTGTGCGTGTGTGTCTACAGATGCGTTGATGCATCGGTATTAAATTTTTCTTTTTTCATAACTGTACCCCCCGCTATACCATTGATTTGCTGTGTGATTTATTTAGTTCTCCACCTCTGTTGGGTAAATAAAATCACTGCTGTCCTTTTTCCAGAAATAGCCTGCAAAGACGATGCCTTTCTTACCAAAGAGATATTGACTCATGTGGATTCTACACTTACCCAGCGATGCTCTAATGACTTCCCCACAACCTGTGAGGCCACACCTCAGGTGAGGAGAATTATCAGTCGATCAACTGCAGATAAATTTGTAATTGAATTTGAATTGTTTTTTATGTGAGTCAATTACAGTCCCATCACAACCAGCATTTATGTTTGGCTTGGTATTAGTGGGACATTTTAATTTAATCTGTTAGTAGAATTTAGTGAATACAGAAAAAGTTAAATAAATAAGCACGTGAATTCCCACGAAGTTGGAATTGTCCGTATCCTCTCCTGATGAGGCTTTTAATCTAGCTAATTCACCTGTATATCCATTTTGTAGAGGTTGTCGGTTACCAATATGTGTCACTGTAGTCCAGCCTGTGGTGAGATTCAGGAACATGTGCTATAGTTACAGCAGTGAGCTGAGTTGCACAGCTGTCAAGTAGGTTATCTTTTAACAAGCATACCAACTACTAAACTTTTCCAGAAGCCAGTAGGATGCAGGGTTTGTTTTCTTTCTCACAGTTTTTTTTTTCTGGTTATATCTTCTTGTCCACTGAAAGAAAAACAGAAAGTAATATACCCATGGTGCTCAATTCTCCCTCCAGGACACACCACTGTGCTGTAATATTTATACACTTCATCCATTCGCAGTAAAAGGCTTTGACAAGCTCAGTGAAGACAGCATGGCTTCCGATTCCTCAGTCACAGACACCACTTGTGTCTCAAAATGGTTGTTTAAAAGAAAAATGTATATAAATTTGTAGCTGTCAGTCATGTTTGAATTATGCAATCACATTAGGTGCTCAAAGTTGCCACCATTAGCATCCAGACACGTTCGAACTACTGTATTACAGTAACATCATTGACTAGTCCATAGGGATTACTCTACATGATACTTCAGTTTCTGTCCATAGTGCAGCGAGTGTACAAATGTACAATACCACTTCAGTATGATATTACATTGCCCGAATGCAAAGCGTGGCTTCGCCATTTTCCTTTTCATTTTCAATGTGTGTGTGTTTTTGTGTTTGTATGAATACAGTATGTCTGTATGTATATCAGTCCATGATAAAAAACATTGTGGAAACACTTTGTCCAACACTGCAGCAGTGAAATACCAATTGCCTGTGTTTGGTTTATTACAGGTGAGGACTCAGCTTACAACCTGTTCAACTTCTGAGATCAATTCTGAGCAGAAGCATGAAAGTTCTGGGTCAGTTTTTGTTTTAAATTTAGATTTGTTTGCCTTACATTAAGTACAATAATATATAGAAATATGATGTCATAATTGCAAAAAAAAAAAAAAAGTACCTAACAATCAGCACTAATGTAATCTGATGCTAAAGTTCTAATCACTAATCAGCCTTCTTGTATTTTTCTAAATACATGGTTAATGCTCTTTGACCTGTCAAAAATTATATTGATAAATTATTTATTATTAATTATGCTCGGAAAATTACTACTATTGAGCCGAGGTGTTCCAGCAACTCGGATTAACAGATATGTTCATTATTGGACTAAGATTTCTAAGAGGGATTTTATACGGTTTACACATCTTCTTAAATCATGTGCAAATCATATAAGAATGTTATTAATGTAAACATGCTGACTGATAAAATCACATCAACACCTAACTGCTCCTGAAGCTTTCGTAGAAACATAAAAAGAGAGAATGTTTATACATGAATACTTTCCTACATGTTTATTTCCCAAGCTTTTGATATCACTCCTTGATAATATAAAGACTAATAGAGTTATGAGGTGTAATTCAAGCAAGTTAGATTTTTTTTAGAATGTGTAAACAATCCTCAAACACTCTTTTGATGTACTATGTTCTGATATGAATGCTGAGAGATTTGCCTCGCCCCTTCCTCTCTTGGGAAGGTTTAGATTAGATTGTTGAGTAAACAACAATGGCACTTTTCTCAGAGTGTGTAGAGCTGCTGTCTGACGTTGCATGAGCAGCAGGTTAAAAAAATGTCACGAGGAAGCATGTGAAAACCGTCATCCTCTCTGATCGGTTAGTAGCCATTTGTTGATAGGGGATGCTTAGCTAGTGGGTGGGAATTGACCAAAAAAAATAGGGAGAAACATGAGGGAGAAATTATTAGTAACGATATTGTTACTTTATAGTTTGAAGCAGGTGTTGATCATCCATGCAATAAAAGTAGTGGTTTTCATAGTCAATAAATCTAGACACGTAGAATTAAGGTCATACTGAATATCCTCCCAAACATCAAATACTGTTTGCATCTTCTCTGCATGATGCACAGTTCAGTAAATATTTATCCAGATTTACAGAGAAGAGGTTTCCTTTTTGGGTCTGCTTCCTCTCCTCATGTCCCTTCAGAGTTTTATTCATTGCTTTTATTCAAGTTTTCCTCTGGATTTCTGTACCAGAGAAATTTATATTTATATATAAAACATAACAGCTATAACATAATGTCATGGTTTCTACACAATAACTACACATATTTTTCCATGCGCTTGTTTTTGCATGATGATTCCACTTTAAATGCAATCACAAAGTTTGATGAATCTAATGGGAAATGTAATATTTGACAACCATCATAAAGATTTGAAAGCATGTTCAAGGCAATTTTTTCATTACAGATACTCAAGTGTGCAGTAAGTGTTTTAGTAGATTTAAAAGTGCGGTAATGTGCAAACTGTAAACGTGAATTATAGCAGCAGTAGTACAGTGTGCTGTAAAACGGATCACTACAGAATGTAGCGGAGCATAATAACGACTCGATATCTCTTAGACGTCCGTGAGCTGAACAATATTATAGAGCAAAATAATGTTCAAATGTATGAGAGAAGAAGGAAAGCAGTAACAGATCCAGAAACAATGAAGCTCTTGTGAGTTATGGATGTTGAGAGTGCTTTGGATTCCATGGGTAATGCGACTGTATTTTTTTAATAAAACAGAATATTTTGTTTTTGCCAATCATGTGGTGGCTTAGACTATAATAGTTTATAGGGTGTTGACTTAGCCATGGCTTTCAAAGCCCACCTTGCTGTGGTTTATCATTTGTACCTAATGAGGTTAAGGAAACTAATGCATTAGCCTATTAATTATATGGCAAGTGTTTGACAGTAGTAGGTGCAAAATGTGAACTTTTTGTTGACATATCAGTAAAGCCCATAATTACAATAGCAGCAATGACCTATTTAGCCAAACGTTTGTGGATATCTCACCATCACCCTATATGATGATGGCTCACTAGATTTTTTTTTAAAGCACACCGTTGTATACAATGAGTGGAAGTTATCATTGAAAATATTAACAGCAAAAAGGGGGCCGAAGAGCAAAATAAATCTGGAATGTTCAAAAAGCACATATGGGTGTGATGGTCGGCTGTCAACATGCTTTTGGTAATATATTGGCAGCATATATGGGACAAACAAACTTTACTTACCTTTAGTTCAGTATTAAACATGGTCGTGTTTACCATGGATCCACAAAAGTATGAACAAATAAATACACAAATATTTAGAAATACAGTTTGTTAAATACATGCTGTAAGATGGTAAAACTCCCCCAAAATTTTGTATTTGTGCTTGTTTTTGTGTCTCCATTTGTTAATTCAAACATACCTTTATGTCCCTTAGCTGCTTTTACTGTGAAGAAAACCAGGAATCCTGGACCAGCAGATGCTCCACACCTGTACTACCCTTCTGTTATTTGTCCTACACCACCACCAATTTGGACTTCATTACCCGGCTTTCTGATTTAATCTGGCAAAAAGATTTGGAGAATAAAACGTCCATTGAATGCAGGACCTCCTCTGTGGATGTGACTGAGCAGGGCAGCCCTGACTCTGGAGGCAGTTACTTTGAGATGGGCCCAGATCACAATGATGAGATCATGGGTTGTTCTTCCTCTTCCACACTTCTGGTTAATGAATCTGAGAATGTGGAAAGCTCAAGCGTTCAGATCAGTCTGATACTGTGGTCTCACTGCATCAGTGTGGGCCAAGATGGAAGTCTGAATCAGATACCGTGCTGTTTGGCTGCAACGGATAACGCACTGGTGGTTTTTCAGACACGGTCCAAAGAGAAACCACATAACTTGGATGAGCTAATGGACAGTATTAAAGTAGCACTGATGGTGCCATATTCAGACATCGAGGCATTTCGGTTTGACGTTCCAGACACTTGCGTCTCCTTAAGAACGAAGTCTAGCACCATGCGATGGTTCTTTTTCTCAGATGGACAAAATTTGAAGGAGATCCATTCCCATGTAAACTTGCTTCTAGATAATGCACAAAGTGAAAGTATGAGTGAACAGTCTACCATCCAGTTGTTTATTCAGCAGTTTCTGAATTCCTGGGAAATCGAAGGGAGTGATAGCGGATGCATAGGTGGATACACAGCTCACATTCTGGACCATGCGTCATTGCCCCCACAAAGTCAAAACAGCTCTATTCCCTCTGACATCTTATCTCCAGTATATGAAAGCCACACTTCCATCCCATTACTTTTGTTCCTCACAGCACAACATCTCTGCGTGCTCAAGGTTGATTTCATTGGCATGGCATCAAGATCCAACGGAAATTGCATACGTTCCTGTGCCAAGTTAACCAGAATTCCACTGGCATCTACCTTACTGAACCCCAAGAAGAGTCAAACTGGACAAAGCAGTTCAGCCACCCATTGTTTTTGTGATGGCCATGTTTTAGAGCTCATGGCAGGGCATGAACACCTAGCTGTCATTTTTGCTCTCCCCCACGACAAGTTTCTGTTTCTGAAGCAGTTTGCTCAGTTCCGTGCCAGCCTTCAAACCATCAAGACCATCACACTTTTGCAGACGAGTAAACGCCAACTGACGACAAACAGCACAAGTCCTAGCAAAGCTACAGAGAAAAAGAGGTAAGGAAATAGTTTATCAGCCATTTAATAAGAGCCAGTTTAAAAGCCATTTAACATGTTCCAAGGAGAACAAAGAGATGAGGTCGTATTGACACCCAAAAACAGACTATAGGAAGTACATGTTCTGAGCCATAGGAAGTATTACCAAAAATGGGAATGAGGAAGCACAATGAGGGGGTTGTTTGAAGACGTATGACAGAGGACCAATAGAAGCATTGAAAATTTCACACACTATCAGAAAACTCTAAAAGGTGGCTTGTGAGAATGATAGGACCTAACACAATTTGAGAGGTATACAGTTATACACTCAGCTGGAATTTTCTCTATCAGCAGAATCATGTCTCTGACTTCGGTTAAGACTAGGAGGTGGTAAATGTTGAATGGATATGAATTAACATGTCTAGACTGTGACGTAGATTCATGGTTTCGCAGTTGAAATACGTACATTTTGGTTTCTACCATTTGTCAATGCTTTGTAGTACCATCTGCTGGACAAACTATTAAGATAAAGTGAGAATGAATGATGTACTTTCTTGTGTTTCTAAATGATAAGAATCGCCATCCTCTTTTGAACTAACCAGGGTTTATTTTTATTTGAAGTGTTCCTCAGGACCCACAGAAACCCCATTTAACCTTGTCTTTGGTCAACCCTGGAGACTCGCTAATCCAGCAGCTGTCAGATGAAAACCAGTGTCCGTCCCACCTATCGTTGTCTTCAGCCCTGCGTCACCTATCCTTATTGAGGGGCGAGGAGGTTCTAATTTTCTTCCATGACAACATCGCAGAGGTGTGCTATGCAGTGTGTATTACTTAAAGCAAGCCTGGTTCCAGTTTGTGCTTTGCTTGATTTTAATGTTTATTGTTTGAGACATAAATAGCTATGACATTACAAAAAGCAGTTGTTAATTTGGGCGGCGAATGTCAAAATTATAATATGTATCCTTACTACAGTATATGTCACCACACCGACTATGTTGCAAAAGAGAATGTTGTGTTTGTTCTTCAAGGTGGAGAATGAAGAGCTAAAGCACATGCTTTGGACATCTGTGCTTTTCTACAAATCCCCTGATGTGGAGTTGACCGCCTGCGTAATGCTGTCCACCAAAGCTGTTTACTTTATCCTGGATGATGCTGCGTCCGCGCTCAGCGATCAAGCTTGTGAGTGGCCAGATTTTTACTTGGTTGTCTACATTTATTCTTTCTCACTCTTTTTTGATATATGATGAATATAATATTACAGTTGCTTAATTCACAACAAATTCCCTGTGCTGAATTTGCATTTGGTACACTTGCTGTTCATACTGTAGGAAAATATACAAAAATATAGCATCTGAAGTTGGCTGCAACAAAGGCCCGGCAAAACAGTTCAAATCTCAGTATAGTGATGACTTTAGGTAGTCATTTACAGGTTTTGCATCCATTTATTAAGTGCAATTCCAATATTTTCATTATGTTAGTTTGACCTCCGATTGGCGCAGTGGAAAAGCACTCACCCTATCATCCGGAGTTCGATTCCCGGGTGATGCTCTAACCTCTCGCAGCCGGAGTTCTAGAGAGAGCTGATTGGCCGAGCTCTCACAGAGGGGAGGGATGAGAGGTACTGGGTGCCTCCCACATTAATCACAGCTCTACAGCAAGTGGAAGGAGCGGATAGCGCTGTTCTCAGAATGTGAAAGAGCGAGCAGTTCGAAAAGATGCGGTCGGCTGGCGTCACGTGGTTCAGAGGAAACACGTGATAGTCTTCGGCCCTCCCGACTGAGTGGTAGTAGTAGCCTTAATGTGGAAGTCCCCTAGTGACGGGGAGGAATTGGACACAACGAAATTAGGGAGAAAAGGGGGTTGGGGGGGGTGTGTACAAGGATAAAATTACAAAAAAAAAAAAAGCATCTATCAAAATATAAGTTGCATGTAAATCAGATTGCACAAATCACTTGTGACTGAGTATTGCCTCCTAATAATGTTCTGTTTTGTATGATATAGAGTTCGAAGCCACCATCAGTGGCACTGCAAACGCTAATTTTTGTGAATTTGACACTATTTGATTGTGTGTTGATTTAGATATTACACCATTACACTTAGACCTTTAGACATGGTAAATGTAGTCATCTTGAAATTCAGGGCTCTGCTGATGAATAATTCTGATTATTTCATGGATTATTCCCAGTTTCCACAAAGAATCTGCACACAAATTATGAACTGAAACTCAGGAAAATACAAATGACCACAAAACCATTTCTTCACGCAGTGATGTGGAGTTGGCACCCGTCAGACCACAAGGACGCCGATTTCCTCATCTCTTTTTGCTTTGCGATGAAGCTGAACGAGCTCCAGAGTGTAAATGTGGGACTGTTTGACCAGTACTTCAGAGTGGTGGGTGAGTAGAGATGTGTGGTAGGAAATAATGTAGGGGAGATTTATGATTTATGAAATAAATCATGGCAGTATGTGCTGTTGTCAGAAGATAATCGCGATATTGCAAGTCTATAGCAAACAAAATAAATGTATTTAATGTACATTTACATGTATTTAATGTAAATGTATGTATTGCTGATGAGTATTGATTGCCATGGTGGCTGATAACATTTTGATATAGGAAGAAGTTGAAATGGTTTACATGGGGAACACGCAAGCGGAGTGATGCACACAGTGAAATGTCCCAGTGCAGTTATAAGACATATAGGCCATCTTGGAATGCCACTTGACCCATTAAGTACTAGCTGAATGCATAGGTCTTGTAAAGACATTTGATGGAATTAAAAAGCATCTTAGTCAAGGAAGTGCACAGGAAGCATATGCTTAACCTGAAGAACAGTTGATGTGTGATAATTGTATATTAATTATGGCCATAGTGCGATGTGGTTACATGACATTTGGATAAATGACTTTGATCAGATCTACTTCAGAGGTGCACAAATGTACATCCTGAGCTAAAAATAAATAAATAAATAAATAAATAAAAGTCACGCACACTAAGATTCCATGAAATCTGCCTGTGCCATCAATAAAGAAAAATTCCATAGACATGAAAACCTGGTCATTCAGTACATTCAGGTCATCAGCTGATTTTATTGCCATGTTACGTTGCTGAGTCTAGACCAGACCAACTGAAGCAACCCCAGATCATAACACTGCTACAGAGGCCTGTGCATTATGGGTGCATCGCTTCATGTGCTTCCCTACTTACTCTCCAATCATTATGCTCATGCAAATGGTTTTCTTATGGCCACATAGTTGTTTGGATAGTATGCTGAAGGTTATTAACCCAGTTCACTTTAGTTGTTTTCTTTTCTTGATACAGTTCAATAATCTGACCTTTTTTTTTTTTTTTTTTTTTTTTTGACCAGGCAGTGTGTAATAAAACTTTTTATGTGATACAAAAACTTAAAAAATTGCATTAAATGTCAGGTGACATCTTACTGTTTGGTATATTAAGTTTTTTGTATTTAATTAATTCTCTTTTATTTATTTCTTTTAAAGGGTCCTCTCCAGAGCACATCATCTCATGCCTAACCAGAGACAGCTACAGCACACACCACTTTCTCCAGCAGCTGATGAGTGTGCTGTCTTTACTGGAGAAAGCACCTTCACCAGAGCCTTCAGACCAAGACTTCTACACGCAGTTCGGCAAGAAGAGCACAGGTACAGTAGGAAATTCGGTATCAACTCTCACTAGACTGTTCCTTATGACACGAGTGATTTTATTGTTGTGAACCCGTATAACACGTATCCCTAACTGCAATCGTATCTGATTGATGGCAACAATTTGTGAACAGTGGCGTGGCTAGAAAAGCAGGGTCCAACTTGCTGAAAACATGAAATGTTTCATACTTGCTTCCTAATTGTGTCTCTGTATAATTGGACGGATAAAACGGTATGTCCAGCTTCTGAAGTCTTAGCCAGTGAGTGAGCTTTGGCTGTATCTGCCTAGACATCATAGGAAAAAAATTACAGACTGAATAATCTTCGTATTACCGTTTTAAGATTTTAACTCTTTCGTTTCCAACTAAAAATCTTATTACTACATTACTTGCAGAGATTACAAGCAGGGTATATTTACATGAGAATACTTTATGAAAATTGATCAGTTTGAGAATTTGTGTGTGTGATTAAGCCGTATAGATAATGAATGAAAGAAGAAAAATTATTTTCTTAACATTTTTTTTTTTTTTTTTAAACATCAAGGTTCAGCTTTATAGCTAAATGTCTGTACATATAAGCGTGATGAAATAAAAAGAAATTCTGCCGGTATTGGCGCCCATACTTCTGCAGACTCAAGTCTAAAGTAAGCATTAAAAAGCAATGATCCGAAGAAATGTCCCTCTCAACCTTGTCCACAAGCATTAATGCCAAAGCCTGGAGCAGAGAGAAATCTGAAGAAAGCTGAAGCAGCCAAAAAAAAGAGCTTAAATTTACTGTAAGTGAGTATGTTTATAGTCTGCTTGTTTGTATCCTATTTTGCATTTGTCTGGGCGTCCTTGTATTAATCTAAATTTACTTTGGCTGTGATTTGATGTGGTACGATAAGATGACAAGGTGAGAAGTCAGTTCTTCTCAAACAGAACAGATGGAAAATATAGCAACTATTGCCAAAGCAATAGTTTCAGCCATCTCAGGAGTATTCAGGAGTTAACTTTTAGTCAAATGAAACAAACCTTCAGGATGCGTTCTTAACCAGTTTTTCTCCATCATGATACATGAGACTTTGTGTTTGTTTGTCTCAAAACAGGCACCGTGTAACTTACACTTGTATTTCGCTCTTTCATGAAAATAGGCATAATGGAGAACTACGAGCTGGTGCACTCAAGCCGGGTGAAATTTGTCTACCCGAGTGAGGAGGAGATCGGTGACTTAACCTTCATTGCGGCGGAGAGGAAAGGCCCTCAAGGACCTACGCACTCGTTTAACGTCCTCTTCTACGCCCTGGTGTTCCAAGTTCAGAGCGGTCCGTGTGCAGGGACCGAGCTGCAGCCCAAGAGCCTCGTTCTGAGCAGCACACATGTCTTCCTACTGGATGAGGACTACATCAGCTACCCGTTGCCACAGTTTGCCAAAGAGCCGCCTCAGAGAGACAAATACAGGCTCACGGACGCCCGCAGGATACGAGACCTGGACCGTGTGCTCATGGGATACCAGCCGTACCCACAGGCGCTCACACTGGTCTTTGATGATGTGCCTGGACCTGATCTGCTGTGCCATCTGACCATGGACCATTTCTCCGATGAGAAGGAGAGGAAACGGATGCAGGGCGGTGATGGAGCTGAGAGCGAGGTACAGTGGTGTATTTTTGTCCCTGGCGCAGACAGCAGGGAGAGACTGATCTCGCTTCTGGCTCGCCAGTGGGAAGCGCTGTGCAGCCGAGAACTTCCACTGGAGCTCACAGGCTAATGGATGCTCAAAGGTAATTAAGGAAAAATAAAGACTATGTCTAATAAATGACTATGTGTCTTAGCTTCAGTTTTAGTTTGAGCTTTAGTTTCCTTTATGAAGTCTTCAAGCATCGGGCATCAGGCAATATGACGGTTGCAAGTGACGGAACACACCAGCATAACAGATAGTGACCTGTGCACATCTGTGCATTTAACAATTTAACAAAGGATTTACTACTTACAAATAAACAGCTGTAGGAAGAAAGAAAGGAAATCATAACATCAGATCAGCTACTTTAAATTTGTCGTCTCTGCTCTCTCATGCTACAGCAACATCACTAACATCCAAATCTTTTTTTAAACAGCTGTTTAATTACAGCGGCAATAAGACCTTTAATTACTGTTTCATTAAACATGCTGAACTGGGGACCTGATCAGGAACTTTGAAAGACGTCCAAAACGCAATGTCCGCCCGTTTCATCATGCATCATGACTTTTAGTGCACGTGACCGCTCGTTCTGCTAACCTGAGGGGAAATTGTACTAAACTAGCTAGTCTACTAGTTTTCTTTAAATTAAACAACAAATATTTAGCTTCCCAAGACTAACTTGCAAATTGGCCTTAAAGGAATTTATTTATTTATTTTTTAAATTCATTTCCTGGAAGATATTTAAAACATGATAAAAACAAAAAACATTGGCCTGTACAGCTTTATCCTGTATACATGGTCACAGGGGGCCTGGAGCAATTTGGGAACGCCAGTTAGCCAAAATGCCACTGCATGTCTTTGGACTGTGGGAGGAAACCAGTGTACCCTGAGGAAACCCAATAAGCACAGGGAGAACATGCAAACTCCATGCACACAGACCAGAGGAGGGATTCGAACCTGGAACCTGGAGCTGCGAGGTGACCGTGCTAACCACTAAGTAAAAAGTTAATTAATTTATTGAGAAAGTAGTAACTTCTTGTCCAGCATGCTTGTCTGTCAGACTTTTTAAAAGACAAACAATATGGGGCATTTATGATCCTGGGGCGGAATTTTGTGAACATGGCCGAGGGAGAATTCGATTTTATTTATTTATTTATTTTATTTATTTATTTTTTCTCCACATGCACCATTAATGGATTGCAAGTTGAAGACTAGCAAATTAGTCCGATAAACTTGCTATTTATGATGATAAACTACATTAACCAATTTTAACGCCAGTACATCTGCTAATCTAAAAATATAGATGTTAAGGATTTGTTTTTTCTTTTTGTTAATCTACTTCAAGCAGGGCCAGATCAAGACCTTGAGTGAAATCAATTATGCAATATGCTCTTTTTTTTTATTTTTTATTTCAGTATGCTGTATGAACAACTATCAAAACTACCTAAACGTTTAGAATTTTTGCTTATTTTGCTACTACAATGTATAATTTTGACAGCCTTTAATACTAACACTACCTGTGCGGTAAAGATAACAACTGATTAGATCAATAACCAATGTTTTATCTGAGTCTCAGTAACCGAACGTCTTAGATAAAATAGAAGGTGCAACTAACAATGAGGGTCTTTTGTTTGCTAAAGTCCAGATGCTCCAAATCCATTTTCTAGAGCTGCAAAAAAAGCTGGATAACAGAAAAAACTTCAAAGGGAAAACTAAAGCTAAAAAAGCTGAAGCTAAAACATTGGATGTGGTTATCCTCATGTAGTTCAAAGGAAGAAAAAGAAAAATCCTCCCAGCTTATACACACAAACACACACACATGCATACACACACACATGCATACACACACACATGCATACACACACACATGCATACACACACACATGCATACACACACACACACACACACACACACACACACACACACACACACACACACACACACACACTTTGTTGTTACATTTTTACTCATGCTTTCAACACAAAGCATCCTGGGAAGTTTTGTGTAGAGTCCACAAGAGTATAATATTTTCTTTTCCGTATCAGCCTTTAAACTTGGCTGTTCTTCTCTCACTGCATATATTTTATTTACTTGCTGCTTTGTACAATCTACCGAATGTAAATTACTGAACAGAATGATGTTATTAAATGTTGTATTTTATTAGAAATATCATAAAAATGTATGTTCCAAGCTGATTTTAATTATTGAATGGTTTCATATGATTTATGTTTTGAAGCATTATGTCTTTTTGAGCAGTTATTTTGAGTTGTACAGGTTGTACATTGTGGTTTACAAAAATAGAAAATTTATTTGCCTTGGATATTAGAAGCATGCACTTTTGGATTTATGTTTCCCCCCCCCTTTTTTTATTTTTATTTTTAACAAAAATAAATTTAATTAATCCGAATGTTTCCTGTGTGAACGCTTCATATGTTAATGTTATCCTGTACTGTAAAGTGGCTGTTCAGGTAGGTGCATCTGATAACTTTGATGTACCTGTATTACACAATGTTGAGTCCAAATAATACTGCAGATACTCTGAACAACAAAAATCTGTAAGATGCTTGAATCCATATAAAGAGGTAGATTTACCTTTACCATATAGCACCCTGGTACCATCTTTTCCCCCAAGTAAGTGGACCCAGCTGTCACATGATGTAAAATAAAGCAATTTATCAGACCAGGCCAACTTCTTATTCCTGCTGTATGGTCCAACCCGTCAGCAGCCCCATACAGTACAAAGCTAGCTCTGATGTCTCCTGACACCATTCCATCAGAGTTAGCGTTAACCTTTCAACAATTCGTGCTGCAGTAGATCTTCTGTGGGATTGGACCCGACAGGCTAGCCTTCACTCCGCACATCTATTAGTGAGCCTGGGAGCCTGTGATCTTGTTATTGGTTTACAGGTTGTCCTTCCTCAGAGCACTTTTGGTAGGTGCTAACTACTGCCTAACAGGAACACACCACAGGACTTGCTGTTTCGGAGATGACCAGGTGTCTAGCCATCAACATGTTTGGGGGGGGCCTTGCCAAAATCGCTCAGATCCTTAAAGTTGTTAAAGAGGGTACTTTTGACAGATTGATTTATTTATTTATTGTCTGGGTTTTGTTATTCATAGAATTATGTATTTACCTGTGATTACAGGAAATTAAGTCTCCTTAGATATTAACCAGTTCCATTACAGCTACGTTGCTTAAAGGGGCTGCTTAACTAGAGTCCTTTATCTCACCCATAATTTAACATTAAATTTTAAATGTGATTTTATTAATAAAATTTTTTAATAACATCCAACAGATTAGGCCTCAGAGTGCCGCAGTGGTAAAGCGCTCGCCCCATCATCCGGAGATCGCTGGTTCGAACCCCGGGTGATGCTGTAACCTGTCACAGCCGGAGGCCTAGAGAGAGCTGATTGGCCGAGCTCTCTCAGGGGGGAGGGATGAGAGGTACTCGGTGCTCCCACATTAACGACGGCTCTACGAGCCAATCCGGGGCGCCTGTGAGCTCACGCACGCGGAAGGAGCAGATAGTGCTGTCCCTCCGAGTGTGTTACGCCGCCCCCAACGGTGCGTGAGCGAGCAGTTCGAAAAGATGGTCGGTGACGTCACGTGGATCGGAGGAAACACGTGGGTCGGTCTGCGGCCCTCCCGACTGAGTGGCAGTAGAAGCCTAATGTGGGAGCCTCCAGTGACTGGGAGGAATTGGACACGACTAAATTAGGGGAGAAAATTCGGAAAAAGGGGAAAAAATAAAAAATAAAAAAAAACACCCAACAGATTGAAAACATAACCACTACACACTTAACATGGTAATAAAAAAAACACCACAAATAACATAATTAAATGAATGCTCACATACCCTTAAAGAATAAGATGTATTAACTTTAATAAAACATTTAAAATAAATAAGCTGCCAGGGGGATACAATAAATGTACAACATGCATCAGTAGGTTATGAACAGTTGAATATGTGCAATAGTCCTGTTCTGGCAAGAAATGGACCCCAAATATGTAAAAATTTGTCCAGGGATTTAGATCTTGTGTGCCTTCATTTTTCTATTCGGATAATGGACACCATTTCCAAAATGCACCTTTGAATAGATGTAGACAGTGAGATTTTCAGTCTGTTATAATTAGTCTCTTGGCGGTGTTCATACCAAGCATCAAAGATTTCTGTAAGACTTTAGGTACTGTAGATGCAGCATGGATTCTGAACAACCAAAGACTGCATAGGGATTAAAATCTTTGCCTTATGCTTTGAAAAACCAAGAAAGATAAATTGTCTGAACAATATCCTGCAAGTGTATAACAATGGCAGAAAGTGTGACTAGGTACCCTCTGAAATTTTACACCTGCGGCATTGAGCTGAAACTGATTGATAAATCTTGTGCAGTTTGGATTTGGAATAGTGATGATTTGGAGTAGTGAAGATGAATCAAATGGTGTCTACTATTAATGGAACAAGAGTGTATTCTGGCCATGATTTCAATCCACAAGGGTTCAAACAAGTCAATGCCCAACTTGACTGATCACTCTATGCCTTTCATAGATGATCAGTAGATCTTTTAACGTGATGAATAAAAACAAATACAATGAGACCAACTGTCTGGAGCCAGGGAGATGCACCAAGACATGCACCAAGATGCATCAATGAAAGGATGTTGTATTGGTACATTTTCAAAGTTTTTTTATTTTATCTCTCATAATGCCTGATTTGTAAATAGCGGAAAAAAAATGTGAATTGGAAGACAGAATCTGGTCAAAGGAGGCAAATCTACCATTCATATAAAAAAAACTCGAATGGAAGTTGGGCCACTCTTATGGTGGCAGGAAAGAATGATCAAAACAAATAAGGGTTCTTACAGAAGTCTTGGGTATATTGAGTGCCTTCTTGATCTGGTTGAGAATTCTGATAGAGTTTTTTGTTGAATAACTTAGGTTAACAAAGGTGTTAGGTTTACCCAGCTTAGAAAACAGCAATGCCAATAAGGAAGAGTTACCAACTAGTACCAACAAGTTAGCCTCCATTTTCACCCATAAAGGGGTATGATCCATTGTGCTGCAGGTGTTCCAATACATTAATGCTCTTGCATTAGCAGCCCAATAGTACCGTCTAAACACTGGAAGGCCGAGTCCAACCTGAGATTTGGGCTTTGGGCTTTAGATATTCATGAGATTTTGAGATTTGGGCTTTAGATATTCATGTATAGTCCAAGGTTTTAAAAAAAATGCAGATGTGAGAAAGATGGGTAAATTTTGACAGAGAGAAAGAAATCTGGGAAGGGAC
>JAQQZT010000016.1:10394370-10408086 GCA_030068275.1 Clarias platycephalus | reverse complement strand
TTAAGGCAGTTCTGAAGGCGAAAGGGGGTCAAACCGTATTAGTATGGTGTTCCTAATAATCCTTTAGGTGAGTGTATGTGCTTAGTTCTTTGCAGGGCACTCCTGTGTTACTACACAGCTGCCCATATACAGTACATGTATCAGTTCCAATGCATTGACAAGAAATTCATTCATCTAAATAGGGTTCATGTGGCAGATTTTCCAATTTAATGTATTGCCTATGATGACCCTATTGTCCGTTTTTGTCTGTGAGCTGACTACCATTATGAATGATAAAATTGAATCCTAAGGAAGCTTCAATACATCTCTTAACTTTTAAACAGGCTCTAAAGTAACTTTCTCTGTTTAAAGTTTTTTGAAAGTGGTTGTGAAATTGTAAAGCCCATTAAAAACTCTATAATATCCTGTTCTCATAGAGAAGGCATATTAAAGTACCATGTAAATGAAGCAAGAATATATATTGCTCTCATGTTTAGAATGTCACTGTGATCACGGAAAATGTAAGGATGGCATAGAAGGTAATGGCCAGTGCTCCTGCTACAAGGGTTGGAAAGGAACAAGCTGTTCTGTAGGTCAGTCCTGCAAATTCTATTACAATATTTAAATTGGTATACAATGATCTTTACGTTGTGTGCAATGTTCGGCCCTGGAAGATTTTCCAATAAAATAACTTAATCTTATTTTTTAGAGATCGTTAATGATGAATGCGGAGGCAGTTGTGATCAAAATGCCAAGTAAGTGAACAAGACAGCACACAGAATTTTCATCTGCTCTCAACTATGTGCAGTTTTTCCTAAAATGTGGTTCCAATGAAAATTGCCTTTTTTGTGTCTGTAACTTTTCTTTTAGCTGTATTTCTCTGGGTTCAGGAGGAAATTCATCATGTGTCTGTGTTGCGGGTTACCATGGAAACGGCATCTTCTGTCAAGGTCTTGTTTAAAAGAAAATATATTTATTTTACTAGAATAAGGAAAAATGTAAATGATGCATGAATACTGACCACTTTAATATAAGAACATACAGTATGTACCTTTGCTCATTCATGCAATTTTTAATAATGTGGCAGCAGCACATTTCAGACATACAGTAGGTCGAGAATCAGAGTGGGAGAAAATTTTATTTCAATATTTGGAAAAGACAATTTTTTAAAAATTCGTTTTACCTATAGTTTTGTGTGGTAGCTCCTTAATGATTGACAAGTATTTTCTATGATGCATTTCTGCTCACCACAGTTGTAAATAGTGGTTGCTCCCCCTCTAATTTTGTCCACCAAATTTAGTCTTAGCCAATTCCCACCCACCAGCTACTAACCAAGAAGGATGAATGCTATGAGGCCTCAATTCAAACTGCCTGCTTCTCATGCTGTGCAAAGTGCTGTGCAATTGCTGTCTGTCTCCTTTTGCATGTGGCTGTGTTGTTGTGATTATAACAGAAAAGAGAGCTCTTCATTAACACTCCGGGCCACAGATGGCTCTGACATTGTCAGGACTCACAATTCTCAGATAATAGGAGCAAAGCTTTTCTGTTGCATCAATTGGGAGCTAAAAGATGACTTAGTTTAGTTACCACAGCCTTCCTCTCTGCTCAAACCAGTCTATGTATTTTCCTGTGACTGGTAGAACTGGATGTTTTTGGTTTGTTTTTCACATAATTTTGCGTAAATTGTAATGGCTGCTGTGTATGAAAATCCTGGGTGATTGCTAGTTTCTGAAATACTCATTAATTGCAGGAATGTGCAGGTACAATATATTGTATAAAATCCAAACAGATACTAGGAAACAACAAAGCTAAGATACTGTGGGGCTTATTGATCCAACCATATAAACAAGTAAAAGCAAATGACAGCCAGACTAATAAATGTGGTGATAAAATCTCATGTGACATTAATAATACAAAAGTAGCAGGGACTGCCCCAGTGGAAAAAAAATTAAAAATACACGTTAGTGTATTACAAATATATTGAAATCTTCAATAGTACATTGCAAATAAACTAACAAAAAGTTGTACCATCAGTTAATATATAAAAAGTATACTAACATCATTCTTTTACCAAATTTTGGAGTTAAACTTTAAACATACTTCAAAATAATTTTATTATATTACACTTTCCAAAAATATATTATAGGAAAATATACTTTACAGTAAGTGAAAGGTTGGTCTAATTTTCAAAGCACACTTATTTAAACTTTGTTTTTCCAATTTATTTTTGGTATATTTTTAAAAAATTACAGAAAGTATACATTAGAATACAAATTTTAATATATGATAGTCTCAGTATACTTTCAGTTAAATTTAAATGTACTTATTCATATGTACTTATTAATGCTTATATTTAGTGCACTACTCTCTCGTGCGCGCGTGCTTTTAGACTCATTTTTGCACGCTGAATCTATCTCTCACTTTTTTCTACCGAAACTCACTTTTTTGCATTCAAGATAATTTGTGTTTGCACTCTATCTCTTCTGTGCTCTCATTATCATAAAGCTACACTTGCACAAACTGCAGCAGCATTAGAACTCTGCAACTAACCAAAGACTAGAATCGGCGCAACACCAGCCAATCAGAAACTGGAGGCGGGCACATTCGGACTAAGTATTTTCTGATTGGCTCCCCAGTCATCCGCTTGTCCTCTGTTGAATTCACTGCTGGAAGCTGCATCATTGCGTGCGTTAGTTTGTATAGTTAATATTTTATTTTCATCGGCATAAGGTAAATTGTATGGTTTTTGTTAGGTAATTTGTAATCAAGTACATACTTTAAGCTATAGAATGTATTGTCGAATGTGTTATTGCTAAATCTTATGTACTTTGCTTATGGTATAATGGCTCCGTAGCTCTTGGGCTGTTTTCAGTCTCTGTGTAACAGCAAGAATCAACACACCAGGTTTGAACTAATACTGTATATTCTAATACTAATATCTGTCTTGGTTCAGACAACAGTTTAAATTTTAGTTTGTGTGTTATATACCTGACATTTTGTTGAACACAAATAAACTATAGCAGTGCTTTTTTGTAACCTTGCGCAAATTAAATAATAATAATAATAATATTATTATAATATCATAATAACTGATGTAATGTGATTCAAAAACATGTCATAGTGTAGAAAATGCATTTAGCATTTGTAAAGTATCCTAAACACCTTTAGTATTGTACATTTAATACATTTGCAATACTGTAGTACAGATGGTATAGAGGAGAGATTGTGAATATATCGGTAGAAGGATGCTGAGGTTGGAACTGCCAGGCAGGAGGTCTAAAGGAAGATCAAAGAGGAGATTTATGGATGCAGTTAGAGAGGACATGAAGTTAGTTGGTGTGACAGAAGAGGAAGGAGAGGATAGTGTTAAATGGAGGCAGATGATTCGCTGTGGCGACCCCTGAAAGGGATTAGCCAAAAGACAAAGATGAAGAAGTATAGAAGGTTGTGTGTACTGTATGATACAATAAAGTATATTTGTATTAACCACAAAGTGTACTTTTTTAGTATTTGTAATTGGCCAAAAGTATAACAGCATGCTACTGCTGCAATAAGAATATACTCATAGTATATTAATCATGTATTTGTAACACAGTAAAAAATAGCTGTAATGTACTTATAATACATTAAATATATACTTAAATTTCATTAATTACTGTCAGGTATGCATGTTAGTACACACACAGCCATATACTTTAAGTATACTAAGTATACCTAAGTTGTTCCACTTTAGCACACAAAAGTATACTTAATAAATTAATAAAAAATTAGTTGTTCCAAAATGGCAAACTTCAAGTATACTAGTTATTAGTCTGGTGGCAAATACATTTAAGTATGCTTTGGCATGCTAGGATTGAATATATTTAGCATACTTTTTTTTTTTTTACTTGGGTGAGAAAGAATCTATTGTAAAGAAGATGTGAAAAAAAGATACAAGATAGCTATATCCTTGACAGGAGCATTCAAGGCTGTGTATTATGAGTGAAATTCTAGAAAAAATCCTTGTTAAATATATAATTTTGTTTAGCTATCTTGCCCCACCTCTATACACATATTTATAGCTTATGATTATAGGGCTGTTGCTATGGATACCTTGCAGAGGACATTATCCTTGCTCAGTGGATTTAATTAAAACATTTCATTGTACTGTAGCTCTTAAAAATGTTTTTGTGTAATTAAATAGTTTAAGAAAGAACAAAAAAGCATTTTTGAAATAAAAGAGTTTTGAAGAACATTTCTGTCATAAGCACTGAGTTTCAATGTGA
This sequence comes from Clarias platycephalus, assembly GCA_030068275.1. NCBI lineage: Eukaryota > Metazoa > Chordata > Actinopteri > Siluriformes > Clariidae > Clarias > Clarias platycephalus. The sequence continues at coordinate 10,403,842 of JAQQZT010000016.1, read as the reverse complement.
TATTCAGTATATTGTATTGCTGTTTTCAGGTAATTAATTCTATCAAGACAGCTAGTGACCAACTAGGGATTTATTTTTCTTAATAAAGCGATGCAATCTCAAAAGCATAAATATTAGCCTAAAACCATTAATTATATTCACTGTCTTGATTACAATTTCGGGTGAGATTTGGATCTACACTTAAAGCGTGTTGATGTGACAAATTAATGCACATCTGTAATTCAATCAGGATGTATTTTACATGGGGTAAATGTCAAAAAATGAATTATGAACTACTTTTGCTTTTTTATCTTCATTCAACAGAAACTGACTCATGTGGTATCAATAATGGTGGATGCTCAGAACATGCAACGTGCACAAAAATCTTACCTGGAGAAAGGAGCTGCACATGTAAAACAGACTACACTGGGGATGGAACTGTGTGTCTAGGTAGGTTTTTAAATACAAAGACCTCAAACATCCACAGTTGATCCTCTTATAGCTGGTTTGGTATATTTTCTCACTTTTGTTTTAATGGCGGTCTTATTTTGGACCCATTTATTTTCTAACATTCATAGACTTGTACGCCCTCAGACTAGCTTCCTTATGTCTAATTATATGTCTTGACTTAAAAATTCTGTGGTGAGCTATTATCTCTACTTGCTATTATTATGCCAAAGTTCAACATTTTGTTCTCACATCCTCCTTCAATATTCACAATTGTATTTTTTCTTTTAGTCTGTTAGCCCATATAAATCTGTGGTCCTACTCAACCAAAGTGTTAATGTCAATATTTTGAGTGGCAAAGGTTAGGGGAAAAAATCACATGGGTGTGGTGATCAAGTATTTAAGTATCTTTGGCCATAGTATAGTGTATATTAAAACGGTAGACAAAATAGCAGAAGCCCATAATGACATATACCTAATAAAATGTTCTGAATCACCACTATTTCATACATACAGTACATTTAATTATAATGGTACTGCACCATTATAATAAAATTAACATTGCTTTTATATTTACCCTAGTTTGTAACCACAGTTTATTTTAACCTAAGTTATGTTTAATTCTCTTTGTTTTTGTTTAACAGAGATGGATCCTTGTCTAGTTAATAACGGAGGATGTTCTGAAAATACAGATTGCATCAAAACTGGACCAAACACAGTAAACAATATTACTTATCATTATCACTATTATGACATTAATAGATAGAATAATATGATAATTGGCCTCCAAATGGCGCAGTGGTAAAGTGCTCGCCCTATCATCTGGAGATCGCAAGTTTGATTCCCGGGTGAAGTTGTAACCACTCGCAGCCGGAGGCCTAGAGAGAGCTGATTGGCCGAGCTCTCTCATAGGGGAAGGATGAGAGGTACTTAGTGCTCCCACATTAATCACGGCTCTACAGCCAATCAGGGGCGTCTGTGAGCTCACGCAAGTGGAAGGAGCAGATAGCGCTGTCCTCCTAGTTTGTTATGCCGCCCCCAACAGTGCTTGAGCGAGCATTTCGAAAAGATTTGGTTGGCTGATGTCACGTGGTTCAGAGGAAACACGTGATAGTCTTTGGCCCTCCCGACTGAGTGGTAGTAGTAGCTTAATGTGGGAGCGCCCCTAGTGACGGGGAGGAATTGGACACGACTAAATTAGGGAGAAACATTGCTGGGAAAAAAATAAAATAATATGATAATTACTGTACATAATAAGATAGGATGTCTACTCACAAAGCACTGGATAAATAATTATTCTAACAAAAATGTAAAACTACATTAAAGCTACTCCACACAACTCTTGAGACATGGCTGACCCGGGCACTAACAATGTTTGTTATAATTATTAGTCAGATATTGTAATAATACTGATAGGCAAAATTATTCAAGAGCTGATTTTTATGTAGAAGTGAGTAAGAAGTCTGCAGCAGAAAGCTAGAAAAAGTGCCATGTGTCTCAATTACATACAATTAGTTTTTTATTGTATGTTACTGGAAAGAGTTTGGTGTGCGCATGTTGATTGAATTTAACATTTCATTTTGGTTTTTCCCAGTAAAATGAAGCATTCTACATACTTAAAGTAACCTGTAACCATAGCACATGATAGCACGGTCAACTTTATCAATTAAACCATTATTTAGAGCAGTGCACCAAATGAAGAGCATAATATACCTTCAAAACTTAAAATAGCATAATGAAAGCACAGATTATATTCATGGCCTGGTAGGTGACATTTTCTGCAACTATCAACGTTAGGTTTGATTAAATTTGACCCAAGATTTATTCCTTTTTGAATGAGGCATCCAGATAATAAAGTTACGCACATACAGTCTGAATTTTTGTTGCAGAAATGTTATTTTAATTAGTCTTAATTTGAAACAAACAGACTTCCATAAGGTCAATATTAGTCTGTTAGTCATAATAATTTGCTTATGTTAGACACTGTACCCATGTGTTTTACAACTACACTACCTGGTGAAAAAAGCGCTAATGGATTTAAAGAAGGAAATTAAGAGTCAATGATTTGATTTTTACTGACAGTAATATGTTTCAGTTGGCAGCAATTCTTTTACGTAATGCAGTGAGTAGCTTCTCATTTCTTAAAGAACCAAGTTGAAAGATGTACCCCAGTCAAATTATTGACCTACTGTACATCAAGCAAACAAAACAACAAAGAAATTGCTGAAATGACTAGAATTGGGTTAAGGACTGTCAACCGCATTATTAAAAGTCAATTTCATGGAAGAAATGTTTTCAAGAAAAAAAAAAAATCATGAATAACTGTGACTGAAAATCACTTAAACTCTTGGTGAAGTTTTATTTAAAAATTTGACAGCTGAAATCACAACTACAGTATGTGTAATAATGAAAGTACAGTAATTTCCACATACACAGTGTGATGAGAACTTATAGGATTGGGACCAAACAATAAGCTGTACGGCCCTAAGAAACCACTTGTAAGTCACAATAATATAAAAAACACAAAAGAGGTTCCAATCTGCTAGTACAAAGACTGGACTTGAGAAAAAAGACTCGAGCATGAGGCTAATTACATGAAGTAATGCTCCCATCATGCATAGTGCCCACTGTGTGCAGGCAGTGCTATGATCTGGGGTTGTTTCAGTAGGTCAGGTCTAGGCTCAACAACTCTATTTTGGAATAAAATGAAGTCAGGTGATGACCTGAATGTACTGAATGACAAGGTTATCATTTAAATGCATTTTTTCTTCTCTTATGGTTCAATTTGTGAGAGAGCATTATGGAATAATTTTTAAATGTTAATTGGCCAACACATCATCCTGACCTTAACCCCATTGAAATTCTTTGGGATGTACAAGAGAAGTATTTATTTTTTACACACACTAATACAAGATTTTGGGCAAAAACTAATGCAATGCTTGAAGTAAATAAATGTGCTCACATTGCATACATTTGTTGACACAATACAAGATTGAACCTTCGAATAAGGAAACATTCGAGTATGTGATTTTTTTTTTGGCCAGACAGTGTATTAATTTCTCAATAATTCAAGACCTTCTTTTGTTGTTAATTAATAAATAATGGTTTTGTTGAACTATAGTATATTATTATATTACAGGCTGCATGTGTTTGTAAACCAGGCTTTGCTGCACGAAAAAATCTATGCATCCCGATAAATCCCTGCTTGAAGGTATGTGATACAAACATATTTCTGCCATAGGAATTGTTTAAAAAAAACCATTGTTTACATTTGGTTACGTATTCACTGTAAAACTCATAACACTTGAGATAATTTTTCAGAATTGTAACTTAATATGACTTGCAATGTGAAGTCCATAAAGAATTACTGCTTAAGCATTAGGACAAACATAATGTTTGGAGTAAAACAATATGAGACATCAGGGCAAAATAATCACATAGTTCAGGATGGTGGCTTTTAGTACTGTATGTCAAGCCAACACTTAAACCAGCAGACAATGGCATTTCCCAGTGCAGACTGTGCCCTACATACATGGCTGCACAAGGCACTTTCACACAGAAATCATGCTATAAACCTACTATAAAAATGCTCTTAACATTCCACTTTTGCCTTCGTTTTCGTTTTTATATATACAGTGGAACCTCGGATTACGAGCATAATTCGTTCCGGAGGCGGGCTCGTATTCCAAAACACTCTTAAACCAAATTACATTTTCCCATAAGAAATAATGGAAACTTAAATTATTCGTTCTACAGCCCAAAAAAATAACTACATAAAAATAATTAATACAAATTATAAAGTAAAAATAAAACAAATTAACCTGCACTTTACTTTTAAAAAAAGTAAAAATAAATCCCGACGGATAAGTGTTTCCGTTTGTGCGCGCAGGCACTCTGTGTGTGTGTGTGTGTGTGTGTGTGTGTGTGTGTGTGTGTGTGTGTGTGTGTGTGTGTGATGATGAGATGGACAAACTGGTCCATGCATGCCCGTTCTTTTATTTGCTGCATCGTCAGGCTATAGTACAAACTTTCGGGTGGATCCTGCACTTAAATCCAACTAAAAACAACTACTAAAAGAGAAAACAAAACTCAGGCTCTATATCCTAGCTTACATCTCGCATTCTCGTTCACACACACCGGACTGCATTACCCACAATGCATCTCCCGCACTGGACTACACCTCCGTAAACAGCTGTCATAAATAAACCTCTCTCTCCAGCACATAAGCTCACACAGGCTGAAACAGAGACGGAGAAAATGTATCTTTATCCTCTGTAATGAGATTTTCTTTTGGTTTACACGCGCGCTATACACACGTGTGTTATAAGAAACAGTACATGCGCGCTGTACACACGCGCTTGCAAACACAAAATAAAATATGTTTTACACACACACACACACATGGTCACAGTGTTATAGTAAACAGTACACGCGTGCACAGATGTTGATTATACCAGTAAGAGACGAGCACTAAGACCCAGCAGGAGAGACGATTACCTACAATTCCGCAGCGCAAGAGAGAGAAAAACCGTTGGCTCAGTTGTGATCACGTGATGCTCGGCGTCAAAACAAGAAGCGCGTGCGTGATACATGATACTCGGCGCTCGTAAACCAAGACAATGCTCGTTTTCCAAGTCAAAATTAATTAAAAATCTTTGCTCGTCTTGCGGAACACTCGTAAACCACGTTATTCGTAATCCGAGGTTCCACTGTGTATCTATATATATATATGGTTTGCTGCAGTTTGCTGTTTTTCTCCTGGTGGCAGGTCACACGCATCACACATCTCAAAACATCAAACCCTGATTGATGAGCTCTGGCTTGTACACAAATCCTCTGTCTCTGTGACCGTCCCTGCTGCCAGCTTAATGGCACGACAGCTCCCTCCCCAATTCCCCCCATACTTTTTACACCGAATAGTAAGGTGTAATAAAGGTGCAGTCTCACACATTCTCCTGATTAGTGATAACGGACACAAAGTTTTGATCACACACAAATACTATATAAAGGACTTATTTATAGGAAATTTTGCTTAGAGTTAATTGCCTGACCTACCAAACATTTGTTTACCCTTCAGAATATTCTCATAATCTCTTGGTTGTTTTTCACAATTTTGGATTTTTGCTCTGTTTGTTCAGTCACTTCGCCTTGTGTTGTGTGTTAAAAAGGCATTTATTATTAAGCATTTTATGTACACTTAACACACTGCAACTAAAGCCCTAATGGTAGAATTTCAGTAGTAGTTTGCCAGATTTTAAGCTGGAACCCATGTTTTTCATCAACTGTTGCCACATTTATCTTTCTACTTCCTCTGCAAATTACAAGCAAATATTAGACAAAATAAGGACTTGGCTAACCAACAATATTTAAAAGTAAACTATAAATTTTTACAAAATTATTCCTTTTATGAAGAGACCAAAATATAAAAGGAGCAATATAATATATGTGGTCCAATGCAGTGAAGAGAGAACTCTACATTGGGGAAACAAAACAACCTCTTCATAAAAGGATGAATCAACACAGAAGGAGCAACACCTCAGGGCCTGAATCAGCAGTATACCTACACCATGAAGGACAAATGACACACGTTTGAGGATGAAAATGAACAAATGTTTTGGACAGAGACGATGGATGGTTCGAGAGAGAGGTGAAAGAAGCTATTTATGTAAAGGTGGAAAATCCTTTTCTCAACAGAGGTGGAGGTCTTTTTCATGCTGCCCATTTATTCATCCCAGGGAAGATCAGGACCTCTTCCCAGGTCGAAAGCCACACTTAAGGACATGACTAAGCTTGATAATCTTACCTTAAGAATTTTTACAGACATAATTCCGCATTAATAATCTGGTCGCATTTACACCCATCAATGACATCTATGTTGCCTAAAGAGGAACATGTTGCTTTATTATTATTTTTTTCTTTCATGGTGTTTAATGTTCACTACCGTTTTTCGCTCTTATTTAAGTAAGTACATTTGTTATGTCTGTACTACCATGTTTTCTATTTATGTGCATTTAAAAATGAAAAACTAAAGAAAGCATATATATTACATTATTATTAATGCTATTCATATGCTTGCCTCATGTAACAAAACATTGCAAATCCTGCAATAGAAAGAACAACAGAAATACCAAGAGAGAATATTATCCCTGCTACTTACCTAAGAAAATTAATGACTAGGTTTTTCTTTTATTATTGTCCAGTACAATGGAGGATGCAGCCCCAATGCTTTGTGTCAATACAGTCTTCCGGGTGAGAGGAACTGCACCTGTCGATATGGCTACAAAGGAAATGGTATTGAGTGTATGGGTACTATCAGTAGAGTGAGTATCCTTTGTTAAAAAAGACAAATACGAATCCCTGATAATAATGGTTTTGAATGAGCAACAGATAATTTTAATTTCATTGAAGGTTGTTTTTTTTTAATGCACTTTTATATTTATTGCTTGAGGCAGGAGCTTCTTCACAAATCGTCTACTAATTGGTTTCGGAGAAATCTTGCAGTAAGTCCTATAAAGTTTCTTGATTTGACTAATATTTAAAAAAAATAATAATAATAATTATGCACCCAAGGTTTGAATTGCATCTAATCTTTGGTTTGATACAGGGATCAAGAGTCAGGGATTTGTACAGTAATGGGCCATTCACTGTGTTTGTCCCTCACTCAGATTACATTGGAAACTTCTCGGTATGTCCTTTTCTTACTTTTTATTTATGTATTTTGATTTATTTAATTTAAGTTTGATATTTGCGATTACATATTAGTTATATATTGGTGTAGCATGATGTAGGAATGCACAACTGAAAGTATTCTTGGTGTAATTATTATGCAGAAAGGAAGTCTTTATCAATCATACCATTATTAATAACTTAAATTAATTAAGTTATATTAAAACTTCTGTTGTCTTATAATTCAAGGCTACTGTCTCCCCAGTCACTGCTGTGCATGTGTGAACATGTTACATGAGTTAATTTGTAACTGTGATTCGATCAAAAATGGATGCACTACTTGTGATTTGAATGAAAGAAAAGCAGCGTGCAATGATTCGTTTGTTTCTGTTCTGACTCATGCCGTTATTTATCTAAACTCTTGCACAGTAAAAAGTAATTGTTTAGATATATGCAAACAAAATTTGAGACGATACTCTAAGAAAGGTAAAAGTTTCTTACAAAGAATCATTACTGGTGGCGAGACATGGATTCCTCACTACATCAGCTGGAAAATTGCTGCTTACAGTTTTCTGGGATTCTCAAGGGCCAGAATCAGAAGCGTTTTATTGCCAAGTATGCTTGCACGGAATTTGTTTTAGTGACAAAAGACAAAACAACATGACAAAAAAAAAAAAAATGGAGTAGGATGTTTTTGTTTTTTGGAACAAAAATTTGAACACTATCAGGAAAATGGTTCAACAATCAACAGTGCTTATTACAATGAGATGCTTATTGAAGAGCCTTAAAACTTAAGCCTGCTATCTAAGGCTGTTGTAATCTTGCATGACAATGCACGTCTGAACACTTCTGTTCATACTGTCAACACGATACAAAATCTTTCTTTTGAGGTGTTAAACTATCCTCACTATAGTCCTGATTTTGCTCCATCGGTCTTTCAACTGTTTGGTCCCCAGAAACCAGCCCTGCAAGGATGAAGAGAAACCCCATTCTGATTTGTTGCCTGGGAGAGACCTTGCTGATGCATTATAACTACTTTCTTATTACTGTTGCTGTATCTTGTTGCTGTGCTCAGGCTTGCAATTATGAACAATTGCAGTGATGAAGCTCAGGCTTGCAATGATGAAGCTGTGACATGAACCTGTCTTCCACAATCTCACCTTAGTACCAGAATTTGGCTGTTCCTCATCCAGTTTTATGCCATACACAGCTGTTTCAGTTAATGACTGTATTTCAACCTACATATGAAATGTATGATCATTAGCACCAGCTTGGTATAATTGGTTAATCATACAATTGACACTGATCCTACAAAATCCTACACGTTATATGGATTAGATTTTTTATAGTTTTCTTCTGCTTTCTCACTTTACCTTTTTTTAATTGATTTAAAAAATATTATTGCATTACAGTAACCAATAAAATACTTTTTTTTTATTTTACTGGGGAAAATTAAAGACCTAATACTGTACATATCTAATCGATCATAAACAAATAATCATAATAAAGCTTTATTAAGTGGTACATGAATTTTATTTATATAATTGAGCCTACATATACAATACAAAGGTAATAATTTTTGTGTAGATAATCATAGTCAGATATGGTCAGATATCGCGATAAAAACTCAATTAAGTCTTAATGAGAATTCAGTGAGCACATACGGAAAACTCTTTATTTGCTCTTTTTGAGATCAGCATGAGATGCATGAATGTGAAATGAGAATAGATTCAGTCCATATAGAATGCTCACTGATTTCTTTGCCTGAATATAGTCTCATTTTGGTTTTACACAGACCATGAGTATTCAAAACTTCTGCATTTTCTTTTCTAATTTTCTTTTCCTCTACAATTTTTACTTCCTGTATCAAATTAAAAACAGAAAACAAATAACACTGATTTTGGTACATTTAATTTTAATATCTTTGCTCTAGATTATAGCTTGGTATGAATGATTTTGGTGACATTTTGTTCTTTTTTCTACCAAACAGATTGGTCTATGGGATCATAAAAACCGCAGCCCAGATTTGATGCGATACCACATTGTAAGCTGCGAAGAACTCTCTGAATCAGAACTTAGGTCTATTACACGTGTGGTTGCTGCTTCTGGGCATGTGTTGAACTTCAGCACACGAGATGTAAGCCTTTAACAGCTGAAAGCAATTATTGACATTTTTCTGACACGAATATCAACATTACCAAGTATTACTGCTATGAATTAGACTAAAGATAACTAATGTTAAGTTAAAATTCAAGTTAATATATAAATATATTATCCAAATGTACACTCCCCGTGCTTGGTGTGTTTCCTCCGGGTACTCCAGTTTCCTCCCACAGTCCAAAGATATGCAGGTTAGGTTAATTGGCGTTCCCAAATTGCC
>JAQQZT010000016.1:10215572-10231119 GCA_030068275.1 Clarias platycephalus | reverse complement strand
AACTCTATGGGGTTATATATATATATATATATATATATATATATATATATATATATATCTCATTTAAATTTACATGAAAAAAGAGGTGTAAAATCGGACATAAATAGGGGTGTGCAGTTGCAATGCAGGAGTCAAATGTATCACTTTAGCTACCTAGTAAACTGGAATCTGTATACAGTAGTTGAACTTACAACAACCCTTGGGTTGCTTTACATTTCTGGTCATTGTCCATCTCCACTGGAGACCACTATTCATTAATCTGGACGCTAATTTTAAACTGGTTTTCCTGTTTTTGAGGTTTATCCATGTTTCACATTTTGTGGTAAACCATGTTTGCACAGTAAGGTAAAGGTTTTAGTTAAGTACTTGAAAATGGACTACTACTACTACTACTACTCCTACTACTAATAATAATAAAAATTGCAGCAAAATCTCATAGAACTTTTGTTACTTCACTATATTTAAAGCCAACTGCATAATCAAACCAGAAATATGATCTATTACTCATTCATGCCTCCCAAAAAGTTCTCATACATGAGATGAAGTTTTGTCTTGCTTAATCTCTAGGCCATATTTTAGTGAAATGTGTCTTGGGATAAGATTGGGTACAATGTTAATTCAGCTAAATTGAAAGCAAAAAGGTTAAACCTAATTTGATATGTGTAGTTCATGAAGAGTGACTTTTTCCCAGGTATTAAAAGCATTTTGCATAATAACTTTGTCAATCAAGTACTGACGTTATGGCTCAACACCTATTTTTCACAGATTTTGGATGCATTTATAGTCACATAGTTGAATGCTGGATGAATGAAGGGGAATCCAGATGTTATTTACAGTCCTGACAAGGTTAACGGGAAGTTCAACATCTGTTCAAGTACAATGATTTCTTTTGTAGGCTTGTAGCACCAAATGCATTAGCCCAAGTGCACACACTCACACAGCACATAAGTGAATTTTAAAATACCATGACTTGAACAGGCCTTTGTCTGTAGTACAATACGACTTTTAAGGAAGCATTTTTTTCTTGGCCGTTGTCATCTACATACCCATTTGTTTATTTGGTGGATTGCTAGGTGCAGTTGTAGGTTTCTCGCCTGCCATGCAGAAGTCCCGGGTTCAATTCCCATCCAATGCCCAAACTCCAGCAACTGGATGCAATGTTGGTCCCAAGCCCAGATAAATCACTATTGTGATCACTAATCAAGCAACTACCTTAATGAAAATCAGCTAGTTCTATGCATTATCACACTCCTTAAGGAATGAGCACTCCTACATGTCTAACCTACAGTATATCCACTCCTGCTGTCAAGTATGAGGCAAAACACACCCAACCCAATTACATGTGATTTGATAAATCATATATTAGAAGAAAAGATCTGACAAACAACTCAAACATTGAAGAACATTCTGTTGTTTACTTCAAAGTTCACAATTAAAAGCACATCACCATGGTTAAAACATTGTCAATGCAACTTTTATAATGGGGGAAACAAAAAAATTGTTTTAAATACAGGATACACACCTTCAGTGTGTGCAGCAGTGGTTGTGGCAAATGTGCAGTGTTCATTACTCTTATTATCAAATATAATCAAACTGTCTTGCTATTCATACCATCTTTCAACAAAAATCTAATGTAAACTTTATACCTCTTTTTAAAGACCACCGATAAACAGTGGTAAAGTGCAGCAGAGAAAACGATGTTGCTCCTCTGTATGGATCATGTACATGCATGACACATAGAAACTGTGCGTTTCACTGAAAACCTCTTCATGTTTTAAAGTCTGCAATGCAACATGTATAGATGTGCATACGGAGTTACAGAAAGCAGAGTACTTTGCTACAATATATGTCCAATGTGCCAATGTCATGCTAATGACCTAACTGTGGTTTATCAGAAGATTACTATAACTTAATTGTAATTGTACACGTCTCAGGTGTAGGATTTTTGTAAGGAAGAATTGGTCAAAAGAGTTTATTATCCTAAATATAGTTGATCAGCCTTTCAGTGTTTCTGACAATTGATTTAATACTTTTGGACTGAAGCCACAAGGATGATGCAAATAACAAATTAAATACATAAAAGAAGTCAATCTCACCCCAAATACTTTTCATATCGTAGTTTAGTTCATGGATTTGGTTCACAGAGTTTTAAACGCTGCTTCTAGTAAGAAAGTTTTGGCTGCAGACTCAAAGGTCCAGGAGGTGGTGCTGCATCTATTCTGACTCCTTCTACATGCCATACCCTAACCCACATGATGGTATACAACATGAAACAACAAATTCATATTGACACACACAAAGTTGTCTCCACCTCCTGGATTTTTAGCTCAGGACTTTTTGGATCAGGTATGATAAGAACCCAAAGATTTTTTTGTTTGTCCGAAAGAGGTACTGTATTTGTGCTTCGACTTGCTCCCAAAGAAATTCTGACCACTCCACACAGTTTTCTTCACTTTCTAGACTTTTGGCTCGATTCCTTCCTGCTCCCGCATGAAGATTGAACAACATTTTATCAATCCTGCCCACTCCTGTAGTTATACACTGCCTGGCCAAAAAATGTCACTCTTTCCAAATGGTCAAATTATTGACCCACATCAAGGAAAGAAGATGTCAACTCCAGAGATTTTAAATGACTGAAATTTGGTTAAACATTTGGTAAAGTTGCACAGTTAAAAAAAAAAAAAAAAAAAAAAAAACAGCAGTAGAAATTACTGCTATGTTAAAAGTAAGAGCACAATGTGACAGGAACACAGAATTATGACTAAATAGAAGTGTGGTTATAAGAAAACCACTTATTAGTGAGACCAATCAAAAAAGGGAGGATAAAGATTTGAATTTGGAGCAATGGATAAAGGCCATGTGGTCTACTGATTCCAACTGACCCTGTTCCGGAGCGATAAACGCATCAATAAGATAACGCAAATTACCAGGTTATCCCACAATGCATTTTGCTTTTCTGTTCCTGTGTTATTACGTCCTAATAACCGTGTGGAGATATTTATGGGAAATATTTTTGGATTAGACAAACTTCCATTACTTCTTAGATACGTTATGAATCTTTTTGGAATGGTTACAACTCCATTACCTGGTCAACAAATCTGGCAGTTTGTCCACTCTATATATTATGAGGATTAACCCTAACTCAGTGCATGGGTTCAGCATTAGCATTTATATCAAATGGAATATTCACTATTTTAATATTCAATATTATTCATTTTATATATCACTGGCTACAATGAACCACTGTGTAAAACTTACACTGCTGCTAGGACGAAAATGAAACACACAGCTCCTAAATCTGGCAATGGGATGTCTAGAAATTGTCTTGTATAGGCACAAAGGTTAAAATGTGGCACAAACCCTAACATGCTTTTTTTTTTTTATTATTACTGTTCCTTTCATTTCTTTCTTTTTTGAAACCACTGTCTGAGTGTGTTCACATCATTTCAGGCTACAATAATTCTGAGTTAAGACTTATAAAAAGACACATTTAAAGAAAAACATGCTGTTGGAAGCAATTTGCTGGCATGGTTTGGGTCCACTCTTCCACTTATTAATAAGAGTTATGGCAAATCAAAGTTACTCTATTTCTTTAAAATATGATTAACCATTTTCTCCCAAGTTAATATTTTGCTGATTCCCAATTATTACCTAGTTCTCATCAATAAGACAACAGTGACCACCTAGGGAGGATGATGTTAGACATGCTTTCTCCAAGACAAATGATATCAGCTACCGCATTTGCTGAACATCACAGGAAAGCGGTTCCTACACGGTTCTGCATACATGAGCTCACATACACTTATAATTGGCTAGTGTCGCTCTGATTAATAGAGGTAATGGGGAATATGCCATCCCTAAATCCTTCCCTTGCTCCCAAAAATCAAGGGCAATTTTGTTGCCTTGGCTTTAAAAAAAATGGTTGGTTTAGCAAACATCCTTGTTATCATGGATGTCAAAATAGCCTTTTCTCAATCACGGAGTTCTGAATCATCCTTTGATTACTGCAATTCCAATAATCTGAATGTACTATAATATTATGCAACAAATTAAAAAAAGACAAAACCTACACAATGTTTTAAGTAAAACCCAAAGTCAAAGCATTAAAAATGTCTTTCCCAACCTAAATTCTTCTAACTGGTTTGAAAACGCTGCACCTGGAATCTGTTTTTAAAAGGGTCAGAAACATCGTTGTAGGATGGGTATGATTATTTACCACAAATATGGAAGTCCAATTTATAAACCTATCTTGTCAGCTAAAATGTAATTTCCAAGGTCATATACTGTATAGCAGCACAGAGAGCCCACACTTTAGCCTCACCACTGCTGATCTGCAGCCAATTTGAAAATAAAATATTACAGTCGCAGTCCAGTTGTAAAATATCTCTGCACTCCTGAAGATTCAGATTCACGCCTCGGATAAGAGAGCCAAGGACAAATTGCACATGATAAGAACTAAGGAGCCTAAAGACTGTTGCTCAGATGTGTGGGTTGCTGCGATCGCTGATCTCTGCTTTTTTCAGCCGGCCTTTGCTGAAGGTCTGAATGGAGCTCAGAAGGGCGCTTCGACCCTTGTCATTAACGGAAGGAGGGTGGAGGACTGGAGGGCTTGACTCGATCCCTAAAGAAGGTGGAGGAGGGGGTGGAGGTGGTGGGAGGGTCACTGGTTGAACACCTGCAATGACCAAATAGCAAATGTTAGTGTAACAAGGGATGCACAAATAACCCACATAACCCTGCGTTCACATCACAAGGCAACAAGTTCTTACTGGCTGAAGTTTGCTTCTTATAGATGTCATAACCACTATAGTAGATGCATGTGGGCATGATTGATACAGCTAAAGTAAAGTTCAAATAAGAAATTTTAGTAACCAAAATATTTGGGCTCCTGTAAAATTTATATTTGCCATCAATATTTTTATTTACAGTCGCAGTCAAAAGTTTACTTACACTCATCATGAACATAAAGGTCATGGCAATATTTGATTGTAATGAATTTTTTAGCTGTTTTATTTTTATATATATTCCTGGGGCAGAATGATTAAACAACATTTACTTTAATAGAAGAAAACCCAGAGATTTTGGTGTACAAGTTTGAATTTATTTTGTGTTTTCAAAAATCAATGCAGGGTCAATATATATAAACATGATTACAAATAGACATACAGCGCACCTTTATTTGATTAAATTCTCTTAGAAAGGTTCAATAGCAGATGCTTTTGGTAGATATCAACAAGCTTCAAGTAAATTAGGGCAGTGGTACCTCAGTGTGCTTCGCTTCTGAGTTACTGATCATAAGCTTGGGCAGTTCAAGACCCAGCTCCACCAAGTCACTGTTGAGCGCTTGAGCTACTGTAGGCCCAAAAACCCTGTCTTTTCCAGGAATGCCATATAATGACTGACCCTAGCCTTAACTTACTGTTTGGGTTTCTGGCATGGACCTGACTTTTTAGCATGGTCCACAAAATTTTGATAGCGCTCCAGCAGCTAAAAGTTAGTCAGACTTATAGTTACAACTGATCTTGGAATCTCCAGTTGTTTAGATATGGCACCAAGAGACATCCCTGACTTGTATAATTCAGCCATCCTTCTTCTCAGACTTGCCCTGAGCTCCTCGTACTTTCCAATTGTACGGTGTTGTTCAACCTAACGAGTGCTGCCAAAAAATCATTTTTATGTTGGCAAAGACAAACTACTAGCCGTAGTCAAATCAATTAAAAAAAAAAGTACAAAAAAAAAAAAAAAGTCATCACTAACTGGAAATTGAGAGGCCTTGGCCCTGGAAAATAAAAAAATATTTTATCTAAGTGGGTGAAGGTACATTTTGAATTTGGTTGTATAATGTAAAACTCTTTTTTTCTTTTTCTTGCAGAAGCAGGAGCAGAGGGGCCACTGTGCTGTTGAAGTACAGTCACTAAAGAACAGTTCCTTCACTTGGATACCAAATTTTTTAAATGCTTTACGTGCACACGTGGTCATAATGTTATAGTAAGCAGTACACGCGCGCATGGATATTGATTATACTAGTGATGCAAGAGGTACTGCGACTGAATAATAATAATAATAATTTTTATTTATATAGCGCCTTTCCAGAGCTCAAGAACACTGAACATGAGAGATGATTACCCACAATCCCACAGCACAAGAAAGAGAGGAACCATTGGTTTCGTTGCGATCATGTAACGCTCAGCAAACAAAGTGTATATCAAGACCTCACTTGTTTAACAAGTTAAAATTTATTTTCAAATTTTGCTCATCTTGCAAAACGCTCACAGACCAAGTTACAAAAAAGGCCAGTTTCAAGTAAATCATTAAAAGTCAAATATTGGCCTCACATTCATGTTCATTATAAGTATATGTAAACTTTTGACAACAGTATGTTACCCAATCTGTGAAAACACAGCTAAAGTCACTTTTTTGTGATTTACTGTTTTCTACATAAAATCATCTACACACGTTAAACTTTTGGTACCCTTTCATTAAAGAAAGAAAAACCGACAATGGTTAATAACTCGAAACTGACAAAAGTAATAATAAATTTAAATAATAGTGAAAATTAACTAATGCAAATCAGACATTGCTTTTCAACTGTGGTTCAACAGAGTCATTTTAAATAACAAACTAATAAAACTGCCCTAGACAAAAATGATGGGAACTTTCAGTAATTTCTTACTTATTATAACCTGGGTAAGTTATTTCAGTTATCATTGTGTTTTTTTTTTCTTCTTTAAATGGAACAGTACCAACAATGTTGTCCTTGTGTGTATATATGATTTTATGTAGAAAACAATGAATAACAAAAAAGGGACCTGAACTAGGATGGTTCAGGTTTGTTGCTTCATTTTCTAATCCCATGAACTACCAGGACCCATCAGTTCATCTAGACTTACACTGCTCTTTGTCCTAACTACAGACATTTTCTTAATGTGCATTGTACAGTTAATAAACTTTTGTTTACCAGAAATGTATTTTTGTTTTGCCATAATGGGTTTAGAAGTGTAAATTCTCTTAAATACTGTAATAATGTTGCAATTCATCTAATAATATATATTTACAAAAAAAAATTGGGGAAGTGGGCAAGATTTTCTCAAGTATTTCCTATGATATTGAATACTTCTGCTACACTGTTCAGCCAAATGTACAGTGGTGGCCAGAAGTATTAAGAAAAAGTAAAATTCTAATTCTTAAAAAATTCTTAATCCATGAATGCTTAAGTGTTTTCTGAAGATCGGCCACAGAAAATTTGCCACAGAAGTTTTTTAATTAACTTAAGAATTCCCTAGTATTAGCCATTGTTGTAATGAAGACCAAGGCCATGTAGCCACTGCTAGGGAATCAAACATAACGGATGTTTTACCTTTTTAACTATTTCTATTTCTGCTGCTAGCGCTCAGGACTGATTGATTATGGTAGTGACTTCTATTTTTAGAATGGGTGTTATAGTGTCAAATTCCCAGGCTACAAAACTACACAAATCCAGAGCCTAAGAAATGCAATACTGCGGTACTGAAGGCTACAAAAACCATACTGAATGTAGATTTATGGGTTTGTACCCGTAATTCAGTATGGTTGTGTGAAATATTTTTTAAATAATCAATCTGCCCATTGTTCCAGAATCACAATGAAGACTTAAAGCTACTGTTCGCTTTGTCGCTCATTAGAGTGAACGCAGGGCTCATTTGCAGCAACAAATACAATTAGCTCATGGACTGAACAAAGCTGCATGCCACAACTAAAGCTAAGCAGGATGATGCACTTACCATGTGGTTTAACAATCAATCAGCAGCAATGAAACATGTATAACAAAGTGCCAACTTCTGGAGGATTTTTCATTTGCAGGAAGTGAGCAAAGCACTACTGAGTGCAGATTTGAGGTATGGAGTACCCGGCATGCGACCTGTAATAGTGCTCTCTGTCCGGATTTGATTGATCTATTTTATGACTAAAATACTGAAGGCAGATGTTAGTTGATGCCCCAATTAAGATTTATTTTATTCGAGCCACATGGGTAAAATGTACGTTAAAAAATAAATGTAAATGCCAAAAGGCGCCACAACTAATGATGTCGGGTTTCCCCAACAAAAATATATATAAATAAATAAAAAAAATAAATACCCACTGAAACATGCTGTTTAGTCAGATTCCATTAATACTGTTTTTAAAATATCCCACCATTTGTTAGAAAGAGTATTTAAAAAAAGAAAAAAAAGTCAAGGACAGCTGAGCAGGCCATTGCAGACTTTGACGTCTTAAAGTTGCATTAATCCTTCTCAGTAAGTCAGATAAATTTTTAAATCATAGAATAAACTTGCATTCACACCTTAAATTGATGGAGAGCAACATTCACTACACATAGCTTCAAAGCTCGTAATGCCATCATTTAGGTATTTGCTACTGAGGAAGGACATGGTGCAACTTTACAACAGATAACATTTAGTATTGGATTACTTTACCCCAAACATGTTCAATATGGTGCATGCTCTACTTTGAAGACAGCACAGGAGAGAGAAAAAGAGGCAGATACATGTTACTCTTCATTTACAAATAAGAAGTTAAGGTGCACAACATATTTGATGTGTCTGGTGTATTTAAAATGAGTCTAGGTTAATTTAACTAAAATTAATGAGGAAAAAAATAAAAAACAAGTTCCAAATGATGATCATTTCAGTAAACTTGAAAAGCTCTAACTGGGAAGAAACGTACTATTTCTAATTGCCATACTTTTCATATTTTATGCTCTCTGGTGAGTGTTGCAACAGATGTTAGATAGCTGCAGGTGGATATTTGTTGTATGCCAGTTTGTTAGCGTTCCACACTAGGCAGGGTATGCCAGCAATTATGGTAGTTTCCAGCTTGATGTGCAAAAAAAAGCTTTACTGCAGTACTATGGTAAATAAGCATTGTGTTTTATAGATTTGCTCTATAAAGTTTTCAGCTCAAACCGATAAACCAGCTTTAACCTATGCTATTAACTAACCTGGGATGTCTGAAGTGACTCCTTTCATGTGTCTTATAGTCTGGAGAGACTTAAGCCCAGTTCCACCTTTCAAAATCATTATTTTTGTTTGCTATGGATCTTTAAGAATTCCTGAAATGTGATGAGACGTGGGTCGTTCTACGGTAAGAGTGTAGCTTTCCATGTTTCCATGATCCACAGCTTGCTGGCATGGATGACAATTTAACAACATGCTCAAAAACTTTTACAGTGGATCTCCAACTTTTTTTTAATGACGCACATGTCTGCCATAGGTCCACACTATGGTGACTTCTGTTTCCAATCCTAGGTACCGTAGCAGCACAGTGTCATATTTTTCTTTTAATTTTGTTGTTAACCGTGATATGTTGTGCAAGTTAAAATCAATACCATCCACAAGTTAATGATTGCTGCTTTTATTTTAAAGCATTTCCTTTTATGTTTCTATAAATGTACCATCTAAAGCACTGCATTGCTTATCGAAAGTCTCTCTACAGGGATCTCTAGGCCCATAGAGCATTTTTAAGTAACTGCCATTATCTGTGGCTAGCCAATAACAAAGCTGATCATCTTTTCTGTGCCATTACATAGCACCATGTCAGAGCCACAGGACAAACCGTTTTTATCCTACACCAAAAACTCTGTAAGAGGGAACTGGGTTTTACTGTTCGAAAATAATCATAACTAACGTGTGGTTTCCAAGTGAGATGATTGGGATCATTTCACTTTCTAATGACCAGAGTATATGACATGCATGTTCAGGAAGATAAGAATTTATTAATCTGCAAATACCTGGTGCAGGTGGAGGAGTAGGAGAAGAAGGACAAGTAGGTGGAGAACTCGCTCCTGAACCTGAAAAATTAACAAACATTTTTTCTCATTGAGATGCTACATAACACACATGGAAACATGTTACAACTGCAACCTTTTAAATCTTTTTTTAAAATGCTGTACATCTCACATCACAGTGCAGACAAACATACTCGGAAGAAAAAAACCTAACTACCTTCTTCCCTATACATGAGCCTACTGATGACTGTGAGCTCGCTTCCACTCCGATGCAAATAGCATTCTCTCTTATCCTGTCTTTATCATTCTGAATACCTATGGATACTCCAGAAATATACTGTAATCTCGAAAAAACTTCCTGTTGATCTTAAATAATAAAAACTACATTTACACTTTTATTCCCCAAATACAACCATCTGGCATTGATGAATATTACTGAAGAAGGAGGAGAAACACCAGAAATTCAAATTGAGTACATCTACATATAGCAAAAAAATAAAAGGAGATTAGCATGTCAAAACACAGATGATTGTGAAGTGTTTTCATTTGGGGAGGAGGTCAGGTTTGGGAAATTGTAGGTTCTATGGATAAATTATATATCATTTAAAATACTGAGAAAGGCATTAAATAATAGAAAATGATGGGTAAAAACCCACAATCTGAAGTAAGTTAAATAAATAAAATACTCTGTAACTGACTTACCAGAGTTGTTGTTATATTTGACAGAAAAGTCCTCCTCATTTTCATAAGTAGACTGTCTGGATTTCTAAGGGGAACCAAAACGCAATTTATATAGCATAAAAATAATTTATCGTTCATGAACACTTTCTGGTAGCTGCCTGAATGTGCATGTACCTTTCTGGCAAGGATCTTCCTCTTCCTTTTCTCCTCCTCAGAGCCGTGATGGGACTGTGCACGTGTCAGCCTCCTGTGCTGCTGAACCTGCACAGAGAAAATCATCAGTCACAGTGTTCAGCTTAGCACTAATAAGACCAGTAATCAATAATATGTAATGTTGTGTTGTGTTCTGCACATCATGTGCAATGACAAGTCTATAATGCACTAACCGCTCTTTGTTCCTCTTGGAGGCGCTTTTCCAAACACTCTTTGGACAATTTCATGGCCTCTTTCAGTTTGGAGGAGTTCTATATTTTGTGCATAAAAAACAATATATGATTACAATGTAAAATTATAGTAACTGTGTAGTTAATTTATTATTTATCCACATAATGTGGTAAAGAGTTCCAGTGTGAAAATGAGTCCTCATGCTCCCAGAACCACTCCTTCACAATTTCATTTTCTGGAATATGCCTGTGCCACCAGGGAACAAAAAAAATCCATTGATGTGATACCCAGATCATGCGGTATATTCAGATCGTCAACTGATTTCATTTTATTGCCACATAACGTTGCTGAGCTTAGCTGAGCCAAACAGCCTCCATAGGCTTGTATAATGGGCAATATGCATGATGGGTACATCGATTCATGCGCTTCTCTTCCTACCCTACCATGCAACTTCACCAGGTTTTTAAAGTAATCTCCATTCATTATTTTTTTCTGATTATAGTTTTCCCTCAAAGTAGATGGTTCAGCGCTCTCCTTCCAGTTTTGATCCAGTATAAAAACACTATTTGTTTGACAAAAAAAAAAAGTATCAAAATCATTGTTTTGACTGGATCAGGAATCTGTCACATGTTAATTTCATTGCAGACAGAACTGCTTTTAAAGGTACTGTGAAAATGAATCAACACATTCTGACAAATCTGATTAGCTAATTAAACAATGGTGTGATATAAATAACATTCAATTATGTACTTTATAACATGTGCATGATAAAAACTGTAACTACCTTGAACTGAGCTTTCTCCGTGTTGAACAGCAGCACATCGCTGAATAAACTGCGAGGGCAGAGATATCAAACATTGGTCATTTTTTTCCAATGACAATTACACAACAAGAGCAGAACAATGAACTGCTACTCACGGTGTTTGTAAGAGCTGAGAAACTGTGGGCATCCCTGCTTTACATGCCTCAGTGGACAGGATGGACTGTAGGACAGAGACTGAAAGAAATATAGATACAGTACACAATTGTGTTTAGTTAATGACTTACAGTAAAACTTCCAAGTAATTAACGTAAAAATTTTAATTATTTGTTTTTTTTGTAACTGACCGACTGAAGTGTAGGGCACAGAGGGAAACTGATCCACAGGAACGGCATCGGGGGGCCTGCCGTAAGTCATTTCATACAACAAGTGTCCAAATGAGTAGACATCAATACTCTCTGTGGTCTGTATAATAAACACAGAAGTATAATATACAGATTAGAAAAAGAGTGTTATACAGTACACTGAACTAAAATACTTTAAATCTCTACATATATTACTAAAGAACTATATGTGTTTGTCCACTGGGAAGTAAGAAAACCTTTTATAAAACCTTTTTAAATCACACGAGAAAGCTAAAAGTCAGAAATAAGGAGACTGAAACAGAAAATCTTGTGAATAATTGGACTTGTGTTTGTATTTACACTTTTTAAGGCAATCATATAACTGACTTGAGATCCTGTCAACTAATTGAGCCCACTCGTAAGCACTGACGTCACTGGTTCTTTGTTTCCAAACCATAATATTGTAATCACAGAATGGAACTTTCTTGTTGTGGAAAAGAGATTAATGATGTAAGACTAACCACTTGTGTGAGTGTCACAGCAATGGAAAACTAGGTACTGTAGTCATTCATTGTACATGTTATATATTACAGGCTGACATTAGTTCTCATCACAATTATCAAAACATGATAACATTTATCAGAACATTTTATAAGACTAAATTGTCATAAAATAATTTTTATTAATTCTTCTAATAAACAGCTGGGCTTTATCATGAATGGGATTAGAGGTATGAAATACAGTGTCCATTATACCAATATTGGTCACCCTAAATACGGCAATACGCTATATAATTTATTTATATAGATTACTTTAATACAAGTGTGTATAATATTTTAATAAACTATAGAAACCATTAAAAATACAGCTCAAAAAAAGAAACTGTCCTTGTCTAATAAGTTCCTACATTCATTTTCCGGAACTGGGTGACATAAGGACGGTAATAAGAGGGAAGTCCCAGGATGGAGTTCTCAATGTCCAGAAGCTTGCATGTGTTGTCTTCAATTATGACATTTGAAGCATGGAGATGCCCATATGGAAAACTCTTATCATGCAGGAATTTTAAGGCCTAAATCAAAATAGAGAAGGGAAATACAATAATTAGACAAGAGGGAGAAATATACAAAGGAAGACTTAAACTTTATTACAGGAATGACAAAAACTAACAATGTACACCATTATTCTCACTCAGTCCATTATGTTTGATCATCCACTGTTTTATGTCCCATTAACTCAAAATAATGACATGATAAACTTCTAACAAAAGTTGCTTAATTAAGATACTGCAGTAAATATTTAAACTTATAGATGACAAAAATCATTGCTAAATAACAAACCATAACTGCGTGATGGCGAGCAAAAAAAACCCCAAAATTTATATTTTTCATACTTTTTATATATTTTTATATTACTGTGTTAAAAAGTGTCAAAAATACCCACAACACATCTGATTGGACACTACAAACAAAATGATTTCACTTCACTGTTAATGTAATTCCTATGGGTGGCTTTAAAGGTCATTGCGTCCTCTTTTGTGCGCATGTTTTTTTTGGTGTACAATTATTATTATTATTATTACTATTTGGATTAATCACTTTCTATATGACTTTATTAGTCTCTCACATCATTGTGGAGAAATTATTCATTGCTTCAGTTCATCAAGTTTCTTGGGCATTCGCTCATGCACAGCTCTCTTAAGATCCTGCCACAGCATTTTACTGCCTCTGAACTGTTAGCAGATCCATCTTTCTTAATTGATTTTCTTTGTACAAAACTGAAGGATTTCCCCAAAGGGACAAGACACACGAACACCTTTAGATTTGAGATTTAAATACAACTTTATAAGTAGTAATTCTTCCTGCTTAATCCAGATATCTTGATAAGTAGGTATAACAGAACCTCACTGGCTAAGGATGTGGGGAAACGACACAAAAAGCACAATATCCTTCTCAGTTATGTAAAACATTTCACTGTACAACTAATTAGCATAGAATTTATCAATAGGTATCAAGCAGTTTTGTTCCACTAGTTTTGCACAATGTCTTATTTGCCAGAATGAAATGAATGGAAACATTTTTAACTGGTCAAAGATAATAGTAGCAATTGTTCACTGAAACCAGTGAGTTTGGTATTTAATAAGCAAGTTAGCTAGCATTACAATTAAAAAGTATGTTGGATTAAAAAATATACATCTAGCTTACTGGGTCATAAAGAAAGCAATTATAGATACATGTATGTTGATAGTAAGCAATACCATGAATAATACTGCAATAGAAACATAAATAAAAACATAACATGTCTAATACAACTATATCAAATAAAATGTATTATTGGATAAAAGAGGATTTCAAATCATCTGCCTTTATACCAGGTGGTTTGCTAAAGCTGACATTTTGACAAATAGTTTAGTTAAATGATTTAGTTGCTGTATAGTTTGCCCAGATGTACAGCTTCATCATACCCCTGACTAAGGCAAATAGCTTGAGCAGTGTAAAATGGTTATGAAGTGATGTAGGACTAAATGGATTCCAACTGGACTGAATTCATTGGCACAACCAATCTGATGAATGAGACACAAGTGAATCTTGGACATGACCAAAACATTTGCTGAGACTAAGACTGAAAACACATGCATGAAAAGATTCTTTAGGGTTTAAAAGAATAATAAGGTAGTAGACAGTACGTGTGTATGGCGACCTGAGCGATCACCCCTTCAGCACCATGGGATCCATAGCAAAAAAAACAAAAAAGTGCAACATTCTGCTGTAACTTCACTCTGACTTTTCATTCAGACATATCAACTAATTATAGGGTTTGTGACAAAAGACTCAATATAATCACAAAAGCTAGAAAATATAAAAATAATATCATTATTCTTTTTAGTTTTTTTAAGTTGCCTACACAATTGGAAAATCCCCAGAGTGAGTTCAGGACCTGGTCGTTGCAATCACAGAAAACCTTTATGATGTCACCTCAAAAGCAGATAAATCAATAATGTGCTAGTTAGGCTGTAATGGTTTTCTGAACACATCCACATCTGGTGGTAGTAGTAAAAGTAGTATCAACAGTGTAAATCAACAGTAAAGGTAAACAAACAGTAAATCTTTATTTTTGGATCCACTATATAGAGTTCTCGGAGACTTGTGATGTGTAATGACTAAATGCTTGCCGGAAGATCATCACTGCTTTAATTAATTAGTTAATTTATCTCAGAGTACATTATCACATATGCTTATACATGGAATTATTATAATTTTATAATATTTATTTATTGAATTTATTTATTTACCTTTTTTTTTTTTTTTTTTTAATTTGGACTTGTGTTTAAAATTGGGGTGGGGTTGTTTCGTTATAAATATTTCTGTTGTAAGTTTATCATAATGTTTATTTAATGCAATAAAAAAAAATTTATTAAAAAAGTTACATTCATTAAATCATTAGCCACAAATCAAGCCAAACCTCCAAAATCTGCCTCCCATATGTCCTGATCTGTTGCAGCTCCAGACCTTGGATCTTTTTGGGGTTGCAGTACTTCTTCAGGAATGCTTCTTTTGGCTTCACCTAAAATATTAGTGCACAAGACAATAAACTAAAATTTAAACCTAAAAACATAGC
>JAQQZT010000016.1:10200429-10215423 GCA_030068275.1 Clarias platycephalus | reverse complement strand
ATCACGATTATACGTACCTTGCAAATATGATCCCTAAGTGTGCCCTTTTCATTAAAAATTCTGATCACTACTGCTGAGGACTCAATAGTAGAAGCGTAGGTGACTGGACAGATGTATGGGTGCTAAAAGTACAAAGACAGCAAAAGCACCAGTTACACATAGCAGACGAGAGAATGGCAGAGGCCACACCACCTTCATAGAGAATGACATAAATCTTTTAACAAGATTGGCAGATTTCACTCTTCCTTCATGGCAACCTCTTTCTGAGGTTATCTGTCAGAGGCCACGCCTCCTTCACCGAGACTGGCAAGCTGCTACAACTCTTGCCGTCAACTATTTATAGACACCACACCTCCTAAACTGACATGGACAGATGCCTCACCTGTCTAATAACATTGCCAGGTACAGAGGCCACACCCACTTCACTGAGACTGACAATGAGGACTGTTAAAAACCTCAACCGTTATGTTTTGAAAGGACAGGATGTACATCTCTAAAGTCACTGGACTGGAAAGAAAGTTTCTGACAATCCTGCTCTTTGTCAGCAGAACAAAAGCATCCATCTGATCAAACACAGTCACATGGTTTTCCACATCCTTTTTTCTTTCACATAATCAGATGGACTGAAAGACACAGGGAGGAATGAATGAGCATACAGTAATATGGACACACTCATCCAGAAAATTCTTCATGATTTTAACAGTGCAAAATGGTGAATAGAGTAAATAATGCTACACATCACAAAGTATTAAAATCTCAGGACATAGACAAATTAAAGAATAAACCATGACTGGATGATGTGATGCAAAAAGGAAGGTTCATGAGCACATCAAAATGAACTATTTTCCAGTAACAGGACACCCTGAAGTGTCATATTCCTCTTTATACTTTTTATACATTAGTAAAAGACATGTCATGCAACTTATCAGATTATAGTTACATGGAATATTGTGGAACACGGTTGGGTCAAGTTAGTTCCAGCTATAAACCGGTGTTTCCTCAGTTATTTATTTATTTATTTTTGATAATTTGACATTTCAACAGCACTAAGGCATCATGATATGATTCAAAATGTATTTGACCAGCTTCATTCAGCACAACCAATACCTCTGTTCTGATAGACCATTTTAGCAGAACTAAACAGAGAAAAGCAGAGAATATACAACTAGGATCAGTCAAACATCACTAGGTTTGTGAAAAGTTTTAAATAAAAGCCATGTGTGAGAAGCAAGCTACAGTACATCAGCCATGTGATTCATGATGGTGAAACTTGCACAAGTGTTACGCAGTGATAGCTCTGGCCATTTAAGTTCAAAAGTTCATGAAGGCTTAGGGAATAACAACATAAAATTTATAGACCGAGTTGTGGTGATTTTGGGTCGGTACTCTGATCCCAAAGGAATTCACCACACAGCTATTATGAAGAGTCAGGCTTTTCTGAGTCACAACCCAGATACTTGTGCTTGTCCAAATGCCTGCACAATCCTGTGCATTCCGGAAATCCATTACGCAAGAGGCCCACCAGGAAATGACACAATTTCATTTCTGCGTCATTTACAGCTAACCGAAAATATCAGTGTCTAGCAGTTAAATGTCCAAACACAACTGTGGGAAGCCCCCCAATTCCTTCATAGAAATTAACCAATTTCAGTTCAGTATCACTTTAACACACACTAAAGACTTACAGAGAGGGATGGGAGCAGCTTCATCATGGACTGCAGATCTTTGTCTGATAAGAACTTATCAGGACCAAAATCAACCTGAAATCGGAGGCAGAAACAATAAATCAGATAAAGATAAAATTTTTCTGATTTTTTTTTTTTATTCGTGTAAAAATATCTATGAGGAAACTGCATGCAAGCCAAATATTTAGTCAGTGCCGGGAAAAAAAACAACAAAAACAAAAACACACAAGCAGAATTCAGCAGTAACAGACCACAGTACAGGATTACACCGAGTTAATGGAAAGTGTATTTGTGCATGGGATAAAAACTCACCCAGCTTAGGACTTGTCGTTCCTTGGGCTGCTCTTTGTTTTTAACCAAGAAGTACCTCTTTCGTAATCTCCAACCTGTCAAAAAGTACATAATTTTTTTTTTTTTTTTTTACTATTAAGGGTTACTCACTGTGGTCTATAATTACCAAACACAATAGAAAAATCACGTTAATAGATAAAACATCATGTAATTATGTAAATATTTTTATTCCCCTTAAAAGAGCATTTGAGACACAAACACAATGCAAACCACAACCTGGTTCTAGTTGGGGACACAGGAGCTGTGAGCTTGAAAAACTAACTGCTGCACCTTCATTAAGCCAAATTTTATGAATATGATGAATATGCAAACTGGAAACACATTGAAACCCATCATGCATCATCCTGCCTTTTCCCCTTATTTGGCCTGTTGAACATGATTGGCTCTGACATCATATGATGCAATAACACTTCACTGTCACATGTTTAAAACAAGTTTTATAAAGACTTGTAGCAAGATCAATTCTAATCAGGTTTCACAATCCAACACATTTGACAAATCAGTTTTTTGGGGTTATTGCACAATTTCCCATTAAGATGTAAGCATGAAGATATTTAATAAAGATTAGGAGTTTTCAAGGACTGCCAAAACAGCCAGACTGGAAGAATCATTGTCAACATACATTAAAAACTGCTTGAAATTAAACGTGGGTTAAGAAACAAAAGAAGCCAGATCGTTGAAAATGGAAATGATTATTCAACAAAAAAAGATTAACCAGAATGTAGGAATAAGAAGAGTAAAAACGAAGGTGTCTCTAATGCTTCTCAAATTTCACCCTTTGGCTGCAATACCGTGAACCACTTCTGAAATGTCAGACTGATGCACTGCAGTCCAGCAAACGTAAGCTTACCTAGTCTGCTTTTAAATAAACGAAAAATGCTTAAAATAACCGGTTCCATCTCAAGTCTCTAAGGTTCATACTATACCCTCTTCAATGTTTTTCTTTTTATAGTTTGCTTGAGGCCTCAAGTTAAATTGGCTCGAATTTTTGCTGAAACACATTTTGGTTAGGGTATAAACCACAAGTAGCACAACATCTTGTGGAAAACTGGGTCATTGTAAACAAAAACAAAACTTCTAGCCAAGTTTTCATGGGGTCAACTATTATTTAACATGATACAGTAATAGAGTTTAACAAGTCAGACCTGACACCATGGATGGAAAGAGTTTAGTTTTTCTTGCTACGAATTTATACAACAGAAGGTCTATTAAAGACGAACTTACATTTCAGACATTTGACTTTGATCCTTGGTCTGGATCTTAACCCAAAATCTAATCAGTTCATCTGCTAATCACGATACTAATTCAACCACTTCTTAAAATATTGCTCCAACAAAAATCCTAGACAGACACATGGATAAATGGATGCAAGAAGCAAAAAAACATAGCTAGCCAATAATGGGCCTTGTTTGGATCAATTCAAAAATCTAATGCGTTTATTTGCTGGCTATAACGACAGTTTCTTATAAATCTTAAACATTCAACAGCTTTTTCTTGAGATCTCATGCTAGCAAAAATCTCAAATGGACAGATGGACAAATGAAGACAGACCTTGAAATCCGGAAGTCTTCCCCGCTGAGTGTTAGCTTTGAAACAACATGATGTCTCAAAAAATGTATGCACAGTAGTGTACACTGCATGTGTTTTGTACAGTATACATACAGACATGTTTATGCATAAATAGGACATTTCCTAATTTGATTAAATCCTTTAATTGGCTAGAATTGAGCAGGTGAGCATTGTGATATTGATCGTCTGCTAATATTAGAACACAATAAATGAGGACGCGGCATAAGAGAAGTGATCAAGTTTTATGACTGAATTATTTGCCTGAATTAACAGTGTTTTGTTTTGCACTGTGTGAGTGTGACCAATGACTGATATAGGAAGGTGAGATTGTTTTTAAGTAAATAAGTGTGAATGCAGTATGATCAGAATGCAAGAAAAAAAATACACCCAAGTGAATCTCTGTCAATGAGATTGCATGTATGTATGACTCTAGATCGTGATTTTTTTTGTTTTGTTTTAATTAATCATCCAGCTTTTGGCTCCATAAACTATTGCTAGCATCTGTACAAAGCATCATAACCTTATGAAGTCACCACTCAGGGACTTTCAAGTTAATTTGATTTGATGAAGTGATAGCACTCACAAAAATTAGTTCAAAAACAAGAACAAAAAAAAAAGCAAAGAAAAACAATTACAAGACTGATGAGCTGCAGAAGACTTTTGGCTAAACACATAGAGATAAAAAGACTGCCTGGATGGATGCTTAGATCAAGAGGAACTTTGGTTCGTTTAACCAAAATGAATCAGGCAACGCAAGTATGAACTCGTAAGACTGTGATCATAGTGACAGACAAGAACAAGCAGCTTATCAGGTAAGAGAAAATGTAAGGGAGTATGAGAGTGCATAAAACAAACACGAATCGGAAAGTGAGAGGGACCAGGGCATCAAGCAGTTACAGTAAAAGCCCTACAGAGTCTTATAAAACTTTCACACTAAGCACTATTAATTTGTACCCAGCTCCCACTCCCCAACTGGCCAGAGTTCACATTATAATTTTTTTTTCTCTGTACTCGGATGCACTTGCTTTTTTTCACCCTGCGATATAGCAGGTCGTGGAATGCTCCTAGTTGATTAGTAAGCCACCATTAAACACTAAGAGAAAAACAGAACAAGGTCTTTGTACTATGCCTAATATTATTGATATTTCGGGGTAAAAAAATGGCAAGAGCAATGCTTCCATATGCCTTCCTATTTCATCATCTATGGCTGTGTAGGTCTGAGGATGAGACTGGCACGTCCTACGTGAACACAGATTTCTGGAGGAGATCGACAGCACCGCTGACGTCGTGTTCACTTCCGTGTTCAGGCTTAATTGGATTTCATATCTAATTTTATCCATGCCGAGTTCACCATACAGTGCTCGAGACCACCTTTTCCAGTACGGAAAACTTGTGATCAAAATGAATCAGACTTTGAGGTCACTAGGGGCGTTTACTCATTGAGAAAACGCCCCTAGTGACAGTAAAACATTTCAATAGTGCACACGTTTTAAAGAAACACGTACATGAATGACAATCCCAGCTAAGGTGGCTAGAAGCCCACTGCAGTTTTTTTGTGAACATTCAGAGTGGAACACCTGATCCTTGAAAAATCACTAAGTTGCAGAATGGACGCATCTGTCTGTGGGAACTGTACACGCAATAATTCAACAACACCACTTGCACATTACAGGAACTCAGCTGGAAGTTATTGCCACATCCCAGTACAGTCCAGACCTCATTTCAAGAGATTTCCACATGATTGGGCCATTAAAGAGGTTTCTAGGAGGTCAACACTGAGCAAACGTTCTACTGTACCTTGATATGATCCAAGCACTAGTGAAACGCTGGGATAAGTGCATTAGTGTAGCAGGGAATTATATGTAGAAATAAGGGGAGTTTTTAACTGCGTTCTGTTATTCTGCACCAAAAAAGTTCCAGTGTGACTTGAGTGTTCTTTGTAGATAGCTACTTTGCAACTATCTGCATTTGAAATGTGTGCAGCCATAATACTAATTTGCACAACAAAGAAATGCCCAGCACGACTCACTAAAGTTTCTTCCACAAAAAGCTTAGAAAGCACAGCAATAGCATTAGAAAAGTGCTGGGTTAAATGCCAGCTCACCCTTAATGTTCTGGTTTTCATGGCCTGAGTCTGCCAAGTACAACCTTGCAGAAAAGTGCTTAGAAACTTTGTTTAAAGGCCACATAAATTTCCATACACACTAAGTTTAAAAAGATTTAAACAAAGCAAATATTTTTACAACCAGAAAAACAAAGCCAATAAAAACCACAAAGCTTTCTTACTGGAAATACTCCTCAATTCTGCTCATAAATGCCTCCTCAACTCTAACAATCACTACAGTATTTTTTTCTTACAGGAATGAGCATTAAGCACCGTCAGAGATCTCACACTGGGGCTATAAATGACCTGACGTTGATAAATCCTGGCTGTCCATGCAGTTCATTTTTATCTGAGCAGGATGGGAAAATCGCTTTACTTGTTCATCGTGTTAGTTACATGACTTACCGATGTCTTTTAAAGGCTCAACCACTTCCCATATTAGGTCTGATCTGAAGTACATGGACACTTGCTGTAAGGCGATTTCTGAAAAAGATACGTAGATGGTTAAAAGATGGTTAGATTTTAGGGTAATTATCCCAAAGTACTGTGAAATGCTCAAATCTGACTGGTCAGAAGGTGTCCACCGTTTCATATAGCTGCACTGCTCGGAAAATAGTAAAATTAATGATATGTTGATATTAATGCGCCACTTTTAATACGTTATAGTTTCTATAGAACCAGCTCATACACAAGGTAGAAGCTCAATCTAACTTGAGGGTAAATAACAAGCTCATTTTTTAAAAGTGTTGTTGTTTAACTAAGTAATTTGTTATTCTTATCATGGTTGATGTGATGGAGATTTTTGTTAAAAGAACATTTATGATGGAATCTTGGATGTATGCACTTTCCATTTTTTCTATAAAATAATAGGAAGAAGGTTTCGAGATATAAAGATACACAGCGAGAGAGAGAGAGAGATGTTAAGGAAATT
Source organism: Clarias platycephalus (assembly GCA_030068275.1). Classification (NCBI taxonomy): domain Eukaryota; kingdom Metazoa; phylum Chordata; class Actinopteri; order Siluriformes; family Clariidae; genus Clarias; species Clarias platycephalus. Next base: position 10,208,783 of record JAQQZT010000016.1, on the reverse strand, counting down.
ACTGATTATCATGGCTGTGACCTGGCTAGAACAGGAACTTTTTTCTCAGACACTTTCCATACAACACAATTTCCATAAAAACACAATCATGTTTTTCCATTATGTGAAATTCAACCATAAACCTATAAATCATCGAGTAATTGAACACAATCATTCCCCTAATCCCCCCGCAACACATCAGCTATATTATGTTCATATAAGACCATAGTCTGTCATGTGTTTTTCCTTATTTAGGATGTTTTTGGCTGGAAAATCTCACCGGAAACAAATCACAAGTCTGATCATCTGTCATCATCTGCACCTCTTTCTTACTAGTTCATGCCTTTTATGCTTGAATGATTCATAGGTCACTGTGGCCTAACAAACAAAACACATTTCTCCAAAACTGATCAGGTACAGGGACTGGACTAAAAATAAAAGTCCTTCAGGAAGCCTAGAGAAGTATTCCTCAAGACTACATTAAAAATCCAAGAAAGTCTCTCTCTTTGGAAGCAAAATATGAAGAAATGGAGAGTGACTCAATACCTTTATACAGTACTGTATCTGTTTTCTGGGTTTTTAAGGTTTTTGCATTAAAAACTACTAAAATATCTAATAAACATTGAAATGGTGAGTAAGTTGTGTTCTTGATTGTCCTTTCTATCTATGTTCTGCTCCACAATCTAATTCAGTACATGAACCAACCACTCATAAACTGAAAAGAAGAAGATATACTTCTGCAAAATGCGAGTATTTGCAGAAAATTGAAATGGTTTGTATTTTCTGCAAAAACTGTGATATATTTTTAAGCAATCCAATTTTAGACAATTTAATGTTTGTAAATTTACTCACATAATAAAATTTTTTTTTTTTTTTTCCTGAATCGAAAACTGACCCACTGGTGAACTGAAATGCCCAACAAAAGATTGTACAGTGTGGGGCGGAGGAAAAAACTGAGTGGCAATAGTTAGCAAACGGCACCAACGTCTCACACACGTCTCTATTTTGTTATAGGTATTTTATTATACAGAAATGTTAATAGAGGAATTATTAACATTAAACATTAATAGGATAAGCTAAATGAAGATATACATCTTCACTTAGATATAGATCAAGATATACATCTTCATTTAGAAGATGTAGAACAGAGTTAAATGCTAGAGGCACTGTGTGCGTTCTCTCTCTTTCTCTCCAGTCAATCTCGGTGGAACTAATTATCTTTAATTAAAATCAAAGCATGTGCTCTATACAAAACTACTGCATTTCATCCTAACACTTCATACACTCAGAAGATCAGTCACAGACATGAAAATAACGTCATTTGATCATGAATCCTCATTAATGAAATGTATTGCTTCATATGTTATGTTTGCCCAAATTTTCCACTCGTACATGTACATACCCGTGTAGTTTGCGGAATAATTGTTGGTGTCTAGGAATTTTTTGACAAGTTCACAGCTGGAGAGGATGTGATGCTGTGTGAGGAAGTTCAAATACGCCTGCAGACCTTTTTGCCTCTCTGCTATGAACTCACGGTCCATGTTCCCAATTAACTTCTTAGGAGGAAGTGGGAGGTTCAGGCCCGAGATCTGAAGAAAGAAATGAGGAACTGTTGAGTAAGGGGAAAGGCAGAAAAATTACAATCACTGTAACTGGAAAGTAGCTTTCCGGGTCAGAAATGTGTGGGAAATGTGTTTGTAGTGGGTCAGCAAAACATGCTGCAGGCTTTCAACACTGGCTGGACAGCCAAAAATTCTTCGTTACAAAAATATGAAATATTCTGTGGTCTTACTCACCAGCAGACTATTATTAAGCATGTCGAAGTCACTGTATCTCCGGATCACCTGCAAGAATCAGAAAGCAAAGTCAAGTCATAGATCTCTCAGTAGTTCCCAACACATTCATATTCCCTTCATATTTTTGAGTTTTCTCAGCTGTAACACACCCACACTGGCTCAGGTAAAGGAACTTGTTTGGCCAGATATTACATGTTTAAACAATTACCCCCTAACCCACGTACATGACATGACACGTGTATGACATATACAGTACATGACATGTTTAATGGCTAAAGAATTTATTAGTTTTGCTGTAAAATTACAACCCTAATGTACAGTAGCTAACATGTAACTGAAGACAACAGAGAGGAGTTTAGCAAATGCAATCTGTCTAAATAATCATACAATCATAAAATCATATTTCACACAAATACGTTTTCACGGCATTGTGTATAGATGCACGTTCTGTTTTTTCCTCATGTGAGACAGATAAAGAAAAACAAATATAGCTCCATTATATTCTTTTGTCCATTGTTATAAGTAGCTGCGTCATACAGAAGCTACAAAAGCAAACTGATTTGAGATACTGAACAATTAAACTAGGCTTAAGACAGGTATATAATGTTGTTATTGCTTTCTTTATGTGTAAACTACGTCTGCCTGGCAGCCTCAACGCAGAACTGAAATAAACTACATAAAGCAAGATAAAGTAAAAAAACGTCAAAATTTTTTCTGAAACACTTGGACTTATTATGCAAAATTAACATTTCAGTCATTTTTAGAGGGCTGTAACTATAAAAGCAACATTATGCAGTACTGTGCAAACAAAGTCAGTACGATTTACAAACATTAGTATTTGTGCAAAAAAATAATAATGATAATGAGGAAAATTGTTGAACCAAAAAAAGAAAGCAGCATATTATGTACAAGTACACTTGTGTTTTGCTGCATGAAAAAAGAAGCTCATGCAACAAAGTCCTCAGAAGGACAGTGGGTCGTTCTGCAGGAAGTTCAGAAAAATTTGCAGCTCATTTTCTTACAGTATAAAAGTGCACAAACTGTACCTGAGACTATATTTTAAGCAATTCCTCGTCACTTCAATTATTAACTTTGTTTCTAAAAAATTTAAAAAGCTTGTATGTTATGAAATACTATAAAAAGTAATAAAGACATCTTTGCTCTACAGCAGTTACGTGCATCTGCTTAAGACTTTTGCACAGTACTGTATCAGAACAAAAACATTTGCACATGGCTCATATGTTGGACTGGTTCTTGTTTACACTGCTGCTGAGACACACACCATTTCATTTCATACTTCATGTTTCCCTTATACTGCTGCTGTCATACATGCTGTATCTTTGCCCTCTTATACCCTTTTGAATGCACATTCACACATTCTGTATTCTACTAACCTTCTATTTAAATTTAATTATTTTGCAACTTGTAAATCGGTACATTTGTAAAAAATTTCCCCCCCTTCACCTTACTACTGTTTGTGTAACCTGCTGCTACTGTAACACAATAATTTCCCTTCACGGGATCAATAAAGTATATCTATCTATCCATGTATGCAATAAAAAAAAAAATCTCAGGTTTGAGTCCTGTGTTCATCACATGCATTTATGGCACTTAACTCACATGTTCTTGATCACCACTGACCTCAAAGACTTTAGCTTCCAGTTGCGTGACTCAAACAGAAGAATGCAAGATCTACATTCTAACTTGACACTAACTTACCGTCCAGCTGTTTTCTGTAGAGACTCCCCTCTGCACACGGATGATGTATTCCTAGTGATGAAAAGAGCAGAATTAAACACCACCCCCCACATGAACTGTTATCACGATGCAAGCCTGCAAAACTTTACTTCCTCATAGCAGTCATTTGCATACATTGTAGTTAAAATATGATGCAATATGTTTAATGTTTTAACATTTTCTGCTTTAGTCTTGCCTTCTAGATAAGATGTTAATATTACTGTGCTCAATCTTATAGCACTTCTGAGGTAAAATCCCATTCACAGCTACATGTACTTGGCTGGCGTCACCTCATAATCTAACGTGAAAATAATAGAAAGCTTAATCGGTGATGTGCTGACGATTTCTGTAGCGAAATGTTTATTTAACGTTAAGTGAAATAGTGTCTAGTGTCTATGCTTTGTACTAGTCTTTAAGTCTTCAGCTTGCAAACTTTGAACTCTTCAGTTATACTATAACACAGCATGCAGATTTTTTTTATTATTATTAACTTCAAGAGAGCAAAAAAAAAAAAAAAAAAAAAAGAGAGCCAGGTAAAGGAATGACTGTTTATAGTCATTCTGTCGTGTGGGCGTTACACAAAATGTATCACAACTATAAATGCATAAACGTATGTTATATTCTGTAATTAAGAAAAAAGTTGACAAATAATAATTGACAAATTGCTGCAGTATTGAAGGAATAGTTAATGTTGTTAAAATAAAATTAAAAATAATTATTTTAGATAGGTAAAATTAACAGTGCTTTGTGTCAGATTTCATCACTCCACCCAGTCGTCACTTATATTCTTGGAAAAGCATGACCTGTCATGTTTTACTCCCTATATAAACAACAATACTGTAATGTTTTATTATAAAGTCAGCCAAGATGGACAAGATGCAATTCATCATAGGACAATCTGTTTTCATTGTTTTAAAGCTCACTGCAAATAATATTTTGAATATAGTCAAAATAATCTACACTTTTTAAAAATAAGATTACAACAACCCAAATACTGTACAAGACTATTAAGCTTATTTCTAATCTTCATCAGCTTTGCTTGTTCAGGGTCACAGGGGCCTAGGGGGGTTATCCCAAGAGACTTGGCATGAGGCATGGGCACACAGACACACAAAATAAGCAATTTGGGAATGACATTTAACCTGATCTGCATGTCGTTTGACTGTAGGAAGAAACCAGAGTGCCCAAGGGAAACCCACCAAGCATGGAGGGAACATGCAACCTACAAGTACACAGAGCCGAGATAGGAATCAAACTCTCGACCCTCGGGGTGAACTTGTTTTCAGCAATTCTAAATAGGTTTGACTAGATTCAAAAATATTTGACTTGCTAAAATGTCACTTTTTGCAGTGTTAAATTATTCTGAAAAGCCTGAAGCTTTCAAAGCTTCAAACTTGAACGTGTAACTGATACGTAATAAAAGCGTTCATCTGCAAATTAGATTATTTACGCGTCGTTTCGATATCAGCTAAAGCACAAACTGTATATAGCAAGTTTGTGCATGTTATAACGCAAGGTCCAGGCTGAGATATCATGTATATATCTTGTTAGCAGAACTAAAGAAGCAAACTTCAGACTGTGATCTTAATAAACAACTACATATTTGATTTGTGCCAGTCTATTCCTTTGGCCTGCTATATAATAATCCTGATTTATTTGTGATTGTGACGTGTTTGGCACAGTCATACTGGAGTTAGAGAAAGAAATCGGATAAACAGAAGGCCAAAGTCCACTTATACAAGCTGTAATGTGGCATGGGCTTCCTACATGTAGATGTCTACCAACATTGCTTATCCTTTTTCTTGGTCCTGGATTGGATTAATTTCTAAAGGCATTCCCACAATTAATTTGGAAACATACAGTAATAATCTACAAATCCATACAAACTGCAGATTTCCCCCCTAAATCATTACTTATAGGTTAAAAGAAGAGCATTAAGCATAAGCATTATTGTGCTTGACTGACTGATATTAAATATGACGCACAATATTGTGAGCACAATCTGTTATCATTGTTTGAAAGCTTGCAAGTGGAAAATAATTCTTGAATATAGTGACATTTATTTACACTTTCTTAAAATAAGATTACAAGAAGCTGAATACAGGATTATTACTGTAAGTGTACAGTATGTCTAATCAAATTTTACTGCAATTTTAATCAAAAAGTTCTTGATATATTGGCAAATCAACCTCTATTAACACTAGATTCAGGTTGTTACAATATAAATGGCTACTCAGAACATATATAGCTCTGGCAAAACTGCATAAATTGAATCCCAACATTCCTGGTAACTGTGTTAAATGTAAAAGTGAAGTAGGTACACTGTTTCATTGCATGTGGGAGTGTAAGAAAATTAAGAAATTTTGGAAAGCATTCTTGCAATTAATTTCTAGTCTCATAGAAAGTGATGTTCCAGTAGATGCCAAATTGTGTATTCTGCATATCTTTCCTGAAAATCTTTTGTTGAATGTAAAGAAGAAAAGGCTCATTAATTTCTGTTTGTTGCAAGTCAAGCATGTTATTGCCTCAAAATGGAAGGACATTCAAGGATGTACTTAAGGTCAATGGATCCTGTAACCTGGTTTGAAAAGAAAAAGGGGGGGAGGGGGGGAGAGAAAAAAAAAAAATTACTTCGCAAAAGGGAAAACTAAGGACTTCTATGAGATCTGGACATTTTGCCATTCATGATGCCTGTATAAACAACTGGACTGTCTTTGTCAGGAGTTCTTTGTGTTGCTGAGTGTGGGATGTTGTTTGGGGTGTGTGTATTTTTTTTGTGTTTTATGACTAATGTAAACATCAATAAATATAAATTGTGAAATAAATAATAAATAAGCTTAATCTTATATTTGGTTTGCTGTAAACTGCATTCATCTTCTACATCGCTTATTCTGTTAGCATTAGCACTGTCACCTTGCACCTCCAGGGTCTGGGTTTGATTCCCACCTTGCTCTGTGTGCATAGATTTTGCATGTTCTTGCCGTGCTTGGTGGGTTTCCTCTGGGTGTTTCGGTTTCCTCCCACAGTCCACATGTAGATCAGGTTAATTTGCGTTGCCAAATTGCCCGTAGTGTGTGAACTAATGTGCGAGTGTGTACAGTATGTGTACCCTGCGATGGACTGGCACCCCAAGCCCCCTCCCTGCAATGTTTTTACTGTTTGTGCAGGGTGTTCGTTACAGCAAAAAAGAAATGCAACATGTACAATTATTTTTAAAAAATATACACAAACCTTACAGGAAACACACACACGTTATGTTATGATGTGAAATGATGTGTGTGTGTGTGTGTGTGTGTGTGTGTGTGTGTGTGAGGGGAAAAAACAAATGCACAAGCAAAAATAAATAAATCTAGCTATGTAGCTACACTGTGGTAGTTTATTCGCATCACAGCTTCCTCAGTGTGTTAGCTACAGCATCTTAGTGCTCCAACAGGCTAATCATACTGTCAGTCATACAAGTTAACGTTAGATAGGAATAAACAAATAGGGTTAGCTAAATAAATAAAAGGATTTACATAAAGTGAGCACGACTCAGTCAGAAATAAACACATTTTAAAATAATTTTTAGCTAGCAAGCCAACTTGTTTTGCAGCATATTAAAGAAAAACACAAAAATACATCTTGCTAAATAGCTCAACCCAAACGAACAGGACAAATTCGTGTTAGAAAACGCTGCTTAGTTAGCCATAGAGATAATTTCACGAAATTGTCATGGTTACCAGGCTAGCTAGCTATACACACTACCATGCTAGGACGCACTCACATGATTGAGCTAACCATTACTATGACAGCTAGCATAAAAAACACCACACTATTTTTTTTAAGTTTAGTTATTAATTTTACCATAGTACGCGTTGTACATTACTTAAATCTAATGTTGTTGTTGCAGTATGTTGTGTATACTGTATATATTGTGTATATTTACTAAAAGGTTGAGTTTCGTCTAACTTATAGAGCATGTATACGAACATGTACTAGAGAACTACGTAGTATGTATTCCGGTCTGTTTAGCGCACTATTTAGACACACTTTAGTGTTTAGTAGAGACCAGTATGCGCTGCTGTTTCTCTTTCACCCCAGCTTGTTGACGAGAATAATACTAATAAGCTATAAGCTGTATCTGCTAGCCTGTCGTCCCAGTGACAGTTTCATTCTAGGTTATAATTCACTACCAGGTTTCTCTTACCGTATGAGATTGTAAATTCTGACTCGCTTCGATTACCGCCGTCAGCGACACCGTGTCGTCCAGCAGGAGCTTCCCGGAGGCCGGTTTCTCCATTAAAGCCATTCCGCTTCGCGCTTACCGTGAACACAGAGCGATCATTAACAATCACACACACAGGATATCTGCTTCTGATAAAAACATGCTGCATTTGTCATTGTGGCAGAAGCGGAGAGGTGGACATGTATTTTACCGCAAAGATCCGCCCCAAAACACACACGCGCGCGCGCACACACACACACACACACAGCGTCCTGTGAAATAGGAAGATGAAAGATAACCCGCCTGAATATAAACACTGAATATTTAGTATATTCATTACTGACTAATGACACACACACACTGAATATATACAGTATGTAGTGAATATATACAGTATGTAATATAATTGTTCCTTGGGCTTCACAGAACAGCTGTATTTACACACAGGTGGACTCTATTTACTAATATATATATACAGTATACACACCTGTCTAATATTGAGTTGCCCCTCCCCCTTTTGCCACCATAACAGCAGTGACCTCATTGTTCTGACACCTTTCAATTTCAATACTAGTCTTACTTGATCTTAGTGCTGCATTTGACACTGTAGATCATGATATTCTCATAGATCGCTTACA
>JAQQZT010000016.1:10180485-10200329 GCA_030068275.1 Clarias platycephalus | reverse complement strand
CTATACACATTTTTCTCACACATACACACTTCCAAATATTTTCTTTTCTAAACAAAATCTTTTTCATTTTTGTGAAGTTGCTTTGAGACAATGACCATTGTTAAAAGCGCTATATAAATAAAACTGAATTGAATTGAATTTCAGCATTCATTTTTTCAATCTGATCTACACTAGCAACTTTCTCTTCGATCGGACTACACGAGCCAGACTTCACTCCCCATGTGCATCAGTAAGCCTTCGCCACCAATGACCCTGTGGCCAGTTTGCTGGTTTTCCTTCCTTGGATTACCTTTGGTAGGTCCTGACCACTTCAGACCAGTAATATGTTCCTTTTGGAGTTGCTCTGGCCCAGTCCTCTGGCCATCACAATCTGGCCAAATCCTTATGCTTGCCCATTTCAAACACATCAGCTTCAGGAAAAAAGGTTCACTTAATCATCTAATTCTATGGTCTTTCCTGATTTTATTTCTTTTTACAGTAAAACAATGTAGTAGGCATCCAAATGTCTGCTGCCGATACTCTGTAATGCCTTCATAGCGGCTCAAATCTGATAGGCAGTTCAGCATTGGCAGAATGCTGTTAATTGGTGATTTCTGAGACTGGGAACTCTAAATTAAATTCTCCTCTGCAGCAGAGGAAAGTTTTGGCCTTGCTTTCCTGGGAAGATCTTCATGCAAGTCAGTTTTATTATGGTGTTTAATGGGTTTTGAAAATGCACTTGACAATACTGTTCTTGCAAGAACTACAGTGGAATGTTGGATTGTGAGTAACTTGGTCTGCAAGCATTTTGCAACGTTTGAAAATAAATTTTAACTTGATAAATGAAAGAGGTTTTGATATATGAGCACCGTAATCTGCATGCGGATTGATCACAACTGAGCCAATGGTTCTTCTCTCTCACGTGTGTTGGATTGTGGGTAATCGCTCCCATGCTCAGTCTCAGTGCGCGTGCGTCACTCATATACAGTAGTCAACATCCTGTGCGTGTAAAGCATTTTTTAATGTAAAATTCCACATAGACAATAACACAAGTTCAGATCAAATCAGGAACCTTAAAAACAAATAATTTGCAAAGCATTTCTTTTCTTTTTGTGAGTTTAGTCTCAGAGTTGACATTTCATAACTCTCCTCTACATCCGTCCCTAGACTGAAAAGACAAACCTCTTTCTTTTAGAGTGTTCAAGGGTTTCCGACAGCAATATTGTATTACAAACATTTTCCTTTCCTATTTCAACTGGATCTAGGTATGGGACTTGAAGCAGCTATATTATATAATACTGCTGGACTGATTTTCCTCTTGGAAGCTGTCTGATCTTGCTTTATAAGCTCAGAGTAATATAAATAATCTATGAAATACAAAAAGATAGCTTGTACAATGGATAAAGGATTGCCGAAATATGCATTCTAATACAACAGTGTATACTGTACATGGACATACTGTATACAAACAGGTGGCAAACAAAACACAAATGTCCTAATAAGGTAATTATGAGTCACCAGCTTTAATGCCGTTTGACATCTCTGAAGCTGTATTGGAGGAATGGCCAGGCTTCCTTGAAAAGATATTTCCTGAATTGCTGCTTTGATGATAGGGGTAGACAGTGCTGTCTAACACATTACTGAAGTTTGGCTATGATGTAGGAATAATTACAATGTCTACAATACTCAACACAAGCCTGAAAAGCATACTTTAATAAATTACCATGATGATCATATTTTATTGCCATCACCTTCTCAAATCAGTATAAAAGTATGGTTTTCTCTGATAGACAATTGTAAATGTTTGCTTCATTTTTGTTTTTTTCAAAAACATTTTTTCAACATCTTTGGGATGAACTGAATGAGAGGCTACATAAGTGCCTGACTTCATATGCGCGCTTGTGACTAAATAATCACAAATCTTCTTATAGTCTTGCTCCAAAATCTAGTGGAACTACTCTCTAGAAGAGTGGAGGTTATTATAAAAGCAAAGAAGGATTAAATCTAGAATGGAATACTCAAGTTTGTTATGGGCACATGTCTACAAACTTTTGGCCATATTGTGTACATTTGTGTTTATTTCCTTTATATCTTGGAAATTACATACTGAAGATGTATAAATTAAATAAATAATGCATATAGTATAATTCTATGACTTTGTAACAATGTATAGATCTACCTTTTCCCTGTTTTTGTATGCTCTTGCTTTATGAATACATTACTGAGCACTGAAGTACATCAATAATAGCTTGAAGTTATTACCCATCCAGCTCGACACAGACTTACTCACCTGGAAATCCTGCCTGTGCCACCTCAACCATGATTCCGAGTGCACAGACATGAATGAATAATAAACAAGAATCTCAGCAAGTGTTCAGGTGTAATAGACTGTCTTAAGGGTGGCACAATGGCATAGTGTTTAGCACGGTGGCCTCTCACCTCTAAGGTCAAGGGTTTGAATCCTGCCTCGTGTCTGTGTACGTGGGGTTCACCTGTTCTCCCTGTGCCTCCAGGTATTCCGGTTTCCTTCCACAGTCTAAAGACATGCAGATTAGACTAATTGCCTATAGTGTGTGTGCTTCTGCCCTGCAATGGACGGAGTGCCCCGAGTCCCCTGGGATATACTGGGATGTACTTTTAAGCATAAATTATAATAAATAAATAAAAATTATTTCCAGCTGTTGAATTCATGGTATATAAATATATGTATATGAATATATATATAGAATGTTTAATATGAATAATGTATTAGAACTAAACTATGAAAAGAATAAAAGAAAGAAACTAATAAAATAAATGATATACAGTATTATAACAAAAAATGCGTATGCATCAAGGCATTTGGACCATTATCTATATAGTATATATATATATATTTTTTTAAATGTACTGTGTAAAGTGTGTACAACAAAAACATATACACATGTAGGACTGTATAGAGCTTTAAACAAAGAACCAAAATAAATGTACAAGTATAAAGGGTCAAGTCAGACTGAGCTTTTTGATTGTGCATAATAACAATATTATGAGATAATGTGCTGATGATGCTGAATATTATCACATTATAGAGAGTAAAAAAAAATACCAAGCCATCTTTAAAACATTTGTACCATTCCAGTTTTTATTGTGACTCTTATCGCCATAACATGCTTCTGTAAAGTTTTCTGTAAATTTTGATCGGTTGATGCTTTCATTTTGGATGTCATTCTACTAATATGTCAAGGCAAAAAAAATGACACTGGAGGACTCTGAAAATAATGTTCATTTTATTTCTAAACTCGTTCTTTAAACTAGAACAGTTTCTGCAGTTTGCCCTATATTTAAATAAATTGATGCGTAACAACAAAACCTTTCCAAAAACTAAAAAGAATCGTATACAAAGAAAGTTTCATCATCATAACTAAGCCTCCTGCATGTCCTCTGGTACCATGACCATCACCTCCCCCTCCATCACCACTTTGTCTTTGACAGAGCAGGAAACGGAAATGAAAGCAAATGACATTTTGATCTTCTTCACCTCTGCTGCAGCCACCACCTCCTCCCCGACAAACAAAGGTGCCGGGAAGCGAATTTCCTGGTAGAGAAATACACAGCCTCTGCCGGGCATTTTGGTCCCCAAAACTGCTGATATAAGGCCATTAATCAGCACGCCGTGAACAATGGGAGCTTCAAAAGAAGTCTTTTTGGCAAACTCAGGGTCAAGGTGGAGTGGGTTCGTATCTCCTGTCAGCTCAGCAAAAAGTGCGACATCTTTGGCGCTGAAAACCCTCGTCAGTGAGGCTCGGGCTCCAACATGGAGCATTCTGTGACCGCTTGATTGTGGACTGAGGCTCTTCAATACCCCAGATCGTGCTGTGTTCAAAACACAGCACACACTTTTCCTAAACAGGGCTCTTTTGAGCACGAAGGCCATTTTCTCATTCAAACTAGTACAGCTCCATCTCACGACTGTTCCCAGATAAAGCTATCAAGAATGGCGAGACCTAGAAGGGCAAAGAATAAAGGGCTGTAACATTTATTAACATGATCAAAAGGTTGATAGTTCACTGTATAATGTCAGCATGATTCCTTCTGTGATAAAAGATGCATAGCCTCTGTGCCACTCCATCTTACTTAAAGGGAGAAGGCCTCTGATGTTCTCAGATAAAGCAAAGCAATAAAAGGATGTATGACCTACTGTATGACTTCTCAAAATGTAACCCCCCCGGGCTGTTTTCACAACAGATCCTGGCATGAGTACCTGGCTCATGTGACATGGACACTGTGACCATAATAATGCTGTAACTGCTTCTGCTTTCCAATAATTAGATAATTATTCTACCAAACAGATAAAAACCAGTTTTACTCAAACATACCAGATACACTGATCAGCCATAACAGTAAAACATAGCATTAAACCACCTAAGACTTGAGTTCCTCTTGTGACACCAGGCCTGTTCTGGCACCTCAGGGCTTGGCTCCGCAGGGCTTCTGGGGGTATGCTGTGCCAGGAAGTTGGCAGTGAATCCTTTGAGTACTGGGAGTTGTGAATTGGGGGCTTTTGTGGGTCAGACTTGTCCAGTGCATCTCATGAGTACTCAATCAGTTTGGGATTTGGGGAGTTTGGAGGCTGGGCCGGATAGCCTTAGGTGCTTTGCCTGCTAGGCCCCAGGCTGTGGTGCACTGGGTGTTCAACACTGACATTTTTTGGCAATCTTTTTTTGGAGAGACAAATGAGCTGTAAAAATTAAATGGTTATCGACCGATCGGAGCACTGTTAACATTTTATATACTTTATTGTATGTAACTGAGAAAAGTGATATGCTGTGATGGAAAAACACCAGCACAAATACTGATTAAATGTGCGCTGATTAAACTGCATTTTTTTCTGGTAAAGGGTGCCATAACTGGGCTTTGTTATACTTTTAACAATATTGAGTAAGGGCGTCTATAAGTTTAAAAATACCAAAATATTGGAGGATCCCTATTCTAGGAAGTTTCTGAGCATTAATCTAGATATTTTAAGTTTTGGAATGAAGGGCATAATTCATGGCCTCAATTACAACTGCACAGAACAATTTTAAACAGAACTTAAGAGAGACTGCGTGTGTGTTTGGTCTCCATTCTTCTGCACGGACACCTACGTGGCATTTTAAAGGTCAACAAATAAACCTGATTAATGGCGATGGTTTGCCTCTGATGTGCCATCTAGTGGCTGTCGCTTTTAAATTCTTTGGACGTACATAAGGTATACACATGCTGCGTCCAGATGTGCAGTCACACATCAAGCATAAACTGTGTCTTTGTGATCTCTCAAGAAGGAAGTAAATTCATTCATGTGCAGGGAACGTCTGTGCCCAAAAAAGCATATATTAATGCAGAAGGAATCAGCTTACAAATTAATGACTGTAAAAAAAATAATAAAAAAAACACTATAGCAAAACTAGACAAACAGCTATCATCATGCACATAAAAATTTGTGCTGAGTCATTCATTCCCCAGGAAGACTCATTACTGCCATCTGCTGGTACACATCATTTCAGAGAACAAAAAGTGTGGTATACAGTAGAGGATGTATACCACACAGTAGTGTGGTATATACACTGAGGATAAGGGTGTCTGCGAAATGCCATAAATGACACAAATGCCATAAAAGAGAATTATTTGAGAATAAGAGAATAATTGCAGGCTACTCCACATTGACATAACTGCATCACAAAGTTGTCAGTTTTAAATTCATGCTCTCTTCTACTTGTACTACATACCAGTGTGCTCTACTGAAGCCTGGTGAATGGGGAGGCCGCTGAAGTGCACTGAGCTCACTGGCACAGTCACAGAACCGGTTTGAGACTATTTCTGCTTTGTAATGCATTATGTTGGACGTAACCATTATTTGCTAGGTAAACTATGGTTATAAAGGGATATATATGGTCAAAATATTCAGATAGACTGCTGACACGAGGAAGGCTGAATTGATGAATTTATATTAACATACCAAATGCATTCATTAGATCAGATCATGTTTTCACAATCTTTAACTGTTCAGTTCTTGACTGACAAAAGTGGAACCCAATGTGATCTTCAGCACTTGCAGTCAGTCTGACTCAAGGTTGAACATGCTCAGCATGCTATTCATGTTGCTGCAGCCTCAAAACATTTTTGCCACTCTTCACAACAAAGTATTTCTTTCTGCCACAGACTGGTTGTTTTTATATCATTCTTTTTAAACTCTATACAATGTCGTGCATGAAAATACCAGGAACAGGACAAACCTCCAACAAGCCCATCTGACAACAACTATGCCATACTCACTGGTCATCTTTTCCCCACTCTGATGAGAGCACATTAACTGAAGGTCTTGACCTACAGTAAATCTAAATGATTTTGAACTGACAGAAAATATGCTGACAACTGCATCATTGAATACTGTACATGCACAGGTATTCCTAATAAAGTGGCCAATTAATGTACATATATTAATAATGTAAATATGTTCTCAATATTTTGAAAGTTTAAAAAAATGCAAGTATTGCTTGTAAGCGCAAATAGTAATACAGTGCTTGAAATGAAATAAAATAATACAATCACACACTAATATTTTATTTAACCGTCTTCATCTTTAATTATGGCATGCAAAATAATTCCTCATGCTCCCATTTCACACTTGCAATATGCCCAGGAAATAGAAAAACTCTGTAAATGTGGTAGATCTTGTCAGCTGACTTCATTTTGTTACCACACAATGTTGCTGAGCCTAGACCTGATCAACTGAAGCAACTCCAGATCATAACACTGCCTCCAGAGGCTTGTACAGTGGCCACTATGCATAATGGGTGCAACGCTTTATGCGCTTGCCTTATTACCCTGATACTCCAATCACTTTGGGTCAATCTGGACTTATCAGACCATGTGACCTTTTTCCATTGCTCCAAAATCCAATCTTTTTCCTCCTTAGCTAACTGAACACGGCTGTGTTTTTTTTTTTATGGCCACACGGCTGTTTAGTCACAATGTGAGCTCGCATTGCACTGTGTGTAGAAATGCTCTCACAGTAAATACACTTTCAAACACAGCTGCAATTTCTACTGTAATTTGTTTGTGTTGTTATGCAGCCTCAACAAGCATTTAAGGGCTCTCCAATCATACAGTATGCAGTTATGATTTTTCTCCCCCCAACCACATTTCTTTTAGCATTATCTTTTCAGGTTTTAATAATGCATTGGACTTTAATGTTTGCTTTGCTTGGTGCAGGACACATGACTACTCTGAAACAATTCCTTTTTTTTTTGGCCAGGCAGTGAGTAATACATCATAAAAAAAAATAATAATAAAAAAGTGTTGAATCACTGGACTATGAATACAGTTACTATGAATAACACTGACATTGCGGAAACACAATTGCAATCTACCACATTAGGTCTTTTAAACCCTTAAAGCTGTTGTTACACAATAAGCAAATGTCTGATATCTGTTGCTGAACCTACCTGTGCGACTCTAAAAGCACATGGTTCGTTTTCAAATGATCCAATCAGTGTTAGTGCGCTCCACAATTTCACCAGACCCCTGGAAGAACATAAAAATAAAAACAATAATTAAAAAAAATAACAGTTACAATGATCACTTATTGTATTGAGGATCACAAATTATCACCACTTTTTTTCTTTTTTTCAAATGGGAGATCTTCCCCTAATGGTGAACCCGAGCATCATTTGTGAATTCAACTAAAAGCTGTTTATTTCAGACAAATTTAATGACACTACAGTTCTTATCATACTGTATTCCTCATGAATGTTAAAATCATCTAACTATCACAGCTGTTAATTCCTTAAATAACCATTGTGCAAGAATTATGTGCACTCTTAGCCAATTTTTGTGAATTGAAATGAATATATAATTAGAACAAAAATCTTACATAATTTCAGTTGAAGTGAATGGAAATCAAATTGTATATGTAATTATCATATTATTCTCTTGAAAGCTTGATAAGTGGCTCATCAAGTATGATGTAACACATACAGACTGTTCCTAGACGTCCCATCTCTCACACCATGAGCACACATCTCTCTTGGCTCCTGGTCACAAAGGCTGTGGCACGGTCACGATTAACCCATGATCTGTGACAATCTGCAAACCCTATATTCACTTTTTGAAGGCCCTTTATTTTTCATTTTACAAACAGATTTAAAGTGTAGTGTACCTGTTGTATACACGCAGGATGGCTGATAATTCGCTCTGATCAAATGTCAATAAATCAAATGGAAAAGCAGCTCCAACCTAGAACAGAGCTCAGCGTCAGTGTGATAGATATTCTTATTCATCAATACAAATAGCGGTCATAAGAAAGCACTGGAGAATAACAATGACTGTATACACTGCCAAGCTAAACGTGATTCATATGTTTCAGTTGCCAACAATTTTTTTACCCCATTTGAAGCAGTGAGTAGATTCTCATTTCTTAATGTCATTTCGAAAGACACATCTTGTGCTCATGGAAAAGATGTTACTGTATTTTAGAAGGGTCAAATTATTGGCCTGAATCAAGCAAAAAAAAATTTTGCTGAAATTGCGGGAACTAGGTTAAAAACTGTTGAACGCTTCATTAAAACCTTGAAAGATTGCGCGGAACTGTCAACTTCATGGAATAAATGTGCTCAGGAAAAAGAAGAACATGAGGCGTGATTGGAGATCACTTAAATACTTGGTGAAGTTGCAGCGTTTAAAAAAAAAGAAGAAGAAAAAAAGCACAGCAGACATCACCGATTTGTTAAATAGTGACTCACAGGATTGGAACTAAAAAGCTGTGTGGCCATAAGAAAACCAATTGTTAGTTAGACTATTTAGAAAAAAAGCTTAGGTTTTCTGGAGGGCTTGAGCAATGGACAAAGGTCATGTGGTCTGATGAGTTCAGACTGAGCCTATTCCAGAGCAATGAGGAAAGCGCATAAAGCGATGTACCCATCATGCATAGTGCCTCTGTACAAGCCTCCAGAGGCAGTGTTATGATCAGCAACATTATGAGGCAAAAAAGATATATATGAGCGTATGATTTTTTTTTTTTGGCAAGGAAATGTATAATATGTATTCTGTACATATTAAAAGTGAAAGTTGAGTTGGGAGTCCTTACCTCTCCGTATAGGTCTTTGACTCCAGAGATGATTAACTGCTTAAACTGTTCTGGACTCAGGGTTTTGTTGCTGTTTTCACAAACTCTGAGAAGGAATGAAAAATGGCATGAAAAAAGTGTTCAGTCTACAGAAAATTACTGAAGTGACTTGAAATGCCAAGTCCAGGGCAACTGTGCATTTCATTATTAGTATGTACAATCAGCTTACAAAGCCTAGGTAAGAACTTTTTCTTTAGAATTGTGTTACTCTAAAGAAAAATCTGCAAGATCCTAATAATAAAAAAAAAACCATTAAATAAAACTAGTTTACTGAGTGGTAGTGGTAGCCTTAATGGGGGAGCCCCCCTAGCGACGGGGAGGAATTGGCCACGACTAAATTGGGGAGAAAATTGGAAATACCCAAAAAATTATAAAAATAAATAAATAAAATAAAACTAGTTTATCTAATTCACCGCCTTAGAGTGATTTTTATTTACGAGAGTCAAAAATGATCTGCACTGTCTCATCACTGCTTTCCGTTCAAGAACGAAGCTCATGGAATAGCATCAACAACAACGTTTGGATATCTGCAAACAGATCAGGGGCCAGCATTGGAACATCATCAGGAAAAAGGTTCAACAATCTACAGTGCTCATTCCATTGAGATGAAGCATAACTTCGGATTGAACACAGAGGACCGCTATCCGAGGGCGTTGTGATCTTGCATGACAATGCACATCCCCCCAAACTGTCGACACATGTTTGGTTCCCTGAAAGCAGCACTATGAGGATTTCCAATGAAGAAGTGAAGACAGCGGTACATTTGTAAACTCTACAGCCAGAGTATGGATAGTTTTTGACTCACCCTCATAATTACACAGTCATGTTTGCTGATCACTCTCTAGCCTGATTTTATCCCACGATCAAAATGTCAACATTTTGGTTACAAAAAAAAAAATCCAAATTTCTTTCACTTTCTATGTATACATGGGTATAATGATCATGGACCTTTACATGTGTTTTTGTTCACATTAATAGTATCTAATATTCTATGCACCTTTAATGAAAATCTAAGCATTCAGTCTTTCCCACTGCTGTTGATGTTACAGAATGAACATTTCTTTGTTTCCATCAACACCTGTCACTATGGATATTCCTGTCCCTTTGATGCAATGCAGTGATGTGGCGCTTCTAGGAACCTGTCCGTTTCACTTACAGCTAGTGCTAGAGCTGGTAATGTTTTAGAATCAAAAGAAAAAAGAAACAAAAAGAAAAGAAAGAAAGACACAATGCACCAATTCAGGGGATTTCGACTTACAGATAGATCTTCATATAGTGGAACTCAGAGATGTTTTTGTAAACCACTCGCTCATAAGACGCAGGTTTGTCTTCCATACCGCCTGAGCACCACACTGTAAAAAATATAACAAAGATAAAAGTTATTTAGGTCTATAATACATTTGGGTTTAAGATCAAAAGATGAATATGAGACAACTGAATTTTTCCAGATGTGTTAAATGACTTAAGCATGGCACATTCTGTACACCCTTCTCCAAGTGCTCGAAAATATTGGAACATGCGCCTGTTCAATTGACTGCATAAACAATGTATGTTCTCTCTTTAAAGCCCTGGCTATTACGTGTGAAAACTGCTTTTATTGCTAAAAAGGACAAGCCAACAGAAATGCAAGCCATTTTGAAGCCAAGAAAAGACCATCAATACACACTTCTTATTCATTTTAAAGCAGCTGGCATTCTCTGCATTTACTGAACTCCGCGATAATGATAACAGAATAAATAGGTAGAGGAGCGGGAGCGTGAGAGGGAACTGTTCCCTACTAGTTAATCCATCGCACAATGGCATAGTTCTCCTGGACAGGGTGGGCAAATATGCAGTACTTGTGTTGCTGTCAGTATACTTCAGCAGCCCATCATATAGGGTATACTCTATGTGCGGAAACAGTGCATTATACAAGTACTTGGCATAGTCAATACAACAAAGGGTACTGTAGCTCAGAGGATAAGACCTTGGCCTACTGATTGGAAGTCTGGAGTTCAAATCCCAGCATGGTCAAGGTGCCACTAGCCAGCTTTTGTGCAAGGCCTTTAACCTTCAACTGCGTAAAGATAAATGCAACACATTTATATAGATGTAAATTTGGGATGGAACTGGTAGAACCAAACATTGAACAGCTTGACCAAGGTCAGACAGTAGGTGTTAGTGACATCAACAGCATCCTCCACAGGGCAGAAATCAGAAACCACAAAATGAACCACTCATCAGCAGTAAGAATCAGAAGACCAGACTGGAAATGGCAGAGAAATACAGAGATGAGTCAGAAAAAGCTGAAGCCAAGAATATCCTCTACCAATATGATAGAACGACCAATGTGTGGAAAAAAATCAGCTCATGAGTCAAAACATACCATCTTTACAACCAAACAAGGTGGTGGTCATGGCTTTGGTTTTCAGCAGAATGCTTTCAAAAGTTTACAGAAACATTCTGCCAATGTAAAGAGAATCACTCCAATCTCTGATTGAAACACACTGGCAGCCCAACAATGTCTACATCAGAGTAAAAAAAAAGAAAAAGAAAAAGGGGGACAGTTTTATAGTTGCCAAGTGAGTCAGCAGAGCTTAACATAACTGAGCAGCATTTCCTCTCTTGAGGACGACACAGAAGGGGGAAACCACTTAATAAATTAAAACTGAAAGATGTTGCATTACCTACTTCGTTATATAATTTTGTGTACATAGAGTAGAAAAAAAGTACAAAGACAGTGCTTTGGTCAACAGAACCAATAGATGTTCAAGTTATTACATTTCATCAGTGTAACAAATTTGCTAATTGAAAAGCTTAAACATTAACAATTTATTTTCAATGTTTCATTACTCAGTTTGACAATATGTCCCAATGCCACGTGGTCAACATCAAACGATGCCATTCTGTCCTGTGACACACTTTTTAATCAGACTTGTGCTGTGCTTCTCTCTGCTTTACTAAATATACCCCCCTGCAGGATAAACATCCCAAAGACTCATGGATCTCCTCTTTTTTACCAATTTAAAACACATGAATTTAAAAAATTTTTGGATGAAGAAGCCATATAATTAAAGTGTGCATACAGTATAGACCGAGAACAGCAATGATGTAGGAATGCTGACTGATTACCTACACTACTGGGTAACATAGCTGACAATCCTCATTGTGACCTACAATATCAGGGGTAGAACTTGCCTGGATGACCACTTCTCATTTTCATGAACGGTTTAACATTGCTTTGGAAAAAATAATTTAATTAAAATCATAAAGAATCTGTAAACCATAACAGTGTAGATAACATAATTGACGATCAGTGACAATGCGCTTTCATAGATAAAATATATTTTTTAAATGAACACTGTTTTTAAAATGTATGCCACATAGAAGAATGAGATAATTTGATGCAAATCACTTGGCTTTGGGACGAATAATTTTTAAGTTACAGGACGGAGTTCAGTTAGGAACTTAGTTGACAGGACTTTTGCAGTGGTATTTTAGGGACCGTCGACAAATTCCGGTTCAAATGAAAAGTGATACTTGTTACTTACCTGGCTATGTGCCCCAGTTATTCAAATTTCTTATTAAATATACAAATTCCATGCGTCACTGCATACTGCTTTAGTTTATTATTAATTGTTAAAATGATGAGAGAGGCCTGTAATTTTCATCATAGGTATACCTCAACTATGAGAGACAAAATAAGAAAAAAAAAATCCAGAAAATCACACTGTAGGATTTCTAAAGAATTTATTTGCAAATTATGCACTGGGTGTCCAGTAATATTATTTTGATACTAGTTTGGGGTCACATGGTCACACGACCAAAAAGCTATTGAAGAAATTGTGATTTAATAAAAAATATATAATATTTGCACATTAATTCACAATACTCAATTAATATTATCTATTAATTCAACAATTAATATTAAGCAAAAGCAGTAATCAATGATGCATGGTATTTGTATATTTAATAAGAAATTAGAATAACTGGGGCACGTAGCCAGGTAAGTAACAAGTATCACTTTTCATTTGAACAGAAATTTGTCGACGGTCCCTAAAATACCGCTTCCGAATGCCTGTCGATGTCTGAATATCAAACTAACTTCACCGCGGTTGATATCGGTGGGTTGCCACCAATGGGGCCATGTGCCAGATTGTTGGACACATCTAGATGTAAACATCAGGAAATGAAAGCTGAAGTTCTGATCCATCACCTGATATTGGAGGAACATCATATGAGAAAGAGAACTACTGTGATGAATATCAGTATTACTGTGATGTGGTTGTAGGCACAAGCGAACCAGCCTTGTTGGAGCTGGCGATAAACAGTGTAATAAACAGGTATTGGTACTATGTAGCCAAAAGGTGAGAAGAATAAAATATGGACAGTCCTGTAAATATCATTAGTTTGTCTTTATATTTCTACTTAATACCTTATATACTTAGAATATCAGCTCAGTTAACTTCTGGGTTCGGGGGTTGAATCCCAAAATGTAAAGTAGTGCACTAGGCTGTAAAATCCCTTGTCCCACACACCATGTAGTGGACTTGATTAGGGGGTAATAGAGGGATTTGGGATTCAGCCTCGTTCCAGGAGCTAGTTAGCTTCGTAGTTCGCCTTAGGCATAAATTAAACAACACGGAGGCAACTTAGACGCAAATATGAAGTAGACGAAGTGTTATTAAAGACGTTTTGTGACAAAGTGCGTTCAAGTCAAAGCGGGACTTGTGATGAAATTCCTATACGGGGACTGCACAAAAGTATTCAGTAGACTTATATTTTAAAATACGTGGGGGAAATATGTCCAAATAAATCAGTAAAAAAAACATACAAGCAACACATAAGCACAGAAATCCGGATCATATTAACTTTATCACCTACAGTCAGATGGGGTCATGTTAACTAGCTTAACTAGTCAGGTCATCTAACGTTATTTAGCAGAACCTGCATATATTTGATTGTTATTATGATCATGCAGTCATAAATATAAAAGACCAAGCTTGTGTAAGCAATGACCAAGCATTGTGTACAATGAAGAAAAATAAATAAGTGACTTGTGCTAGCTACCTTGAACGTGTTCCTTTTCCTTGTCAGCATGCGCAACGCCATGCGCACATTCTGCCTTAGAGGCGTACAGCGGTGCACTCACGAGCTTCATGGGTGCGCTCAAAAAACGCAGCGAAATAGGACCTAAAGTAATAAGCAATTGTTAATCGTAACATGTATTTTATGTAAATAATAAGAAGTAAAGGATATATTTAATAATAAAAAAAAACAAGGAAAATTTTAAGAAAGAAAATACATGCGATACAAATTACGAATTAATTCGATTGCACATACATTTGGAGATTAAAATGGCTGTTATGGCGCACATTTATTTCTTAAAATTATTGGTTATAATAAATCTTTAGTTGTTCACTTGAAGGATTAATTCACATAAGAGTTCCCAGGTGGCAGGAGGAGTTAAACCAGAAGGGTGTGTTTTTCTCGGCGTCTCGTCAGAAGCTCAGCCACTTCCTTTAATGTTAGTTTCTTTCACTTTTCATTGTGGTGAAGCTGAGGGACAGACAGACAGAAACGCGACGCCAACATTATTTACATGAAGGTGAGTTAAAATCAACGCATATACCCATAATAATTGAACATCTCGAACATGCTGCTTTTTGTTAATGTGCTGTCTGTGCTGTCACTGCTGTTTACTTGTTTTTACTCTCACCTAAACTCATGCAGTAATTCTATTAAACACCTACTCTTTAAAGTTTTGTATACTCACAGTACAAGGATACAGTAGTGTTATTCTGGACTTTAAAGAGACTGCTAGCAAGTTTACAATATGTACAGTGTATATATGCATACTTAATATTATTATTATTATTATTATTATTATTCTTTTTTAATTAATTCATTTTTTTAAATAAAGAATGGCTGTGCCCTACACCATCAGCAAGATGAGGACAGGTAACTTATGTTTCATTTATAATTATTTGGAAATGCATAGGATACTACTACTGCTACTGCTACTAATAATAATAATGGTAATAATAATAATAGTAGTCTTCATCTTAATCATCTTATTGTTGAATTATTAATTAGGTTCAAAACCAGCTTCTTCTAAGTTATTAAGAAAAATTGACATCTATATATATTAAAAAAAAAACCCTCTGTTTGTTTGTTTGTTTGTTTGGCATTGGGGCAGTGCATGGCCGTGGTGGTGTTTGCACAAGTACTGCAGTCACATGCGATTATCAGCTTTTGTGTCATGCCTCTTATTATAACGCAGAAACTTTTATGTTGTACCTTAGATACTGTAACAGGCAGTGTCATCATCAACTTTCACATCATACTGTGATAGTTTCACATAGCATTAGACAGTGTTGTCTGGGCGGCACGGTGGTTGTCAGTAGTGTGACCTTACATCACCAGGGTCTGTGTTCGATTCCCTCCTTGTGACTGTGTGCATGGAGTTTGCATGTTTTCCCTGTGCTTGGTGGGTTTCCTCTGGGTACTCCAGTTTCCTCCCACAGTCCAAATGAATCATGCTTTAAACAAAACAATAAATTACTATTAATAGGAAATTAACAAAAACTAATGTTTTGCTGAAGAAAATGAAATAAAACCTACTTTGAATGTATTTGTCAACATTGTCACACAATAAGTTACCACCGTCAGATGAATTTACTGACGATGTTGATGTCTGATGGTGTTGACAAAATTCCATGTTGTGCAACATTTGGGAGCCAGTTTGTTTTTGCATATTTAGCTGAATGCATATTTAATGTGCTTGTAATAATTACCCCAAATTGAATGTAAATTAAGACATACTGTGTTGACATGTTATGGTTGTGACCACAGCAGTATCAATGCCAAATTTTTTAAATAGCAAAAAATTATCAAACTTTCAATAAGCTGAGCAGTTGAACAGGTCATAGAACAAACAGGGAGTCATGAAGAGGTTCTTGGAGTTTCATTTAACCACAAGTTTGCCTGACTTTGCCTGACTATTTATTTTTTAGAAATTTGATCTAAAAATGTAATATATATATATATATATATAATCTAAGGGTAAACATAGGACATAAACTGAAACATGGAAATAAACTAAAATAGTTTATTTAATTATTAATAAAATAAAATAAAAGTTTCAAAAATAAGAACTTTTTAAAACAAAACAAATTGATGTTAAATATTGTGATTATATTTGTAGTATTGACCATGTTAGCTACAGTACTTTGCAGGAAAAAAGGTCAGGTCTTATCTTATCCAGCACTATGTCTATAGTTTAGACCAACCTTTCTAAGGATTTGATGTAATGTGAGTCATCAGGATTTACAAACTAGTGGAAACTGGGTCAGCTCAAATGCTGTGCCATTATGGCATTAAGGGGAAATACCAAATACTACATTTTGCAATGCATGTAAATCTTTTGGAATTTCAGAGTATCTTAGTTTTTGGTACTTCCACATTAGCTCTAGTGACGGTGTGCCCTTAAGCTGAAATGGCAAAACCTTATAATCCATTCAAGATTAGAGTGTCATTTGAATACACACATAAATCAATGAGATAAGACATGAGAACAATATGATCTTTTGTACAAAGCAGTCAACATGGGCAATATATATATATTTTTTACTTTTACATAAGAACTTAGAAATGCAGAATCATGAATATTAATTATGTGAACATTTACTTTCTTCTAAAATTTTAATTATGGATTTAGAATAATAAAATAAAAAAAAAGTCACAGACTTTCAGTGTGGTCTCATGCAGGACCATGCTGTGTGTTTGTACAAATCCACACATAGATATACAGTCTGATTAATCTGATATTTGTGTTGTGTGAATCCCAGCTGAGGAAACGGCACAGTCGCTCAGTGAGGCCATCAATACAGGAGACAAAGACAAGGCCATCCAATGTGTGGAGCAGCTTCTCCAGCTGAACGTTCCTGTGTGTATGCGACTTACTCCGGAGGTCTATTCTCAACAGTGCATCAGGTATATTCTTCACTTCACATTCTTTTCCCGCATTGTGACTGGAGATTCCGAGAGATGAACACAATGCTCCACTGATTCACTGCAGGTTGAGGGTTGGTGTCGAAGATGCGCTTTCTGATGCCTTCATCTCTGTGCTGGTGACTCCTGGCATGACGATCTCAGAACTGAAACAGAAGGTACAAACGACTCTCAGTATTGTTCTGTAATTCTTAAAGTGTATGCCAGTTGGCGATATGCAGCCCAGTGACACATTCAGGAATGTTTTGGTGCTACTGATGAGCACATGCATAGGCATGTTGGTACACAAGGTGAGTGACAGTGTGGTGATATTAGCATCATTACTGCAACGTCAGTGGTTGGGTTTTAACAGAATATGGATGTATTTTACTGCTGCTGTTACATCGTTAGTTGGTAATGTAACGTTAAGTATAAATCAGTTGCTAGAACAATGAACGTACAGACATTCCTTGGTTCCTCATCAAGGCTTGATGAAAATTTTTTTTATCTGAAGTAACTGAAGGAGAAAATGGAAATAAATGAACAACAACAACAAAAATTTAGAATTTTTTTGGAATATTGCCATTGTCGGTATTTCTGCAGCTACATAATTTGCTGGCAAAGCAAAAAAACTGTGGGTTGCAGAGTACAGGAATTTCTAATTCCATCACTGTCAGTAAGGCAGCTGAATTATGTTTCCTTTTCTGGAAACGTTATGCAACGAAAGCAGTTGGTATCTCTCACACTCTGTCAACATTTTTCTACTTCCTGGTTTTCTTGTTTTATTTCGCTTGGTTATTCTGTTACTGAGGTAATACAAATGGAAGGAGTTTACGATAGGTTTAATTAGGCCTTTTTTTAAGGTGTGACAGGAGCATTGTTGTGTAATTTAGACTTTATTACAAATTAAAGCTTTAGGTTAACTAGTGGTTTAAAATAATGTTATTAATGAATGATAGAGGTTATTAATTATTGCTGCACAGTTATTACTGTAATGCTGTGGAGAGCCTTTAATAGTGTTGACAACTCAGTCTCTGTATAACACTTTTGGAAACGCTACTTGAGACTGTGGGACGGTGATTATGCATGAAAATGTTTTGGACTTTTTGGAAGTCAAGTCAAGTGAGTTTTAAAAAAAAGAATTTTTTAATCAGTCAGCGTCCTTGGCCTCTTTGCCTGCTGGGCCCCGTGCATGGCAGGTTGTGGTGCACTTCTGGTACCTTTCTGTCAAGGAATTGACTTTTTTGGGCGATTTGTGCTGCATTGGCGTTTCTGTGGCGTTGATGGGCTTTTCGTTCCTACAGGCATGGGTGAGCCTGTAATTGATACTCAGTTAATGTGATGATGGTATGTGGTGTTAATGTAATGGTTGATCGGCATATAGCTGGTATAACAAGGGTAATAGGTTCTGGTAATGCAAGATTTAAAGAAACTGTAATTTTGTAAAAGTATCATGTGTCATTCTTTAATTGATAAATAATACATTTGGCAAATTGCTTTTGTATAAGAGGAATAAAACCATTCAAGATGACATGCTCTTACTGGAAAATAATTACTTTTCGGGTGGTAACAATAACCCTGCTTCCTCACTCCTTCAGGAAAGAAATTTCTTTGGGAATTCCCAAGAAATGAAAATGAAAGTGACTACTGTAGGAGTATATGATGTTTATTGACGTGTGTGATTCTTTTTCACAAATCCTGCATGTGTTTAAAGAGAAATGTGAGTGTGAGTAATCTCTGACCCACATTAAGTGTCATGTGATCTACGTCCAATTCATCCTACTAAGCAAAAAACATCTGCCTCAAATAATTGCACAGATATTTGTATTTTCATGTCTTTATTGAACAAAATGTTTTAACATCATTCAGCAAAACTTTGCAAACCTTTTTTGTAATACCTCCTTTAGCAGCATCCTTTTGGCATAGTTGAGATCTATACTACTGACTACTATATTCATATTCATATTTTATATCACCACTGAAACAATGTTGCGCAAAAGCATGAACATTTTGGGACAAAGCTGTGTTTAACAAGCATGTACAAGAACTAAAAGCTCTGAAGCACGGTGGTGGATGCATTATGATTTGAGGCTTAAAATCACTGAATGATTTGTTCATTAAGTTAGATATTATCATCACCTTATTCTGGTCAGGATTGCAGTGGATTCAGAACTTATATTGGAATTCAAAACTCTGTCAAAATGTTAGACAGTGGATAGAGGATCCACTCTAGGATAGATCCAGGATGGAGGTCAGACACCTAAAGTCTAATGCCAGACCCTATCCCAATTTAGATGCTATGCAATGTGGAATTCAGACTTTTGAAGCCTCAAGACATTTAAACATGTGTTCTTCTTCTTGACTGTGTGTATGATATGTTTTCCTGTTTATGTACAGATTAGCCAAGACTATGGCTTCCACCCGTCACTACAATGCTGGATCATAGAGAAGCGTGTTGCTAAGGATGAAGACACTCTGTTTAGCCACAACGTGACCTGTGATGATGACCAAGCATTTCTCTTCATCAGGTCTGCCCAGTGCGCCAATCTCAGCCGTGAACAGCAGAAACAAGAGGAGCAGAACATGAAGATAGGCGGTATATATATATATGTTTTTTTTTTTTGTTTTTTTTTCCTCACTTTTATTCAGACTACAGATTTTTGAATGTTATACAACATTTACAAACCGGATTCCAAAAAAGTTGGGACACTTAACAAATTGTGAATAAAAACTGAATGCAATGATGTGGAGA
>JAQQZT010000016.1:10167488-10178489 GCA_030068275.1 Clarias platycephalus | reverse complement strand
TACATTTTGAAAGAAACGGCAGGAATACATTTGTGTGGGTCTCTGAATAGGTGTATTTTGGACATTATGTCTTTTATCCAGTTAGTTTTTTTTTTTCTCTTTTTTTTGCACATAATCCAAAATACTTTGTATCACTATGCCTTGAAATTATTGCTATTTCTTATAGTTCTGTTTGCATGATTATGATTTTAATGACACAAGCGGAATGTCTGTGCCGTTATTCTACAGATAGGATGGTCCTGTTTGCAGTGCACGTATGTGAACAAACCCACACGACCTGGGTGCGAAATTTGCAGTGCTGAGAGACCGTTGAACTATAAAATACCAGATGTATACCAGCCAGATCAAGAGGAAATACAGAGACTTCAGCAAGAAGAGCTGGCCAGTTTACAGTACCAACAAGTAGGTCTTATTATTCTGTTTAGCATGTTTCCAGG
This sequence comes from Clarias platycephalus, assembly GCA_030068275.1. NCBI lineage: Eukaryota > Metazoa > Chordata > Actinopteri > Siluriformes > Clariidae > Clarias > Clarias platycephalus. The sequence continues at coordinate 10,178,052 of JAQQZT010000016.1, read as the reverse complement.
AAGCTAATCTGCTCAGGTCACCTGCAAGGACGATTTAAGCTCGAAACATTCTGGCCATTCTCCACTGACCCTTCTCATCAACAAGGCTTTTGCTTATATATAAACTAAATGGGAACTTGCAAAATAGATTAGTTTGATTTACAGTTTGTATCAGTTAATTATGCAGATATCGCAGGTTTCTATAATGCAGATTAATAATATTCAATAACTAATCATGTGCATTCATTACAGATGCATAATGAATATCCTTAATCATTACTGTATTACCTCCTGCATTACTGTAGATCATGTCTTTAAGGATGTATTAGCATATTTACTGTATACTGGTGTTATATTGGATTGAAAAAGGCATCTATGACAAAAATCAGTGATGTTCAATGTGATGTTATTTATAAAATTGTCACTGTGTATTTACCTGTAGTTAGCGAATTCTAAGAATCACACAATGTATTATGTGAATTTTGTTGATGGTATGTAATCTCTCAGTCCATCGTAGAAGAACGAGAGAAAAATTTCCTCAGTCTGCTGGAGACAGACAATCACGACCTGGTTAGTAACAGAGACGATATTAGCTGCCCCATTTGCTGTGACACGGTCCAGGCAGGAGAGGGCGCCACACTCCGAGAGTGCCTTCACAGCTTCTGCAAGTAATAAAATTACCCTCACAAATTACACCAGACTTGTAGTGTAAATCATAATAAGTGTGATAAAAGTGACATATTTCGATTTCATAGAGAATGTGTGAAGATGACCATTCTGACCTGTCAGGATGCAGAAGTGGCGTGTCCTTATGCAGACGGGGAGTACTCCTGCGACTGTACGCTTCAGGACCGAGAGATTAAAACAGTAAGTCCTGACGCTCAAAGTGCAGTAGAGACTATGATAAAAAATGTACTTATGTTGATGGGGAAACGTAACGATTTGTAGTCAAGCTTGATGGCTGTACCGATCCGGCCTTAACCAGAAAAAATCCACCTTGAACAGGTCCATTATCCATAATGTTACGTAACTACTTGCTGATAGTGGGGTGTAACACATGCTTTATTTTTAGCTCAAGACAATGATGTGGCAGTGCTTTAGTCATTTAGTCTTTTACAGTCTGCTTCAACGGATCAGCTTCCAAAGCCTCAACGTTTATGCTAATACTGCCATCAACGCTGTCACACTCGCCATCTTGTAGATTGCCAGCTACCCGAGCCGAGTTTCCGCCATAATGATGCAGATCTCCTAAACAAAGTGTGATGTATTTTAATAACATCATATTTAATATGGGCGGCATGGTCGTATAGTGGCTAGCACTGTCCTCACACCTTCAGGGTCGAGGGTTCGATTCCCACCTTGAGACTGTGTGCGTGTAATTTGCATGCTTTCCCCTTGGTGCTTGGTGGGTTTCCTTCAGGTACCCTGATTTCCAGTTTCTTTAATTACACAGCTCACCAGTGGGATTTTCTATGGCGAGGTCTGATCGGAGAGTCAGGGCTTTGAGGTCACCACTGTTGGGTCGTTAACCCTGCGTCCCATAAACACCAGCCACTGCATATAGTGCCAGTTTCAGGCCCATTTGGAAAATGGGAGGGTTGCGACAGGAACGGCATCTGGTGAAGAAGCTGTACGACATCTTGCGTAACAAATAATCTGATATGAAGACCCCTCGGATAAAAGAGACAAGGCCAAAGAAAAAGAAAAGACACAGCTCAACAGTGGGGCAATTAAAAAACCTTAATTAAAAGGCCATTATACACAGTATAATAGTAAAGCAATTGTAAAAAAAAAAAAATAATTTCTTAACAATAAAGTAAGTAAAGATACTCATATTTACATTTAGATAAGGGGCAGAGGTTTGTTTGTATGTGCAAAGAAAATGAACTTTGTCCACTCTGTTGTGACTGGCTTACAATGTAGTGTTTTACTGTTTAAACAGTTGATGATACAGTATTTTATAGCACATGTTGCTCACAGCTTGTTCATTGTGGGTGTGGAGGAAATAGAATTCCAAAGGGAACCAAAAGTATTGTACAAACCACACAAACACTTTTATTGTTTGTCCAAAGTGCAAAAACTGGAGAATACTGGGGATTTCCAGTTTCATTCAGTTGTTATTTTAAGACATGAGGCCCAGCTGTTCTGGAATAGTTCTTGCATGAACAGTATTATCAAGAGCATTTGCAAAAACGCACCATGATGACACTGGCTCACATGAAGACCATCCTAGGAAAGCAAGACCAAAACTTCCCTCTGCTGTATAAGAGAAGTTCATTTAGACACACCAGCCTCGAAAATCACTAATGAACAGCGCTAATACAGAGAGACACATCTCAATATCAAGATTATTGCAGAATTTGTATGCTTTCAGCGTTGTTTTACAAGGATTATGAAAGACAGTGGACTTAGAATGTGTGTCCAAATATTTGACTGGTAGTGTATGTCATGATAAAATAAATTTCAATCACTTAAAATATTATACGAATCTGGTATTTTACAGCTGTAATACTAGGTACAATACAAGGAACAATCACTAAATTCCCATAAATAAAACACCCAAAGGTGAGTAGTGAATAGAGTGAATTTCTGTCGTCTGAAATTTCTCTTCTAGCTCCTGACACCTGAGGAGTACCAGCGGTTTTTGGAGTTGAGGCTGAATATTGCTGAGTCACGCAGTGAGAATAGTTACCACTGTAAAACCCTGGACTGCCCCGGCTGGTGTATATTTGAAGACGATGTCAACGAGTTCGCCTGCGACATCTGCAACGAGACAAACTGCCTCCTCTGCAAGGTGAGGACTAAATACCCAGGCTGCAAAAGGACCATACAGTACTGTAGTTCCTTTTCATTATTACATGATTGTAAACATAAGGCATACGGTATATGAAGAGGTATGTGTGTGTGTGTGCGTATGCTATAGGCCATTCACAAAGACATGAACTGTAAAGAGTACCAGGATGACCTTCGCCTCAGAGCAGAGAACGATGCTGCAGCCAAAAAGACTACAGAGGCACTAGAGGTTAGTCAACCAAGACACATTTACACACTATATCAACTAAAGTGGGGTTTTCTATGGTTTTCTAAAGTAGCTACAGAAATGAAACATTTTTTACATTAGATTGTACATTCTTTATCAGATGTACTGTAGCCAAACCATGACATATTTGCTGCTAGAAATTTAAGCTTAAAGTTTTTTAGTTTAATTATACAGCATCTTCAAACATCTGCATGACGATACTAAATGATGCTAAGGGAATATATTTGATTATCCAAGATTTCTCCTCTGATATCATTACATTGTACAGCATAGATAATCAACTACGTATATGGATTATGGTGTTAATTAGAATTTTTATTTCTCAGATTGCTAACCTGCCAAATATATATTGCAGAGGTTGCTGCAAAGTGGTGAAGCCATGTACTGTCCTAAATGCAAAGTGATCATCCAGAAGAAAGACGGCTGCGACTGGATCTGCTGCCTCATGTGTAAGACGGAAATTTGCTGGGTGACCAAACAGGCCAGATGGGGACCTCAGGTACTGTATAACTGCATTACTGTTTAATTTCGAATGTACAATAGTTCACTAATCAGCCATAATATTAAAAACATCAACATTAAAACAACCTAGGTTTGTGCCACATGTGTCCCCCCCCCCACCGGGACACGACATTGGGAGCAGGTCCTTTGGCTGCAGTGGGTTGCGGGGTGTGATCTCTGTGGATCAGACATATTACTTAGGTGTAGTTTCTGGTTTCTGTTTCTATTGTTGTCCACTCTCTTCTTCGTCCTCAGGGTCACGGAGATGTCTCAGGTGGATGTAAATGTCGCATCAACGGTGCTCCTTGTCACCCAAATTGTCAAAACTGTCACTGATCTCTAATGTGCCTCGCGAGGACGTATCATATTTCCACCTACAGTCACTGTGGAGTAAGAAAGTAATCTCTTCTGTAACTATCACAATTATGAATTATCATCATTGTGGTACGTGATCACAATCTTCATAAAAGGAAGAATCAGGTTATTTGGGTATGATGATGCCCAAATTATGTTTTAGACAATGACCAAAGCGGATTTTGCACAGTAAGCATTATGGCACTAAGGTCCTAGGATGACAGAATTAGCATTGTTGTGTTGAATATCCCATCTTCACTTGCACGTTTTCATACACTCATTAGTTCTCCTCAATTATATAAGAGCTACTGAGAACGGAGCATAAAGTCTATCACATACTGTACATCTGTCAAGACACTAGTCAACTGCATCCTTCCAAACCCGTGTCACAGAGCAGTGTCACTCAGAGGAGAGTGCTCTCTAATCTCTTTTACACACACGACCCACAAAAGACAACAGACGCCCATGATTAACTAGTGCCACTCTGATTGACGGGACTGTGCCATCCCTCCACCCATGACCGGTTTCTGCTTTCTTTACTTCCGGCTATGGATAACTATTGCATCATCATCATCAGCGGGATTCAAACTTGTGATCTCCTGATAAGGTTGTGTCACTCAGGAGCTCTGCATATTAAACTCGTGCATTATTCTATAAATATATCATGTAATTTATATACAGTAAGAGGTTCGCCTTCAAATAAATTGATCCTATCATGTTAATGATGCATTAATAATATCTGTAAATGATAACCCTTTATGTGTAAAAAGTGCTCTTTTACAATACTGCCATAATAATAATGTGACATGTTCATGGTTTCCTAGAAGTTTATTTCTTGTCAACATACATCGCAGATTAATAAACCATTATTAAAGCAAAATCATAGACATATTTCCATTGCAAAGTGCAAACATGAAAACAGTTCAGTGCAAATAAATGACAAAAAATACTTATTGATAACTTATGATCACATAAAAATAAGGATTAACCACCAATTGTGAATGCAGTTCAGACTTGAGTTACAAAGTGCTGATTAGTGAAAACGATAAATTCTGTGCTATTTAAAATAGAGACATCAGATATTTGTACAGATTGTTTTTATTACATTGGATTCTACATCCATGCCATCAGTTAACTAAAGCAGTCTCACTGTTTAATAATAACTCTACACGTTATAATGCAAAATTAAATAAGGCCTCTGCTTACAGATTATACTGTAATGGAACAGGAATTGTGCATAACAAAGATTGCTGCATAAAATATTGTAGCAGTTAGTTCCGTGGTAAATAGTACTTTAAAATTATTAGATCATCTCAGGGCTTTCATAAATACTGAATTCGTATTAAGACATTCATAATGCGTATACCGACTTCACAAATTATCCAATTTGGTGTATTTTTGTCCAGGTAGGATCATTATTTATTAATTTCCTCTCCATGGTTCATGATTAGCTGAAAGAAAAATTGGGCAGATCTTACAGAAACATCTTTTAAACCGATTGTACAGTTATCAAATTTAGAATAAGGCCATTGGACAATACTCAGAGCTATGTTTCGGTTTCCGATGATACGCCATATTATGCACTACATCTACAAATTAAATACAAATGTTCCTGTTTTTTGCCCAGATAAAGAGCATACAAACTGAGTTTACTGATATTCAAAATAATAAGCGGTATTAATTGCAATAAAAGAAAAAAAAACTCTGGTGTAAATCCAACACTGACATTGCAATCTTTTGAATCTCAAATCTATCACATTGGATTTGTGAATCTGCAACTTTTTTTTTCCAGCACAAACCTTTTATTACTATTACAAATCTTACTTCATAAGCTCCTATACCTTATAAGTCCTATACCATAAAGGTCGCAAATATGACTTAAAGTTAACGCTCCTACAACTTTAAATCTACATTTCTGAATCACTGCTTATGTTGCTAGGGTATATGATTACAATATTTACGAAATCTTACTTTTTGAGAATTTGGTCCAACTGCATGGGTCCGGAAAGGTAAGGATGAGGAGCCAAATGATCAGCTTCAGCGAACTGGTGTACATGAGACCAAGTTAACGTGTCCAGAAGAGTGCAGAGATTTGATGTGGTGTAACCAAGTTAGGGTGCAAGGTAAAGTGGTCAGTTTTAGAGCTGATTGCATGAGCTGATTTTAGAGCTGAAATAATAAGTGTGTAAAGCTGATGAGGGTGTGGCCAAGTGGATGGTTCAAGTGGGTGGACAGTTATTAACCTATTAACCAATTGTAAGGATCTATCGGAATATCAATGACGAAAAGTTCAAAGCACTTTTTAAAGTCTTTCTGGATAACAGCGTCTGCCAAATGCCTAAATGTAAATGGTCCAGAAAGGTAAGGAGGTAGGGACAAGTGGAGGAATCCAGAGAGATGTTGCAGTAAGGGCAAGTAGAAAAGTTCAGGAAGATGAGGCGTGAAGGACAGGTGGAAGTGTTCAGAAAAGAAGAGGCAAGTAGGGGCAAGCTGATGAGTCTGGAAAATATAGAGAGTAAAATTTGAACCCACTGTACAAGTTGTACTGTACAAAATGAGTAACACATGATAAGGAAAAATACAAATTTTGTGTGACAAATTAGAGATTTACAAAATTGACTATGGATTCAGAGTTCATAAAATTACTAGTTTGCAGCTACAGTTTTGTGTGACTACTGCTGACAACAATTCAACTCCATATTTAGGCAAACCTATTGAAATTTAAGCTTACACTGTTTCGCACAACACAAATACTTCTTCATGGCTCAGTAGTGTGTTACTCATCATCTTCAGCGCCAACCAATGGTGAAAAACACTTTAATATTAATTAGGCCTCACAAATATAAATAACAAATGAAATAAAGACAGCCCATTTCAAAGTCTTTGGAAAGAAACAGGCATGTTCGGTGCATGTTAAGGGAACAGGAGGTCGAGTTTAGGTGCCCATTCCAGAGCAGAGTTCACTACAGCTAACGCAGCAGCCCCCAGTGCCACAGTAATGCCCATTACTGCCAGTCTGACAAGTCGGCGAGCGGCAGGTCGAATTACGGCCACGGTGCCACGCTGAGGGTCGACGGTGGTGCCATGCTGCTGCTGCTCTCTCCGTCTGCGGCGGAGCACTGTGTCGGGCTGCTGCTGCGCCGAGGCCAGCTCAAAGTCTGTGAAGGTGGACACGGCTGTTCTGTAAGAAAAAAGTAATCCTTGTCCATGACACTTTGCATTCAAATTAAATACGTCGTTACAATGATTCATTCTACTAATACTATTATACTCTACTATTAATCAGTTTCAGTGTTGAAACCAGACACATTGCAAATTGTTCTGTTAAATAAAATTTCAATATTTTAGACGGAACAAAATGAATTTAAGATTTCTTGCTGCATGGACAGATAATTCCATAAATTTTAAGTGAATTTCTTAAAACTAGTCAACCAATTTACTTGACAAAAATTCTTAAGTTAATTTTGTTCAGTCTAAAAATAAGATAAGCTAGTAAATAACTTTCAAAACAAGAGAATTAATCTCATATGTCCAGGTCTAAGATTCTTAAATCTTGGCAAGCACAAAACAAATTGCAGTGCATTAATCAGCAATTAGTATCAGGGTAAGATAAAATGCAAAATAATAAATCGAACAAAATCAAAAAACCTATTCAATAATGAAGCAATGTGTGCTATATTGGTGAAAGCTAGGAAATCAGAGTGAATGGACAGCAGGAAAAGTGACTCACTGCTGAGTGCGCTCCTGCGTGGCACCCTTCGCCAGCTCGGACGGAGGGAACTGGACGAAAAGGTCTCCGGCTCGGCTGATCAGAATCTCGTAGGGGAGATCCTGAGGGATCTGAGAGAGCAGGTGATGCATCATGGCCATGTCACACTCACAGTCCAGCACCTCTTCTTCTCTATACAGCACGATCTGATCACAGACATGATGAATAGATGAGGCCTGGTCATGGCTAACATGGGCAGTATGTCGAAGAAACTATGTGCTTCTAATTTTACTTATATCTTCTACAATATACAGAATATGTCAGATTTTCCTTAAGAATAAATGTTTAAATAATTACCCAGCTAACAGTTTTAATATATAACAGGCATAGAATTTAATGTCATTGTTTCTATAGTAACTGCTTTATGACCCCATGACCTGTTTGGTATAGGTTTTGCATAAACTAAGACTAAAAATGAATGAATTAAATATTATTTAAAAGAAAAATGTACAGTCATTTATATGGTGGATTTTTCTCCAAGAACATGCTTACTTAATATTTATGGAAGGAGTCTCCAATGTCAGTGCTTTGTAATAGTTACTAAATTTTCCCCCGCAGGAAAGTCATCACTGAGAATTACATTTCTGTACTTCAACTAAAATGCAAGTTACCTGATTATTACAATCAATATTAATGTGAAATTTGGTGCTTTTTTTGTCTGTCTCTAATAATAAGAAAATGCAGATGCCATATCTATTAGCAGCGCTCTCTGATAATGGCTAAGGAAATATTGATAATACTGTAAAAGCCTAAATAAATGTGCAAAGTCCCCATGTTTACCAAAGCTGGAAGAGCATGCTGTAAATATCTGTACATTAAATTCTGTCAAAAGTTTAATAAGAGCCCACAACGTATAACCTAAAATACCTGCTTACCTAAAATAGCTGAGTAAGAATACCTGTCCTGAACAAAGAACACTGTTTAAGTCTAACCATAGAAACCTTCAGCTGAATGAACTCACCACAGCAGCAAAGTAAATGGGCATCAGTGGATGGCAGGCCAAGAAGAAATCGTACAACCGTACTACATGGCGGAAATCTGATAAAACATGGCCGAACCAGGTGATGAGCCAGCTCAGGGCGAAGATGGTGCCCACCTCAGCTCTAGAGATAAAGAAATAAGAGGCCATTCTTATTTTACCGTTAAATAACCATAATATAGGAAATATTACTGTATATATAATATAAAGTGTAATATACAGTATGTATTATAATATATAATCTATAATGTATAGCTTTTAATAAGAACCATATTACTAGAACTACATGCTTTGATTAGAAAAAAAAACGTATTATTTTGACACGTATTACAAATATGATTTAGACTGAGATATAGAACAATTAAATGTACAGTTTAATATTTAAAAAATTCTAGGCTACCAGGAAGCAGTAACAGAAATCAAATCAAACCTGGACTTGACTAATGACATTTCTCATGAATGAAGGCGTAAAAATTTACAGAAGACTTCAAACACCCATGAACACTGAGCGAGTAGAATGCATGAAAACTGACAGATGACTTGTTGCTAATTTGTGGAAAAGATGTCCCTTGGGCTATTACAGGACTTCCTGGGAGGCCAGCATTTCAAGTAAAGGTAGTTTTTACTCTCATAACTGTGCTCTGTTATTCTGCACAATCAAAAGTACCGGTTTAACTTGAACATCCATCGTATTTACTGTATTTAGCACCTCAAAAAAGTTATTTTGAAAAATAAACAAATATTTCAATTATTGACAAATTCTACATAAACTCCTGCCTATGTACATAGGACCTGTAATAAATTGCAGCCTTTTGTGGTTAGATAATTGCACGGTCCATATCCCATATGATTAATTGTGCAGCACTTTATTATCAGGGAAATCATAACTTCTACTATATTTTAACAATATAGTAAGCATCATTTTAAGGCTTATTAATTTCAAGCTTAATTCTATATATGCTGCATATATAGAAATGGTTTGACAATACTGTCATGACTAAAAATTCACCTTAACAGTCCTAAACAATCTCAACACAACAATCAACTCTGATGAAAATGTTTCTGGCATGTTAAAATTTCCAGAAATCAAAATACCTCATAATATATACAGATATACATGGTATGCAACAGATTTACTCACTGTTCCATGAAATCGTACACCTCTGGGTTGACTCGCTCTATAATCGGCATAAGGTAGTTGAGGATATGTTTTGTGTTGTCCATGGTGGGGTCCATAAAGTCCCTGTAACGCAAAAAAAAAAAAAAAAACACACATGTTGGCTCTCTAATATAAAATCTTACTTGAAATAAAATTTCTAATACTAGTATATACAACAAAATGTAATACTCTCTCCCTCTTTTTTTTACCAAACTAATAAACCCATAAGAAATCAATCATATGTGGAAATAAGTTTGAGAAACATAAGGAAATATGTATAAATTCTAGAAATCAGATTGTTCCTGCTGAGCCAAGGGCAACGGTGCTGAGGGGAAAAACTCCCCAAGATAGCATTAGGAAGAAACCTTGAGAGGAACCAAACTCAACAGGGAACCATCCTCATTTGGGTGAATTCAAACAGCATAAGTCCCATAAGACAGAAAGTTTAGTATATCAGGAATGGTGTTGAAGCTTTACACCTGTTTGTATTAACATGGCCAACGTGTGCTAAGAGGACGTTCCCCACATTGTTAAACCACAACCATTAGCCTGAACTTTCAACACAAGGCAGGATGAGTAGATGGATTCCTGTTGCCACCAGATGGGGTCATCTGCATGTTGTAGTAGAAATCCAGATCCAGAAATCCAGATAATTAATTAATAAAGTCTACAATAACTCATTATCTGTGGTGAGCAGAAAAGCGCCCCAGAAAATAGATCCTGAAGTGCATTTAATTATACTGATGTTATGATGGTGCTGCCTGTGACACGCCTGTGATGAAA
>JAQQZT010000016.1:10156552-10167139 GCA_030068275.1 Clarias platycephalus | reverse complement strand
GCACTGGCTGGGAATCGAACCCGGGCCTTCCGCATGGCAGGCGAAACACCTACCACTGAGCCACCAGTGCCCTACATATAGAGATATAGATATGGATTAATCAGCAATTGTGGTTTCACAGGTGACACACATCCATCTAGATTGGGGTCCCCACAGCGGACCTATCAATTCAAGAGTACATGGATTCATGTGAAATCCTAGAAGAGAATTTGTATCGGAACTGTTGACGGTGAAGGACCTTGCTCAAAGGTGCCTCAGGGCTAGAACCAGGGACCAACTGATCAGCAGTCCGGCACCTAAACCACCAAGCTATCCCTGCACCCACCCCCCAAAAAAGCTAAGTAAGTATGACATCTAAAATGCATTTGTACGAAAACCCTCCTCAACCTGAGATGGTGTGTGGAGAGTTTCTCCACCAGCGCAGTGGCGAGGCGTTCTCCCAGCACCAGCAGGAAGGTGACCACGATGTCGTGATAGCCCTGATAATAGTGCAGCTGGGCGTTTTTCTGCAGCACGCGCAAAATGATGTCGATCAACTCCTCCTGCAGTCCTGTCCTCTGCTCATCAGGCATACCTGCACACGGGAAACAACAGAGTAAATGCTTACTGCAATACCTGACAATCAAGCCATCATCACACACTCAGCTCTTTAACATGGGGCATGGGAGCATGTTTGCATCACTGACCTGGAGGAAAGCGTCTCAGGGATCTCTGCACATCCAAGAGCACCTGGTTATAGTCCTTATTATTCTCTCTATCCACTTCGTCTGGAGAGAAAACATTTTTTGTGACACATCAAATACCTACAGTACGAGTCAAAAGTTTGGACACAAGTATGGATGTTTTTTTCTGCATTCTAGAACAATACTGGAGATTTCAAAATGATGAAATAACTCATGGAATTATGTAATTAAAAACAACAAAAACAGTCAGTTGTTGTTTTAAGGCATAAAGGTCAGCTGTTCTGGAATAGTTCTTGCAAGAACAGTATTGTCAAATGCATTTGCCAAACCTGTCAAGCACCATGATGAAACTGGCTCTAATAAGGGCTTTAAAAAGTGTGTCCAGACTTTTGACTGGCAGTGCATCAATCGTAAAGCAATTTCAAACTACATTTTATTTTAAGAAACTCACACCGTACCAAGTTTTTCAGGGATGTTCTCTACAGAGACGTTCAGTAGCCAAGGCCAGACTTTGCGGCGGATCTCGTCGGTCAAGAGCCCTCCTTCGCTGATGGCCATCCTCCTCAGCGTGGCCACGTCGACCGGTGTTGCGTTCAAAGCCTGTGTGATTTCTGCCATCTTCCTCTTCCTCTTCCAGTCAGCATCTGCACCCACACATACACAGTCTGTTACCAAGGAAATAAACTTTGCCTAACATAATTGCAAAATTTTTTTCACTGCTACACAAAGCCAGAAAGACATTGTGAAATTAAATGTCATTCTTAACCTTTTCCCTCAAACTTGTGGTGTTTTCCTAAGAGCAGTGAAAAAAAAAAAACATAGCCTGAATCCCAAATACCTTTGCACTTTATAACATGCAGTGAAGGACGGGTCAGCGATTCTAACTCAAAACATTTTTTGTTTAAATCAGTGAATATCACCTGCTAGCTGTCTGAAAAGCGCTTGAAAAATAAAAATCCGTTGTTGTTCAATGCCATGGCGCTACAACCAAACTGTTGCAGATCGCTCCTCACAACACTATTTCAGCCAATCAGCAATACTCATACTCATTTGACGGTGTATTATGTTAATACTAGAGGTTTACCCGTGTCTCCGCCCGCGTACATCCTCCATCTAATGATAATCTGGTAATCAAATGAGGATATATTATTACCTCACAGTATGGTATAAAAGTTGATAATGACGCTGTCACATGAGTATGACACACACCGGCCACAAAAGGGATTTCTGTATATACACAAAACAGGTTGCTTAACATTGCTCCATTGTTTCGTCAGCCCTTTATTTCGGACTGTCGTATGTGCTGCGTACTGTGAGGAACTCTTGTGAATCATATTGATGATACTGTATGATGGTGCTGCCTACTGATACATTCCGTAAGAAAACCTGTGATGGATCTACTGTATCTGTGAAGAAAAACGGCCACCGCCCACTGGCCAAACAAAATATCTGTTTTACATATAGAGATATAGATATGGATTAATCAGCTATTGTGGTTTCACTGGTGACACACGTCCATCTAGTTTGGGAACAAAGCTTCTCTTACAAGGAGCGCTCTTACTTTAATCCAAGCCGCATACAGGGCATTGATGTACAGCGAAGTGAAAGAGTGCAGTGGTCTATGGGCTGCTCACATACCACAGTGGACCTCTCAATTCATGGAAAAAGCTTTGGCACAGGTTTTATGCCCTTTCTGACATAACCCTCCCATTTTATCCGGGCTTGGGATCAGCACTGCATCCAGTGGCTGGGGTTTTGGCATTGGCTGATAATCGAACCCAGACGAGTAGCACATAGGGCGACAGACACCCCACATTGGAGACATATATCGGTCAATTCTGTGGCACGGGTCGGGTTGGCGGGTCGACACCCGATTGTCATTCACACACTACAGGCAACTGGAAACGCCAGTTATCTCTTTGGAGTGTGAGAGGAATCCGGAGCACCCAGAGGAAACCCACCAAGCATGGGGAGAATGTGCAAACTCCACACACACAGACCCGAGGCGGGAATCGAACCCAGACCCTGGTGGCTGTAAGTTCACAGTGCTAACCACTACACCTCTTAAATAGCAAACTTACAATGGTGTAAATGAAATAGATGGAACTCTTAACCTTAACCTCTTAACCCTAATTTAATATTTAACAATATTATTTTGATAGTTAACAAATCTAATGGGTAGATAGTGAACCTACATTTTGTGTGTGTGTGTGTGTGTGTGTGTGTGTTTGTTTACCTTGCTTTCCAATCCCGTCCAAAGACACAGAGGAAGCTCCGATATTTCTGGACTTTTTCAGATTCATGATGTTGTCGACATATTAACAGTGACATCACTAAACACACACTCACACACCATCCGCTCGCCGACACATCCTTGATCTTCTCTCCTAACACCAGCTACTACTGTACACCGCAGCTCCGAGACAGGCCACGGACACTCAGACCAACAGCTTCTCCTGCACTGAGCTGCACAGTGACCTCAGATTAAACGCGGACATTTCACACATTTTCAAATGTGTATATAAAAAGTAAAATAGTAGCAACGTGAGCGTCTGTACATTGAGTATAACCACCGCCCGTGACTGCAGAGCATCCTCTGTGAGCTGGCGTCCTCTATGCGGAAGTGAGACATTAACGTCAGACAGACTCCGGCAAAATAAAAGTCTTGTTGAAAACCAGCCCTACAGCTTCTCATGGTTCTTGTTATCCCTTGTGGCACAGGTTCCCAACCTTGGTCCTGGAGTATCAGTCATATTTTCCTTGTATAAGAAAAAATCTGGTTATTACTTATATTAATGTTGTCAGCTGACCTCATTTTATTCCCACATAATTCATGAATTATTCCCACTGAACCCAAGATCATAACACCGCCTCCACTGGCTTGTACAGTAGGCTTTTCATTCATATCACTTCTTACTCTTACATAACCATGAGTTCTGCTGTTATTATTATTATTTTTTACAATTGGATTTCACTAAGCATTTAAGTGATCTCTGATCACGGTCATTAATATTAAAAAAAAAAAAATTCTGATCACATTTCTTCCTTGAAGATTAAGGTTCACCATGATGCTTCGAGGTTTTAATAATGAGCTTTACAGTACTTAACCCATTAAAATGAGATGCAATCCACTGCATCAGTTAGGGTTAAATAACTTGTAGTCAGCTGAACCATATTAATCACTGCAGAAATCATCATGGACGGCTCTTATATCTCCAGGATCAGGCTCATTTTCCGCCTCGGTTCTGTGTGTGTGTGTAGTTTGCATGTTCTACCCATGCTTGGTGGGTTTTCTCTGGGTTCTTCGGTTTCCTCCCACAGTCCACAAACATGTAGGTTATGCTAAGTGGCGTTCCAAAATTGCCCGTAATGTGTGAATGACAATCGGTTGTTGAGCTGGAAACCCGACCTCTTAAGTAACTGCCATAGAAACAAGTGAAAAATTTCCAGAGTAGGGAGTATCCATTGGCCGATGTGCCAGATAACAATGGACGGACTGAAACACCAACAACATACCCACAAAATATCCAAGCTTATTTAAAAAATAAATAAATTTAAAAAAAAAAAATTATACTACAACATACAACGTCAGGTCATGTATCAATAAGTAAAATAAGTGAACTTATATATATATATATATTTTTTTTTTTTTTTTCCCCTTTATTATATATTTTTTTCTCATGAATTGTTTGTATCGTTCAATACCCACGCGATTCGGGACTTTTAATTTGACAGGTCGCTCGATCCGTAAGGACCCACTGGTCTGTCACATGACATCGGCCCAAAAACCGTCAACAAATATTCCGGGTGTTTTTTTTTTCTTTCTCGAAATATATTGTGCCTTTTTATATAAACCGTGAAACGTCGATGCAGTGACTGTTGCAGCAATGCTGTCGCGGCTGTTAAAGGAGCATCAGGCAAAGCAGAACGAAAGGAAAGAACTTCAAGGTATGATCTGTAGACAGGAGTGATGAACCTGTACATTTTTGATGAGGTTTTCATGTGTTTCTGAAAAGGGGAAGAATATGAAAGAGGAAGGGGTGAAATGCATTAACAGTTAATAGGTTATATCCATGTGTAACTACAGTTACTGGGGATTTCTCTGCTCTAACGTGTCTGCTAAAGCTTATAGGTAGGTTCATGTGGTAGATGCGTCATTAAAAAGCCTCCAGATGATGCCACAGTAGCAATCTGAATATTTGCTGAACAGTCATGATCAGGCCGCACAGTGGCGTAGTGGTAAGTGGAGGGTCGAGGGTTCGATTCCCACTTCAGGTCTCTGTGCATGGAGTTAGTGTGTCCTCCTCATGCTTGGTGGGTTTCCTCTGGATACTTGGGTTTCCTCCCACAGTCCAAGGACATGTAGATTAAGTTAATTGTTAGGGATGGCAATCACCCCCCGACCCGATACACTATTATCACGATACCTAGGTGCCGATATTCCCATGCATTTCCAATCCATTTAATATTACATTTTCTATTTTCCTAAACATTTAAAAAATGTTTAATGATTAATTAAATGTAGCCCATTGCTTATACCATTAGTTTTCTGACTTAAAACCAAGTGTAGCATTTAAACAATACAAAATAGCTTCACATACAAGACTGTAACATTTAACTATACAGTATATCTGTCATCTTCCATAATTATTCTTTTTAAACAAACGCGAAAAATAATTCACTCCTACCACACAGGATGAAAAGTAAAAGAGTAAATAGTAAAAGAGGTTAAAATGAGTGCTTGGATGGAAATTCTACTCTTAATTTAGATGTGTTGATCTATAAATAATTTTTGTCAGTGTAGGGATTTGTTGCTGATGGGAACAGTGCTGGTCTTATTTTTCATTACAAATTTCGTTACAGCAGGTCTCAGTTGGTCTTAGTGCTTTTCTCTTAGCTGGTTTATTAAATTAGTAATAAACATCTGTTTGATGTATCGTCATCATCTTCAGTCAAATTTGTGTGATTGGTGTAAACAAACATATCAAATAAGTCTTGATATTGCATGTTTTACCTGCCCTTTGATATCACATTTCTTCATGTTTTTTTTTTTTTTTTCATTTAACACAGAACGAAGACGTCGCGAAGCCATCGCAGCTGCCACCAGCTTAACGGAGGCCTTAGTGGACCACCTGAATGTGGGGTAAGAGTCCAATAGGGCTATTTTCTGTGACATCAGAGCAACAGTTCGATTTTGGTTTGAGAAATGAATAGCTTATTTATGAACCAGTGGACATAAATAGAAGCCCAAATCCTCAGAGGAATGAGTACGTGCTTGTGACATGAGCCTTCATACTCATGATCACAGTGTGGGATTGTAGTTTGAAGAAAGTGGTTGTGGGGTAGTAAAGATTAGAATGAAAAGGACCAAAGTAGGACGTAAGCTCTAATACGATTACGAGACTGAATATATCAGAATTTTTCTACATTTTTTTTTTAATCTTCCTTTTCCTTTTTATTTCATGCCCCTTTCATACCATCCTGTCTTTATTTATATTTGTTTATTATGCTTATGTTCATGTTATTATTAATAAAATAAATGAAATTCCCGGGTTCTTTTTTATTTATTTATTAATCTGCTCTTTACAGCACTTTTATTAGCTTTCCCATTCCTAAATGCACTAGGAGAAAAAAGTTATCAGATTGGCTTGGTTTGACATTGCTATAGGCTATATTTGGAATTTGTGACTTATATGATTAAATGAATTCTTTGTACTTGCTGCATGTTCAAGTTGTCACTATTCATTTAGTTTCTTTCCTTTTAACCTGTCCACCGTTCTGTGCCTCCTGCCAGAGTGGCTCAGGCGTACGTCAATCAGCGCAAACTGGACCATGAGGTGAAGACACTGCAGGTGCAGGCAGCTCAATTTGCTAAACAGACTTCGCAGTGGATCAGCATGGTGGAAAACTTCAACCAAGCTTTGAAGGTACAGTACAAGCTCATTGTTGTTGTTGTTCGCCTGAGTTTTATGTTTAGATATGAAATTAGAGATGTCCGTATTAAAACCCTTGCTAGCCACAACTTCAGTGATGCATATTACCATGAAGTTAAGTGCTCCCCAACACTGTTTTTTGTATATTATCACAACTAAAATCTGATTACATAAGAATTCAAATTAGAATTAAAATCTGCTTACAAGGGTGGGTTTATTGTTTTACCCTGCTAGCTTAAATTTAATGGGCAAATAAACAGCAATAGTTTTAAAGCAAGTTGCCCCCAGGCACGATTTCTCATGCGCCTTACAGTATCTACAACAACGAAAGTCTTTGTACATTTTTTTTTTTCTGGTGGCATGGCCATATTCCAGGATTTAAATTGGGAAAGAGTCGTTCTGGGAGGGCGAAGAATCATTTTCGCACACCAACTGGCCACCATATTGCACACTGTAATCAAAGCTAAAGGTGATCGAATGAAATATTAGAGTGTGTACTTTTTTTGCCAAGTTTTTGTTATTATCAGAAAAAAAAATTGTGGTTATTTGCTAGAATTCAGCCAAAAGTGCTTTTTGATTGGTTTTCCTAGACAGCCAAACGTACTATTGGCTTATTTTTTAAATTTTATTTATTTATTTTTAATCAGGAAATTGGCGATGTGGAGAACTGGGCACGCAGCATCGAGATGGACATGAGGACTATCGCCACAGCTCTGGAGTATGTACACAAAGGCCAGATTCAGACAGCGTCATCCTAAAATGCCCTTGCAGAGGGACAGAGGAAAAGGGACATCTCGTTTCACTATAAACCTCAATAATGTAGACCTTGGATTTCTGCTACAGAGACCAAATGGACTGACTTACTGTATGATGAGCTGCAAATGTCTAGACTCAGACTTTCAGCTTAAACATAGACATGTTTGTAGATGATGTTGATAAAGCATTTCATGCTGCTTTCAGGATGGAGGGTAACAGTCCTGAAACCTTACACAAGTCCAATTTGAAGCACAGTTAATCTGGACAGTGACATTGCCTCACTTGTAAAACACTTTGAATAAAAATTAATACCTCTAAAAGCCTCTTTTTGTTTTCTTAGTGGTTTATGGATACATTCAATATTGTGAAATGTCCCTTAAGAAATTTCATGCTAGAAGTTATATCGTATTAGATATTGTTGTTTGCTCACCAGTGGGTTTTTTTTGTATTTCTTGAAATTAATACGTATTAAGAATGCTGCTTCTCAAGTTGAAAAGCTGAAAAGTACAAAAGTTCCTTTGACTGTTATAAAGTGTTGACCCTCTTACTTACTAACTTACTCTTACTAAATGTTAAATAAATGGCTACTTAAGAAAAGTTCACCATAAATATTAAACATCTTTTTTGATAAAGAGCAATGTTTTTTTTTTATCTGATTACTTTTAACCTATATTATTTAGGACAGTTAACATTATTGTCAGTGATGCAGTTAAATTCATCAACACCATCTGACTTGATAAATCAACAGCAGTGTGGTAAATTTTAACATGACAGAAGTGCTTTTTAAATTTACAGTACGGTACTCAGAAAAAGTATTTGCTCCTTTCTGATCATTTATTTATTTGTTTGTTTATTTTTGCATATTTGTCACACTTAAATGTTTCAGATCGGCAAACATATTTACATAATACAAGGTAACCTGAGAAAATACAAAATGCAGTTATTAAATGATTTAATTTATTAAGGAAAAAAAGCTATACAAACCTACTTGGCCCTATGTGAAAAAAGTAATCCCCCTCCCCCTTACCAAATCATGAATGATTAACCTCAATTTTACACACCCAGGCCTGATTACTGCCAGACCTGTTGAATCAAGAAATCACTTACATAGAACTGCTTATAATACCAACATTCTAATTTATCTACAAAACAAGTGAGTAACATGACTGATGTACTGCAGTTCCTTAAAACAGTAGAAAAAGATACTGATGATTTGAATGATTGCCTCTGATAATAGTAAATTCCCAGAATTTACGATTAAGAGACTGATGATTTATTAGTATAAAGTATACAAGCAGTAAAAAGCAAGGAAGCATCTAACTGATCTAAGAAAGGAGCCATTCAGGAACCTCCGTAATCCAATTAGGGACAGTGGTGACCACTGTTCTTATTGACATTTTTTACGACTGTGGTAGGACCTCCGGTCAACATTCACTCACTATGGGCAATTTGGGAACTGCAGTTAGCCTAACCTGCAGGTCTTTGGACTGTGTGAGGAAACCAGAGAACCCAGAGGAAACCCACCAAGCATGGGGAGAACATGCAAACTCCACGCACACAGACCGAAAGCTGGAATAGAAGGCGATAGTGCTAACCGCTAAGCAACCGTGCCACCATTATAACAACTACTGTATACAAAATTTTACTCAATGATTATTTAGGACTACTATGTTTGGCATCAGGGCAGATGATGCTGATCAGAGGGTCATGGGCCCCACCACCTCCGGGTTGTCACTGTTGTGCCCCTTGGAAAGGTACTTAACCCTATGCCCATACAAAACTGCTCCACTGTTGCCGTTCCCAAAGCCAAGATAAGAAAGGAGGAGGGTTGGGTGTTGGGCTAGCAATCTAACCCTGGAAAAACTACCATTGCTATAGGAACAACAGAACTTCTTTATCCCAACCCCCAATTTTTTTTTTAAATACCACATGTTTGTCAAATAAAAAAAATATGCATCCTACAGTATTAATAGTTCAGTGTTAAGTGTCTGATTAATCTTGACTGGATAGTGTCTTTTGGTTACTATTCAGAAAAAAATTATATTTGCAATATAAAATAGGATAATATTATAATAATAGTTTCAAAAGTTTGATGTATGAAGGCTGTAGTTATTCTCAGTTTCTGTGGTATTCCTTAAGGATATTTTTATTCTTTTTCTTTTTCCTTTTTTACTTCTCACATGTTCAACTGATTTTGTGGGGGGTGTATGTTATACAATGCAAGCCCTTTGACAGAAACCACTCTAAGTTTTCAATCTGCTTTAACTCCTTGAACAGAGTTCCCTTATTTAGAACAAAGGGTGCTTACACACAGCAGTAGGATTTGTCAGCTTGTTATTTACTGGGTTCAAAGCTACGAGGGCTACTTATCTGCATTCACTGTTAGTTTCACCTCACAGTCTCATGGACTTACTATTTGGTCTTTAATTGCAAATTCTTACTCTAGACTAGTGGCATTTAAAAGCCTATATTTAAAGCCTAAACTTTACATAAAGCCTGTAGTAGCCATGTACAGTGCAGTATCTGAATGCAAATGTAATTTTATAAAGTATTTTTAAAAATATATATTTAAATAAATACTGTTTTACAAAAAACATCCATTAGTTAAAGAAACCATTGTTTTTTAACATTAATGTCATGTAACCGCTAAACAAAATCATAGGGTTGCTTTCTCTGAGAATCAAAAATGACCTTGAGAAGCTGTTCTTATTTTGTTTTCTGGAGGACCAGCAATACATATATTCTACATTCAGTCCCTTCTCAAAGTATTGGTGCCATGGCCAGTTCTGTTTTTGCGATCAAAACATCTTAAATGGATAGTAGACATTCAGAGATATTAATTGTTTGAGCAAGTAATCTAGCACACAAGGGAAGCCAGAAACACATACAAGTTACATGTTCCATTATTTTTGATTACTTGAAAATGTGGTGGGATCAAACAAACAGTGCACTACTGTGCTTTGTAGCTCTAGAATGGAAACCTAAAGGATGGAAACAGGCCTGATTGCATGACAATAGAGGACTTAATACCCTGAACCATCTGCGTTTATTTATGTGTGTAGCTTTATAGACTTTTATTACATAAGCAAACCAAGACATACAATCCCAGCAACAAAAATCTGCCTAAAAATCAGTTAAATGAATATATGGCTGGTAGGGCTATATATATATATATATATATATATATATATATATATATATATATATACACTCAC
>JAQQZT010000016.1:10137011-10152217 GCA_030068275.1 Clarias platycephalus | reverse complement strand
CGGAGGAAACCCACCAAGCACGGGGAGAACATGCAAACTCCATGCACACAGAGACGGGAATCGAGCCTGGCCGGGAAGCATGAGAAATGTGTATTAAAATATTCTTTTCATTTTATTTTTTAAAAGCACATTTATTTGATATGTTTGTTCCCCTACAGTTGTTATTTGGACCTGCATCATTCAGGATTCCTGCATGGACATGGAGCTAATATTGGAATATATCAGGTAGGAAAGAGTTAAAAAATATGCTTGGTAATTATTTTTGCATGCCTTTGTAATTTAAAGACAAATTCTAATGTTGTCTAATCTGTACTATGGAGCCCCTCTGGGGACATTAGAGGAAAAAATATTCTGTGGCCATGACTTACTAAGATACTACGACAAGATACTATGGTGTGGCCACAACATAATAACAACCTCATAGCATTTAGTCCCCTGTAAACTACAGTACAGAGAGAGAGAGAGAGAGATGTTTTCCACTAATAAACATTTAAAATGTTTAAAATTACAAGCATTCCATGCTTACAGTAAGGCTCTAACTATGAGAGAGAGACATCAGTGGACGTCTCTCCAAAGCTGTTTCGGTGTAAATTGATCCAACTTCCTGGTACTTACACTTTCCATAAAATGTATGCATACGGTTGACCTTTTATCATAAATATTTTCATGAAAAAATTGTTTTGGAAAAATGTATTTTTCTCAGTACAAGGTACTTTTTCAAGATCTTGTAACACTGTTGTACATGTCTAGACATGTGAGAATCTTTTGCATTCTCACATGTCTAGACAGAATGTACTGTAAATGCACATACTGTAAGTATACATAGTGTAAATGAGGTGTATTTCTTTTCCTTTTATATAGAAAGGATCACCTGGTCCTGTATGCTGTCGGTGGCTTTGTGCTGTTGTGGGCTTTGATATGGCTGTACCGTGACAGCCTGGAAATCAACAAAATCAAAGAGAAGTATGTGTTCGTCACAGGCTGTGATTCAGGTTTTGGAAACCTGCTTTGTAAACAACTGGACAAACGTGGTTTCCGTGTGTTGGCCGGTTGCTTGACAGAAAAAGGCGCAGATGATCTGAAGAGAGTGACCGGACCTTATCTGAAGACCTGTATACTGGATGTTACTAGCACAGCTAGCATTCAGAATGCTGTGAAATGGACAGAGAAGGAGGTTGGAGACAGAGGTTAGTGTACAACACTAGGACTTAGTAGTTAAAGTATCATACTGATATGAACCTCTACAAAAAGCTCCGAAATACCAGACTGTTAAATCAACTGTAAGAAGACTTCTTGTGGCCACTTACTGTATACAGTGTAGCTTTGGTGGGTGAGAGACTATGAGTATAATTAATAATACATTACTAGTACATAGTAGTATTAAGATTGAGAAATTGTAAATGGGTTCTGACATGTCACAGTGCAAATAATTAAGTAACAAATTGTAAAGTGTAAATGGATAAAAGTGGTGGCTGATCCACTGGGGCAGAAACCAACACAGTGGTAGAACAAGCATTTTTGTAGACCACCATTCATCTTTCTGCTTAAGTAAAATTAAGAAAGTACTTGCTTGTAAAATATATATAAAATATAAAAGTACTTGTCACCCTCATGCAACAGTACAGTATAATATTGCATTAGGTGTAAGTAAGCTGGGGTTTCTAAACACTGTTATAAAATTAAGGGACTACCGGTCAAATGCTGTGTGAATTGATATTAAGCGGGATAAATGTTTTAAGTAAATGTTGCTGTTTTGGGGGTGTATTTGCATCAGTGTTTTGTGTGATTCATTCAACATTCTCATCTTTTTAAAATGTTCTTTTATTACCGTTCTAAGGTCAGTCTAAGTCCAATGTAAACCTACCTTGTCCCTATGTTTTATTTTGGGTGGAAGACAGTGTTAGGGTTCCTCCTGGCGTTGTGAATCATGTGATACTGTAGGTCAATGACTAAATTTGAAATAAGAGGGATTTCGCAGTTTACTGTACCGTACATTGTTACCTTCATAGTTATATTTGGGTGAAGCATTTACTTGAATTCTCAACAGATTTGTGCTTATTGCAATGTCAGGATTGTGGGGAATCGTGAACAATGCAGGACGCTCGTTGCCCATGGGTCCTTCATTGTGGATGCAGATTGAGGATTTCCAGAGCACTTTAAGGGTCAACATGACTGGTGTGATCGAGACAACCATGAACTTTCTGCCACTTGTCAAGAAAGCCCGAGGCCGAATTGTTAACGTGGCTTCTGTTCTGGGAAGGGTGGCAGCGAACGGGGGTGGATACTGCATTTCCAAGTTTGCAGTGGAATGCTTTTCAGATTGCCTCAGGTATTGACAACACATTCTTTATATTAACCTAAATGGTAGAGCAAAAAGAAATGTTAAAACATGGCTTTGAAAATCCTTATTGCTTTTATAAACAGAGAGGATACTTTTTTTTTTCTTTTTTTTTGCAGAAAATACTTTACAACAGGCATTTTATGCTTTTAAACTGTGTTACATCAATACATAAAGAAAGCTGATTATCCTACCGTCCAGTTTTCTTATTTTTTCTGTACTGAGGAAAGAACATCTTAATTCTCACATTTTTATGGAAACCTAAGAACATTTGTTTGGACAGTCAGTAAATGTACTAAATGTAAACATATTGCTCCCGGGGTGGCACAGTGGCTTGCACCATTGCCTTGTACCTCCAGGGACCGGTTCCGGTGTCCGTTCAATATGTGCCTCTACATGTATGTGCAATGAGATTGCATGTTCTCCCTGTGCTTGCAAGGGCTTCCTCCCACAGTCCAAAAACATGCAGGTTAGAATGATTGGAGTTCCCAAATTGCCCCTGTAGTGTGTGTGTGCCCTGTGATGGATTGGCACCCCGTCCAGGGTGTACACCGCCTTGTGCCCTACAATAAGACTCCTGGACTAGGCTCCAGGCCCCCTGATGAAGAGTGAGTAAGAACATACCTTTGGTAAGATTTTCTATCTGATGGCTTATTTTAAGAACCCTAATGTTGTTTATGATGTATTTTTTTGGTTTTACTGACACATGACCGCTAACCTCAATTATTCTTTTCGCCATCTGCAATTAATGTATACAATAATCACACATATCCTACTGATAAAGTAAAATGATAAGCTTAAAACACTGAAGTATTCCTTTATGCTACTGCAGTCACAACTCGGAAGAAGATTTTGAGTTCAAATCCAGATAGCAGTTAAAAAGAAGTATTGACTGTCTGTATAGCCATAACTCTACCTTTACTGCAAGCGTGTCCTCCAACTCATTCTATATTGCCAGATAAAGAATTACGAGAAGTGTCCCAAGTGTAAACGAGACTTTTGCTTGTACAGAATAGCCAATCACAGTTATGGATACAATCAAGGTAGAAAGTTTTCTCAGTATGCATGGGCTGTGATCAGACTGCCCAGAACTCCATTAATGACCCAAACATATGGAAATGGCTTTGAGTGAGGTCAGGGGATGTGGTAATAACTCACAGCTTAGAGTTCCTGTAATGTTCAGGTGGTGTTCAAATGTTTGACTGCGGCTAAGAGTCTCATCACCGTACTGTGCTGAAAGTCTTCTGCAAATGTCAATTGGTGTAAGCCTTCATTTACAAGTCCTAGTTTGACTTGAATGCCCCTCATACTTGTATTTTCTAAAAATTAGATGGTCCTGTAAATTAATCATGAATACAAATATTTTAAATCGTTCTTTTCAGGAGGGACATTCAACATTTTGGAGTCAAAGTGTGTATAATAGAACCTGGGTTCTTTAAGACCCAGGTGACAAGCCTAGAACCACTCGAACAGGAACTGCATCGTCTGTGGAACAAACTGACGCCTGACATGAAAGAAAGTTATGGAGAAAAATATCTGGATAAGTGTAAGTATACATGATATTATATTTAAGAGACACACTTTAAAATATAAGTTTAAATAACTAACATACAGTATCTTGGATGCCTAACTCACCAATGTTTAATTTCTACTTCAATTGTAATGGATACCATAGTAAAAAGAACCATGTAGCCACAACACCTGCTTCATGAGTTAACTAATAGTCAACCTAATTATCAATGTATATTAGTAGGTTTTAGTCACATAATTAATTTTGCATCTGGAAAAAATTCAAAGCGCTTCGCTTTTTCCACATTTTGGATATACCCTTATTCCTAAATGGATTAAATTCATTTCTTTCATCAAAATTGTACAACGTGTACCAAATAAGGACAACATGAAAGAAGTTTGTTTGAGATTTATTAAAAATATATAAAATAAAAAATCACATATACATAAGTATTCACAGCCTTCGCCATAACACTCAAAATTAAGCTCAGGTGCATCCTGTTTCCACTGATCATCCTTGAGATGTTTCTGCAACTTGCAAGAAGGGCCTTGGTCAGGGAGATGATCAAGAACCCACTCTAGCAGTTAGAAAGACGAGAACCTTCCAGAAGAACAACCATCTCTGCAGCACTCAATCAGGCCTGTATGTTAGAGTGAGCAGATGGAAGCCTCTCTTTGGTAAAAAGCACCTAAAAGCCTGTCTGAAATTTGCCAAAAGGCTCCTAAAGGACTTTCAGTCCATGAAAAACAAAATTCTCCATTTTGATGAAATAAACATGAATTTCTTTGGCCTAAATGCCAAGCGTCATGTCTGGAGGAAACCAGGCACAGCTCATCACCTGGTCAATACCATCTCTGCAGTAAAGCATGGTGGTGGCAGCATAATGCTGTGGGGATGTTCTTCAGCGGCAGAAACTGGGAGACTAGTCAGGATTGAGGGAAAGATGAATGCAGCAATGTACAGAGATATCCTTAATGAAAATCTGCAACCAACCTTCCAACCGGACAACAACCCTAAACACACAGCCGAGATAACAAAGGAGTGGCTACGGGATAACACTGTGAATGTCCTTGAGTGGTCCAGCCAGAGCCCAGACTTGAACCCGGACATCTCTGGAGACATATGAAAATGTCTGTGTGCTGATGCTTCCCATTCAACCTGATGCAGCTTGAGAGGTCCTGCAAAGAAGAATGGGAGAAACTGCACAAAAACAGGTGTGCCAAGATTGTAAAGACTTTAATTAAGGCTGTAATTGGTGCCAAAGGTGCTTCAACAAAGTATTGAGCAAAGGATGCAAATACTTATGTACATGTGATTCATTACTTTTTTATTTTTAATAAATTTGCAAAGACTTCAAATAAACTTTTTTTTTACAAACAGAAACTTTGACGGCGACACAGTGGTGTAGTGGTTAGCACTGTCACCTTGCACCTCCAGAGTTCGGGTTCGATTCCCGTCTCGCGGGAGTTCCCACATGGAGTTTGCATGTTCTCCCCTGCTTGGTGGGTTACCCCCGGGTATTCCGGTTTACTCCCACAGTCCAAAAACCTGCAGATTAGGCTAACTGGCATTCCCAAATTGCCCATGGTGTGTGAATGAGTGTGTGTATGGGTGTGTGCCCTGCGATAGATTGGCACCCTGTCCAGGGTGTACCCTGCCTCGTGCCCTAAGTCTCCTGGGATAGACTCCAGGCCCCTCGCGACCCTGAATACAGGATAAAGCGGTATAGATAAACTTTGACAAACAATAGGAACAGTTGAGAGCAGACAGTGTATCTGTGATGATGATGATGATGATGTTCAGAACTTACTGTACATTGTAAACATTGAAAGAGACAGGAGGGAGAGGGGGAATTATCGTATATGACCAAACCAGGCAACAATAGAAAATCAGGAATGCATGCCCACCAGGATAAACAACTTCCACACCAAGGCTGAAAAAAGGATTAAAATGCATTCCTTTTCCAATTCAAAATATGGTCTAGCCTCAGTTTCTTGTGTGCTTCTTTTGATGGAAATTTTGCTGACACCTAGCAGCCCTGCATGTTTAATCACCCGCTTTCAAATTACCAGATGGTCTTTGATGCCTCTAAAACACTGACCATTCTTAATCAGTGTTTCTTTCCTTTTTTTTGTGTGTTTTTTTTGCTTTTACTCCAGACATCAAGGTACAGAGGTTGATTATGAATGCTATTTGTGATGCTGATTTGAGTAAAGTGACCAACTGCATGGAGCACGCTCTGTACGCTGCTCACCCAAGAACCCGGTACAGTGCTGGCTGGGATGCAAAACTCCTCTGGATCCCTCTCTCATACATGCCAGCTTGTGTTGTCGACATTGCACTAAGATTGGTGTTACCACGGCCTGCCAAGAGTGTTTTATAGATTTAAAAACAACTTGAAATCGATCTAGCCAGTGTACCTTTACTAATTTGTACAGGTGATTAGAGTAGTTTAGTGAATGCCAATTCACATTACTTGTATTTACACTGTATTTAATTGATGCAATGTGACCAATCTTGTCTGTGTACAGTATACTGTATGTCAGTTATGGATACAATCCATAATAATGTTGTTGAGAAATTATGTTGAGAAATGTTACGTGTGACATCTTGAGCCCTTCAAAATTGCCTTTGCAGCAAACCAAAAATATCTAAAACAAATATCTTGTTTGTAACCACCCTGTGCCTTTTTCTCATTGTAATTTTAATTTTGAGCAACAGCAATATTTTAATCAAAATAAAATACAAGTTTCAGAAACAATAAAGATGTTTGCTATAACAACATCAAGTTCATGTTAATAAAATTAATTTGCACCAATGTAACATGTAAATCAATAAATAGAATGTACTGTAACCCCTAAGGCAAAACTGTTAACCTATGTCTATTTTACCAGTTTGACAGTGTGTATGTCATTTGCAATTAAAATGATTCATCCTGTTTTTTTCCATGTATGTTTTTATCTGTTACCTACCGTAAATGCACACACATGATATAGCTTTTTCATAACCTTGTCACAAAGCCACTGGTTTAAGTTTTCTAAATGTTTAGGATTCAAGGAATATTGTTAATAATTTAAGAATAATAATTTATAAAAAACATAAAATGTACCATTTAATCAACAAGTAATTAGACAAGACATGTCTGGTGTCTGTTTTTCTTTACACATTTTGTAAGGTCATCTTTTTATTATTTCTTGGCTCCGAAATACACCTTAAATTTAATTATCAACATAAATACATAGTAGCCTAACATCGGTTAACGGTGCTTCTGCCACGTACTGTTGTGAGTGACTTCAGTGCTATTAATTGTTCTTTAAATATATTATAAATTTTTTATAAATTCAAACCTGGTCCGGGAGGCCCACCTGCCCTGCATAGTGCTTTCTTAGCTCCCAGCACACCTATTTAGCTAATTAACAGCCTTTTTTAAATTTAATTTAGTTTGATAGAGCAGGGAAAACACTAAAATGAGCAAGGCAGGTGTTCATCTAGGTCTGGAGTTGAGGACCAGTGTGATAAGACCATTGCAACTGTGCATGATTACACATATTAGTTATTCATATTTAAGTTTTCAATTCTTGTGTAGTCACACTGTGCCACAGATGTAATACAGCATAGTCAATCATTCAACCATACCGTCTAATTTACTTTCATTTGATTGGCTGAATTTGTCGGAGACATCTGATAGGCTAAAACCTGCATTTGTGCACTGAAAAACATATCAAACATTATATTACATTTCAATGCAACTCCTTTAACATTGGTCATTGTGGCAAAGCAGCTTTACAGAATTTTAAAAATATATGGAAATAAATTAGAAAATGTATGATTAAAAAATGATGAGCAAGCCAAGGGCGATGGCGGCAAGGAAAAACTCCCTGAGATGACAAAATCCCAGACTCACTAGGGTTAGGGTTAGGGTCAACGCTGCATACTGTACATAGAAGTACAGTGTATGTTCACTAGTGATTGGTCTGGTACCCACTGTGTGTATGACACTGAAGGACACTTGATAGAAAACAATGTAAAACTCATGCAGTGAAAGTAACGATTAAATCACATTGTTTTACTCCTTCTGATACACAATCTCACCTTTTAAGGAAAGTACAGTAAATGCATGTGTAAAATCTCACTAATTTGCAGTTTGTATTTTTTATCTCAAGATTTCTTTCTTATATACTGTAATTAGACTGAAGTATGCCAAAGGCCCACCCCAAACTAAAAGATAAGTAGACGCAGCAGGTGGGTCAATTCCCTGGGAAAAGGGTCAGCACTGCGTAATGACCCAGATCAATATTGTCTCAGCTATTCAAACAGAATTGATCCGTACATGCAATAACCCTTCAACTTTCGAAACAGGGTGTAAAGTGGATTATTAATGGCGATTGTATACAGCGCGTATGCAACTGTGTAAGAGCTCTGCTTATAAACATAGCTGCTGTTGAGTGCTCATGTGCGCGCCAGTCGTTCTGAAAAATACAGAAAGAAAAATACAGAAAGAAAAATACAGAGACAGAGCTTGGTCTGTTTGGAAGTGGACGATGACATACTATTTGAGAACCTTTGGGCAGATTAATATGAAAACGGTGGAGTTTCTAATGGAAAATGTATCCAAAAATTGCGCACTCGGCTTGTTCAACAATACCATACGTCAAAGGCGATGTTTCAGTAACATTTCTTCACAGCTTTATTTCAACAGGGCAACTTCTGATCATACCGGACACCTATTACCAGAGGGGTAAGTCAAGCCAGTTTTCACAAAATCATGTAGTTCAATTGTTGAACAATGCTTACATTGTTGTATTAATATCAAGGCTGCATGATTTGATAAAAAAAAAAAAATAAATAAATAAATAAAAATTGGGATTATTTTTTATAATTTTGCGAATGCAATTTAAACTGTGATACGTAACTATTACATTTGTCATGTTGTATTTAAATTTCTTTATCTTAACTGCAAATTATGGCACAAATGATCTCATTAATATTTGCCAACATTCATTTATTACCTCAAAAAGATAAAAAAAAAAAAAAAAATTTATTGAAAAACCTATTATATATTAATTGCAATAAATTGCAGTCTTTAGCAATGTAATAATAGAACAATTGCGATTTCTATTTTAATGCAATTAATTGTGCAGCTCTAATCAATATTTACAATTTTATAATAATTTCTATTAAACATTGCCATGCAATACATTATTTGTGGTTGCCTGGAAAAACACTTCACAAAGACAATTTCTGCTTCGACTATGCTACACATGTGAAATATGTTTCACTTTTTTATATTTCTCAACCAAAACTAAAGTTATACTTTAAATGCCTAGTTTAAAACAAAAGTAACAGAAGAGAATTTTTTTTTTAAAGCTTTAAAGTATCCACCTCTACAAACATACCCAATCCACTTGTGGTATTGATAAACATTTCAAAATTCACATTGGGAAATGAGTTATACTTTGGTTATCAGAAGCCTTCACATCACTCCATTTCATCAGCTAAAGTAAACTTCCCCCACAGCATTTAGACATGAGTTTCATCATTTCGTCTCTTCTCTTGATCGATCTCTGTTCAAACTGATATCTACAGGGAAATAATGGCTTATCTGTTTAACCAGTACTGCTCAAGAAATAATGTTCTGTTGGCTGCATTTTGTTAATTGTTTAAATGACCTCGCTGAAAATAATAATACAATTAATTGTTGGTCGTCATTTATACAGGGAATGCAATCACTTGTCTGTGTTTTTATTATTGATCATTGCTTTCCATTAATAGTTGTCATCTACAGTCATATACAGGATATTCTTTTGTCCACTTTGTCACGACATCCAAAACCGTAAATCAAACTGTTGCACTCACTGCCAAATGCTGATGCAACTGGAATTATTATATATATAAAGGGGCCCAATAAAATGCTTACACACTTCAGCATGAAAATTATAAGCCTTTCTTCTGATGCCCACATGGCAGCATCAACAATGCTGCGACTACTGAGATCTTTAGAGGAAACATACACACAGTACCCACTATACATTGAGCCAGAATTAAATTAAATGAAGTCAAATTACAGTTGTAAAAAAGGGAATAGATAACTACTGTTAAAGTGTGTATACATTTTGGGCCCCTTTGTATACAGTACCGTATATACAGGTGCTTCGAAATAAATTAGAATATCATCGAAAAGTTAACTAATTTTAGTAATTAAATTTAAAAAGCAAAACTCAAATACAGATTCATTACACACAGACTGATATATTTCAAGTGTTTATTTCTTTTCATTTTCAAGTTTATGGCTTATACTTATATCTTTAAGAATTCTGACTTTAACCATTGTATGTTAAACCCTTAAAACTCAAGCGACATGGTTCTGTGCCAAAAACACAACAAGCAGAAACACTGGTCAATGGGCAATTAAAAAAGCAGCTCCTTATAAGCAGTGTTCAGGTAACTAATTACATTACAAAATTACTGTCTTTAAAAAGTAATCAGTTACATTGCAGCATTATTTTCTGATAAAAGTAACTAGTTGGAGTACTTTTCCATTGCAAAAAATAAAAACTCCTTTGTGATTCCGCATGCATGTTGTTTTAGTCAAGACCTTCATAATTATTCTACCATCATCACTCAGCGAAGTTTGGACCATAATCTGTTAACCACTAATACCCCTATCTCACCTGTGCGGTTTCGCGCGGTGGCCATAAGTACGGTTCATCATGATTCACCGCGAGTTTTGCCGCTGTGATTAGGTTTCCATCTTTCTGCGCGTCGGTCTTCGCATAGTCAAACCACATAGGTGAGATTGGGGTATAACAACAGGAATAACATGGGGGGGGGGGTATGGTTATGGATATGTCAACTGGGAGGCTTCAGACTTTGACTTCTATATAATTACTTAACCCATACATTTTACATTACCGGAATATGGGAATGATGTAAAACTCACAAAATGCTCATATAATTTATTATTATTTATTTAAAAAAAAATTTGGTCACAGAAACAACCATATACTCTACAGTATATTTGCTGACCATGTCGCACATATTTCCACATTTGTTAATATGGACTCTTTGGACAATAGTGTATAGAGGTGGCATGGTGGCTTAGTGGTTAGTACTGTCGCCTTCAACCTCGTGGGTCAGTTTTTCGATTCCCGGCCAGGCTCGATTCCCGTTTCTGTGTGCATGGAGTTTGCATGTTCTCCCCATGCTTGGTGGGTTTCCTCCGGGTACTCTGGTTTCCTTCCACAGTCCAAAGACATGCAACTTAGGCTAATTAGCATTCCCAAATTCTCTGTAGTTTGTGTACAGGTATGTGTATGTCCTGTGATGGATTGGCACCCTATCCAGGGCGTACCCCGCCTCATGACCTAAGTCTAATAGGATAGGCTTCAGGGCCACTGCGACCGTATACAGTATATATAGGATTAAGCAGTATCGACGATGAGTGAGTGAATGAGGCTAACTCTTCTTTTTTCTACGTTTCATTTGGCCCAGTGCTACAATGCAAAAATAAAGAAGCAAATCTCATATACAGCACCATATCTCTTAGCCGTTTTCTCTGTGTTTACGTAGAGGTAAGGCAGGTGAAGTTCTCTTCTCAGGACTGGAGGATTTGCTGTTCCACACTATAGCAGATGGGCAGGACAGGATCCCTATCTCTCATTTCTTCAATGTGAGTCAATAATTAACCACACACTGTTAGGTTTAAAAGGCAATTCTTGAGCACATAAAACATGGCAAGATTTCTTCACTCACTCAAAAATGCAGGGGCTGAATTGGCTTTTATTATGCACTTCCATTTTTAAGACACAAATACATAATTAATAATAATAATAATAATAATAATAATAATAATAATAATAATAAATTATTAGCGGGGTATCATTTAGAAGCACTTGAAATGAAATACACCAATGACTGATGGTCCAGTCAGAGTTTACCGATGCAGTTATTAACTCAAAACTAAATGACAGTAGAGTGAAATTTAATTGCCTGTAGACCTGTTCTGAAGTGTTCTGTGTTGTGGATGTGTGATAACCTTGTTCCTCCTGTGCTTCAGGCGATCAAAAGCACAGGTCTGCTTACGTCTGACCCCCGTCTGCGGGACTGCATGGACAAACTGCGGCAAGCCGTGCGAGAATCCAACGGTGATGTCATGATGGATCACAAACTGTTTCGCAGGTCTGTGTGTGTGTGTGTGTGTGTGTGTGTGTCACTACAAATACTTTATTTGAGAGTTAAAATTTAACAACTGGATTTTGGAAATATTTCATTTAAACTGGTAAATTGCTGTCTGTGCACTCTAGGCTTTCCTCATCTATCCATTCTATCAGTTTATTCTATAGATGTTTGAATCATTTCATTTAAAAATTGTTCATTTCAATATAAGATTGGTGAGATAGTTCATATCAGGCTTCTGTCTGTCTTATCAGGTGCGTAGCTGGAAACATCGTCCTGCTCTCCCAAGCTTTCAGAAAGAAATTTATAATTCCAGAGTTTGAGGCGTTTGTTGGAATCATAAATCAGATTTATAGCAGAGCTAAACAGCAGCATGAAGGTCTGGTAAGTGTTCATATTCACCATTTTGTTTTGTCTGATTTACTGGAATTGCAGTTTAAATGTTTTGTGTGTCAGGTAGCTGACTACATTCCACAACTTGCCAAGTTCTGTCCCAATCTTTGGGGAATTTCACTATGCACAGTGGATGGTCAGAGGTAAAATAAATTTAGTTATTGCACAAAGCCTTCTACATTGAGCCATCGCTGCTCCCTTCTGTATATTGCACATCAGTGATTTTATTATGAATTATATCTCCTTAAAAGGCACTCAGTAGGTGACACCAAGGTGCCATTTTGCCTGCAGTCATGTGTGAAGCCTTTGGAGTACGCCATTGCTGTACACGAGCATGGAACTGAACATGTGCATCATTTTGTAGGGAAAGAACCCAGTGGACTAAAGTTCAACATGCTCTCCCTTGATGATGATGGTGGGCGTAAGATTGATGCTGCTTCTGTTTTAATGTTAATAAAATATTGCTCTAAAAGGAATGCTAACATCACTAATACAGTATGTGTGCCCCACTGGGGAACTATTGACATTCTGCAGATGGATAGTGCTAATTGCATTGGTGCATTAGTATGTTTGGGTGAAAATGTCCTCATGCCATAAAACCACTTGCACTATTCTACTAACATCATGTAGCAAAATTTAAAAAAATTACATTTTACCGACCCCTCACCTGGAATATTGTTGGAAAGAATTTGATTTAGTATATTTCTCAAGCAATCCCTTTCTGATTTTGGGCATGTTCAGTGTTTAGAAAGCCCTTGAACACTCAACTGTCCTGTATAGTGGCCCTGAGAAGAGCAAAGTGTGCTCCTGTTACACATTGACAAACATTTAGAAAGAGCTTATTTACACAAGTACTGTACATTCCAAAACAAATTCCTCCAATTTCTGTTGCCATTTTTATTTTTTTGTTTCAAGTCAGCCCTGTATACTTGATAGTCATTTTTCATCAAGGATTTCAAATGGCACAATTTTTTCCCCCCCTGATTTATATTTTACATAAATATAATGTTATACACTGCCTGGCCAAAAAAATCACCATTTCAGAAGCGTTAAATTATTGGGCTGCATAAAGCAAGAAGAAAACAGCTAAGAAGATTTGAAGTTTCTGGAACTGGGTTAAGAACCCTTCAACACATTATCAAAATCTGGAAAGATAGTGCTGAACCATGAATCATCAACTTTGTGCAAGAACTGTTGTGAGTAAAAAATCATGAATGGAGATTACTTTAAATGCTTGGTGAAGTTGCATGGTAAAAAATAAATAAATAAAAAAAAAATAATAATAAAATAAATAAAATATATATATATATATATATATAAAAAACAGGAAAACCATACTGAAAATAAGAGCATTTCCATACACACACAATGTGAAGAGAACTCTCAGGATTGGGACTAAACAGCTGTGTGGCTATAAATCTGTGAAGATTCTCAGTCATCCAGGTGAGGTTATCTGGTTTCTTCAGGAGCTACTTGGATGAGGAGTGAAACGTACAGTATCTACTGAACAAGAAAGAAGTCCAGTTAACATAACTCAACTTCCTAAACCACCTGTAATGAGGCATATAAAAGCTTGAACTTTGCTAAGGAACATAAAGATTGGACTTTTGATCAATGTAAAAATCAGGGTACCATATCTATGGAGTATTTCTTCCCTGATGGAAGAGGAATATTCCAGGGCTCAAATATATGGTTCTGGTAGCATGATGAATCAAAACTGGCCACCACATTTTCATTGAATGAAATCTTAGTGTGCAAGTTTTTTATGGCTAGGCAGTGTATATAATAGTGTATATTTGCTTGATTGTTTTATGATGAACGTTTGCCTGCCATGTTTCTTACTAACACATTTTCCAATGCAATAACAGTTTTTGCACTTTAACTAACCTATATGCTTATATTTATTCCCATTAATCAAGAAAAACTGTTTTCATGACCTTTTTCATTAGTTATTTTATTGCCATGAATGTTTTTTTTTCTACATATATCTCCAAACCCCACTTATAAACTAAATAAATTTCAAGGTTTAAAGCAGTAAAAAGTTTTAAAGTTAAAAAAAATAAAAAATTAGGTATGTGCATTAACATTTGTTTATTTTTATTTATTTAATTCTCAGATAAACCTCACAATCCCATGGTAAATGCTGGAGCAATTGTCATCAGCTCTCTTATCAAGGTAAACACACATCTATGTTTTGATTGTAGCTAATATACGTCACACTGGCAAGTCACTGATTACACAATCGAAGGTGACACTGCACTGACTGATAACCTTAACCTGGCTGGTTGTAAATATGTGGGGATCTGTCCAATCAGTTAAAGGATAGGCTTTGATAATATGTCAAGGCCAGTTTGAACATTTCCCCCCCGCTAAAACATAACATTTTTATTTTCAGAGGTGGGTAGAGTAGCCAAAAAATTTACTCAAGTAAGA
Organism: Clarias platycephalus; assembly: GCA_030068275.1. NCBI lineage: Eukaryota > Metazoa > Chordata > Actinopteri > Siluriformes > Clariidae > Clarias > Clarias platycephalus. The sequence continues at coordinate 10,137,368 of JAQQZT010000016.1, read as the reverse complement.
GTAGCTGAACTTCAAAATAATATTACTCAAGTAGAAGTAAAAAGTAGTCATATAATATATTACTTAAGTAAGAGTAAAAAAGTATTCATAATCGTAATGTCTGATTTATTTCTTTTTTTAATTATAATAAATATATATATTATTATAACATATATATTGAAATATACAGCAGTACAGGGTTATATATTTAAGTATATTATGTATATACAGATAATATCTGAGTATATTAAGATATTCTGGAAGATGTACAAGTATGCACCAGGGCTGCATGATATTAGGGAAATATGCGATATGCGATATTGTTGTTGAATATTGCGATAACGATATTTCTTGCGATATAACATTTCCCTAGAGAAA
>JAQQZT010000016.1:10126514-10136911 GCA_030068275.1 Clarias platycephalus | reverse complement strand
ACATATTGTCAACATCCACATAAATAAAATAATTAATATTAACATGTAAACATTATGTAAACATTAAGTAATATCACATAAACCTGTTTTGGCACAATGCCATACCATATGTGCTTGACTGTCAAAACTATTTTATTCCAGGTTTTTTGCCAACTAGCATACTGACTTTCGCAGGTTTTAAACATGTGCGTTGGCATGTCACAACATTTCCTGATGTACTGAAAAGTCTCTCGCTGCTGGTATACAGAGATACTTCCTGGCTAGATTACTCAGGTGTGGAAAGTCAACCTGATTGACCACGGCTCTGATGTCGGACACCTTGTCAGAGCTGATGTAGTTGGCTTTGAATCTGGGGTCCATAAAGGAGGTCATGTCCAGCAGTTCTTGAGTTGTTGGGTTGTCATACTTGGTGTTCATGTACTCTAGAATCTTCATCTTTATGGACTTTGTTAGATCACTATCTTCTTCCTTTGCAGCAAGAGTTGAGGTGTTCATTAAGTGAAGTACAGGTTTCACATATGAAACACTTATGTAACTTTCACCTGATAGAGCATCTGTAAATTCTTGCAGGGGCTGCAATGCCTGGTTTACAGACTCCAGTACATCTAGGTCCTGCCAAGAAGGAACTAAATGTCTTGACTTTCTGTCTGCTGACAGGACGTCGCTTACGGACCGCTGCTGCTCTAGAACCCTCTCAATCATTCTCTGCCTCGAACCCCACCTTGTAGGGCATTCAGTGGTGAGGGAGTGCTCCGGGATGGCAGTGCCATCTTCCCCTTCCAGGTGTGGGAGAAATGTCCCACTAACGTTTTGCAGAGACCAACAGCTCGAATAATGCGCTCATCACCTTTAACAGCATTTTCTGAAGAGTTAAGAAAAAACAACACAAGGACATACAGGGTGAAAAAAAACATTGCAATATTATAATTACAATTTTAAATAACAGCATTTGAGATGTGAGCTATTTGAAACAGCCTTTGAAACTGTCAACTACAACTTGCTAACCTCTGTGAAATATATTTCCTAAATAAACACATTATCTTAAATATTAAAATATCCAAAATCATGTCTATACTACATGCAGCTATACAAACAACTGTACCTTTTTTTCTAGTTTTAATTAATTAATTATTATTGCAAATACAAACATTCAATACTCACCGATGGCCAGATGCAAGCGATGACCAAAGCAAAGCAAACATCCCGCAGTCCATGGACTTTCTCTAATGTTGGATTCTGGGAAGTACACAACACCCAGACAGCGTGCTTTTAATTCAAAGTCTTGAGTAAGAAAGTGAACGGTATAGCTCATGTAGGGCTCAGTCGTGCGACTGGACCACAGATCAGTGGTGCTAGCGTAGAAGTCCACTTGGCTCAGCTTGGTGCTCACTGTCTTCACGCAAGTGTCATACATCTGTGGAATTAGACCCACAAAGCCTTCTTTGCTCACGGTGTTAATAGGCATCATGTCTTTAGCTAAAAGCTGTGTGACAGCATCTGTTAATTCCTTGTGGTGTTTCGACGTTTTTCCGTAAAGCGTTGCATTTGTAAAACTTTGATTGATGGTTGTCTGTACGACCCCTTTATTGTTACTTTATTGTTACACTTTCGGTGGTCTTCATATAGCTCCCTGTGGTTGTGTTCCAGGTGACTGTGGAGATTAGTTGTAATTCCTCTCGATGTGACCACAGTTTTTCGGCACGACTTACACAGTACCTGCATTTGTGAGACGTCTTCTCTCTTGAAGCCAAAATATTGCCATATTTCTGACGTACCGTTCTTTTTAGGCACAAGTTCTTCGCTGCTGTCATTTTCCTCGCTTGTCTCTACTCCTGCCATATTTATTTTTCATTCTCTGCTCTGAGCCGCTAGGTTCACCTTTTGGCCCGGTCTAGCCAATAGCATTATATCACCTACTTGGGAGGCGGGTATAAAGATAGTAAGGGCCCATCTGATTGGTCAAATTTGGACACACAAATGCTTGGCACATAAATTTAATTTCATTTATCGCAACTCTTTGCGATACAGATATCGCGTATACCATTATCGCAATAACGATAATTTTTCGATATATCGTGCAGCCCTAGTATGCACTATTTATCAACAGTTATAGATACCTGTAGACAATGCAGAACATGCAGTAGAAGAGAGTTGCAGAATGAGGACAGGTAGTTGAATATCAGTGGCTTAACAGTGTAGAGTTCAGTTGAGTAATGGTTGTGCAGCGAATGTTCCTTGTATCGCCTCCTGGGTGGAAAGAGGTTTTGTTAAACAGTTCATGATTTGAATGGGAGTCCCTGAAGTTGCATACTCTGTGCAGACATCTACTGTAGTTAAAAATTCAGTAGCTGCTATCTGGTTGCTAATGATGTGTTAGGTAGTTTTCACCACCATCTGCAGGGCTTTCCTTTCAGATTCCATACCATATTATGACAGAATTAGTCAGGATGCTGTTGATGGCAAGCAATAGAAACTTGTTAAGATTTAGAGAGATATAAGTATTTTTTCAGTCCCCTCAGGAAGTAAAGGCACTGTTGTGCTCAACTAACCAGAATTGAAATATTAGTGTGCCAGGACGGCTCATCAGCAATCTCAGTGAGCACCCAGGTACAGTACTCGAAGCTGGAGACATGTTTTACTTTAGTCCCATTATTGTAAATGGGAGAGTGTCTGCTGCTTTTTGATTTGTACACAGTGAGCTCTTTGGTTTTCCAGGTTAAGGGTAAAGGTGTTGGTGGAATACCAAGCTGATGGTAGGCGATGAGATTACTGTAACCCAGCCAGGTTTATTACAGATCAGATAGGATTGACTGGAACTATTCAATTATGATTGTGTTTTTAATTTATGTAGTACGCTTACTGTCTTGTTTGAGAATGAAAAGAAAAACCCAAAACTAATTTTTTCCCTTCTTTTCAGCCGGGTGCCAACAAAGCAGAGAAATTTGACTATGTAAGTAAGTTAACAATATATTGGGATCGAAATAGAAATTCTTACTTGGCACAAGATGGAGACAGTGGCAACTGGATTACTAAAAATGAATGGACATCTATTTATAACTACAGTACTTTATATAAATTTTATTCAGTGTTTAGTGTTGAGATTCATTTGAACAGTAGTGCTACTCTGTAATATTCTTATAGTAAATTCTACAATAGGTGTAGTTATACAATAGGTGTAGTTATAATGAGTAAAATAAAAAAATATAAAAAAAAAATATTGACATATTGTGAGGTCTTTATTCTTAATCAACTGACACAGACAATGTTGTGGAGAATTTGGTTCCTAAATTACCATTTTAATATGCTAATTGTATCATAATGATGATATTATAATGATGATGTTCGCCACATTAGATGCCAATTATAGCCATATTAGATTAGATTTGTTTCTTAATTAAATGTTCTTGAATTCTTCCCGTGTATTGGTTAATTCTATAAGGCAGTAGTGATGGAGTCCTTCTCTAGACAAAAGTAATGTGCTATAATATTACAGAAGATGAGAAAACATCTTAAATGTTGAGCATCTAAAACATCTGAATGCGATTTTGTTTTTGCCATTTGTAAATATAAAAATACGAACGATTTTTAAACAGCAATAGTGTCCATATAAATGTGTCCTTCGTGTTATTTTGTTGAAACAGGCTTTCTAACGAATATTCCGTTTTTCTCTCCAGGTGATGGACTTTGTGAAGAAAATGGCAGGCAAGGAATATGTAGGCTTCAGTAATGCTACGTGAGTCCATACTGTTTATGTTGTTGCTTTTATTAGCTGGTTTTATGTCCTCGGTATTGATTTTGTGTAAAACTATTTCTGTTTATAGGTTTCAATCAGAAAAGGAGACAGGAGACAGAAACTATGCAATAGGCTACTACCTGAAAGAGAAGAAGGTTTGTTCTGTAATTGCTTTTTAATCTTTGGTTTAAACCACTCAATGAAACAGTTACTGGGTAACACGCTTGTGTTTGCAGTGTTTTCCTGCTGGGGCAGATATGATTGATGCTTTGGACTTTTACTTCCAGGTGAGCATAAAAGCAAATTGTATTTGAATTCCCACAATTTAAAATGTATGAAATGACTATTTGGGTAAATCACTGAAGGTGCTTGATAAAGACTGCATTGTTAAAAAGTGTATCTGATCATGTCTTAACTTGAAAGATACACCTGTGATGTGCATTACATGCATTTTTTATTCATTTGTGATGCCAGCTTGAGTACGGCTGTACTCTACTTTGCTGTATCTCCCAACCACCCCAACAATACTGATTTACAATACTTCAACATAAGATGATAGAATAGGCTAAAAAAAAAAAAAACATGGTTCCTTTTTTTTTTTCCACACCAGCTGCACTGTTTAATAGTGTATTGAAACTCTTTATGGGTAATATCACAGCACTGAAACTGGAAATGACTGCAGGAAGTATAAATGCTATTCTATGATAAAACTTTACAACTGCTTTTCATGGCTATAGAAATAGCCGCAGATACCCTTGTCGATTTCTTTGAGCCATTTCTGCTTTAAGGACTTTTTGTTAACTGAAAGGAACTTTGTTGCATGAGACATTGAGAATTTGGAGGCTGGGTCAACACTTTGAACTCTCTGTCATGTTTCTCAAACCAATTCTGAACAAATTTTGTAGCGTGTCAGGACACGTTATTCTGCTGAAAGAGGACATTGCCATTATGGAATCCTGTTGCCATGAGGTGTATTTGGTCTGCACCAATGTTTAGGTACTGTAGGTAGTACATGTCAGTGTAACATGCACATTGCTGCCAGGACCCAAGGTTTCCCAGCAGAACATTGTCTTTTAACCACAATACTGGTGTCATAGCTTCCCCAGGTAAGAGACACATCGAGTAGTACCCAGATATATATGTCAGACAGGACCATCTTCTTCCATTGCTTCATGGCCCAGTTCTGATGCTCAGGTACCCATTGAGGGCTCTTTCAGCAGTGGACAGTGGTCAGCATCGGTCTGTGACTATACAGCCAGTATGAACTTTGTCACCAATTTTTGCTACAGTAGCTCTTCTGCAACTGAGCCCTGGGGCCCCTTGATGCCATCGCCAGTTGTCTTTCTTTAAACCACATTTGGTAGGTATTAAGTCAGTGCAATTTGGGAACACCCTACAAGACATTCTGTTCTAACAGTACATAGACATTTAGCCATCACAACTTAAGTCACTCAGATCCCTTCACTTGCCTATTATTCCTGCTTCCAACACATTAACCTTGAGAACTGACTTTTTACTTACTGCCTAATATATTTCACCCCTTAAAAAGTGCCATTATATTAGGATAAGTAAGCAGTATCACATGACAGGGAGTACTGATCTAGGGAATATTATATTCAGTAGCACACAACCTGAGTGTGATATTGCTTTTTATACAGTTTCACAAATAATGTACGAAAGTTCATATTTAATATCAACAATGATTATGATTTGTTTGGTTATTTAAACAGTTATTTGGGAATGACTTAGAAACAATTGCTAAGTCGCTAAGTTGACAAAGTGTTGTTTAAGATATAAGATATAAATAACATTATCAGATAGATTTTCTTGCTGAAAGTGCTTCTGTGACTGGGTTTGAATGCGGGTTTTGGCAGGCACCTTTTTCCAGCACTGTGCCAACCTCCTTTCACACATGCTATTGACTGACAGTTAGTGTAATTAACAATTGTTAGAACACATTGAAGTGGTGTGATACATACTGTATAGTTATACATCACAGTGGTGTTATGCTCTATATTACTACTTGTGCAATGTCTTTCATCCAATCAGATTACTCGGTCGGGAGTAATTTCTGTATAATCAGTGTTGTTCATTTCACCTGTCAGTGGTTTTAATGTTATGGTTAATCAGCTTAGATATATTGGTCTAACTAATGATACTATTACTGTCTCCCTGTCTTATTTGTAGGGTTAATTGGCTTATCAAGCATCTTTTATAGTCTCATTAAGCCTGAGAGCAGCCAGTTAATAGCTTCATAAATACAAAGATTTTGGGTCTTTGGTGGAACACTTGTTTTATTAAATTTTCAATAATAATAATATTCAATAAGAGTATAACATATAAATGCATTAAATTGATTTTGTTACTTTTTAATTCCGAGAGGTCAAAGAATGGGTATTACAGTGTTTGCTTTCTTCACTAACGCAATTATGATAGTAAGTCAGAAAGCTCCATGATTTCTTCCCCGTTTAGCTATGTTCTATCGAGGTGACATGCGAGTCAGGCAGTGTGATGGCAGCCACGCTAGCCAATGGAGGAATCTGTCCCATCACAGGGGAGAGAGTACTGAGCTCTGAAGCTGTGAGGAACACACTCAGCCTCATGCATTCATGCGGCATGTATGACTACTCGGGCCACTTCGCATTTCATGTAAGTCCCAACTGGATTTGGATAAAAATGTGGGAAATTATGTTCATATTAGCATTTTATCCTTTTCACTTGATCATTTTCTTGACTTCACTTGATTGTAAGTATATAGTTAGTGGGAAGCTGAAAAGAATATAAGGAAAAAGGATAGGATAGGAATGCAGGGCTAAATCGCGCAGCTTATTTGGAAAGGTTGCTGAAAAGGTGCTGTTCAAATACAGCACATGTTATTAGTAAATATTCTGTTTAATAATTATGTAAATGGATGAAAATATACATATGTGAGCTTTGTAGTTGTTGTGTGTCAGGTTGGATTGCCTGCCAAGTCGGGGGTGTCAGGAGCTGTGCTGTTAGTGGTGCCCAATGTGATGGGGGTCATGTGCTGGTCACCACCATTGGACAGGCTGGGGAACAGTTTAAGAGGCATCCGCTTCTGTCAGGTCAGTCTAAATTCTCATGGATTTACCCCATTTTACCGATAGATAAAAGATGCATACAGGTAAAAAGTAAGGTGCAGTGGTGGCTCGGTGTGTTAAGGCTCTGACTTAGTAGTCAGAAGGTTGGCGGCTCAAGCCCCAGCTCCGCTAGGGTGCCGCTGTTGGACCTTTGAGCAAGGCCCTTAATCCTGTCTGCTCCTGGGGGGCCATAAAAATGGCTGACCCTGTGCTATTCTACAGTATATGCAAGGGATAAAGAATTTCACTGTGCAGTAATGTGTAGGCTGAACAAAAAAAATATTTGGGGAGCTTTCTTTATTTATTGATGCACTGAGCATTTTAAACTGAGCATCCTCTTTGTTAGGGTTTCCAGTTTTAAAGTGGCTATGAAATAATTTCAAAAATATGGTTTTTGAAAAGGTTTAAATGGCATTTAGATTTTTTTTGTCACTTGAACTTGAGCTACACTTAATTCTTAATGTTTTCTGCAGCCAAGTTTTCACTGCAAAAGTTGCTCAGGGGCAAAGTTTCCATTACTTTCAAAAATGATATTTTAAGGACCCTTCAGAACTAAAGGTTTTTTAGGCTTTCAGCTTGTAGTTCTGAAGTTCACTGTGTAAGGGTACATAACTACAAACTCTACTGTGATATGAGCGATAAGTATCTTTATATCGATATGTTTTTCAGGGATTGCACAGAATGTCTTTTAATGCATATGATTGATGTTTGATCTTTGTTGAAGTGCATCGAGAAAAAAGATGTTTTTAAAATTACGATTCTTAAATTTTCACTTATATTTTTAATGCATGTAACTAACTACTGAATTAATTATTACCAAAATGTTTTTTTGTTATTATACCAGTTTGGACTTGTAAGTACATGTACTGTATATCAAACTTTTTTAGTTAAGAATCCAGGTTTCATATAACAATAAATTTGATATACTGCATAAACGTTTTCTGCACTCAGGAACTGGTGACCCATTTCAACTTCCATAATTACGACAATCTGAGACACTTTGTTAAGAAACAGGATCCACGTCGACGGTCTGGTGATGAAAGGGTGAGCGCAAATAGTAATGTCTTGCAAAATCCTACCCCTTTAATTGGGATTTTTGTCCAGCAGATGGTGGTGTAGCATAGTTATGAAAACAACCTTTACGGTCTTGACAATGCGTTATGTCTGATTAATGCACTCCATGTCTTTGGATTTTACAGCAGAAGCTTTCCATTTATTTTATTGATTTCATTTATAACATTTAAAATATAACATTTATAACCTGTTATCATTTTAATTTATATAATAAACTAAGATTTAGATCTCATAATAAGAGCATAGAAATCCCTGAATGGTCCAAGGGGTACAGAGCTAGATCCAGACTTTGGTGTATATGTCTTAAGACTTTTAGATTGTGTTGAGATCAGGAACTCAGTGTGAGCTTTTCTCAGAGGGCACAGGAGTTTTAGCTTCAACCTTGGATTCAAGCACATAACGTTTCATGTTGAAAAAATAGTTTTCAGGTTAGTTTTGACCCCCAGTAGTACAGAAGGATTAACCTTTTCAGACTTGCTTTAAAATTGTACACCTTGCAGTCAGGCTATATCGTCATGACACCAAGTAAATTAAGTTCCTACTGCCGAACAGACAATGCTCACTCACTGTGGTGCCCTGGCCAGGGCCTGATAGAATGCAACTGCTGTTTCTTCTGAAACACTTCTGAACAGAACCCACAAAGACAAAGAGCTGAAATCTTACAGTTTAGGGCAGAGTAAAGTCCTTCTAGTGGGTCTTGCTAGAACGCAATTCTAGATAGCTAGATAGTTTGATAGAAACTGCATTACAGTAGTACCTAAGCATACAAATGTAATCCATTCTGGAGGCACGTTTTTAAGAAGAAAATTCGTATTGCGAAACGCATTTTCCCATGGGAAACAATGTAAATGCAGATAATTGGTAAATGGTACACATTTGACCAATGTTACCCATTCCCAACACTATAATTATATTTATGCATATAGTAAACAATCATAAAGTTTAGAAAAGATGTGTAAATGAAATGAAACCTGAAATAAATAGATCTTAATTTATGATTACCTTTGGCAAAAAAAGTAAACTCACTTGGCTTGGCTTTCTGCTGACACAAGTTTTGAACGACTCCTGGATGTACGCGCAGTTTGGCTCGGTTTGTTTAAGCATATGCTAAAAATTCTTGTAAAATTTCAGTTGTTAATGTGAAAATTGCTAAATTGTAAAGTGAGATGGGCCATTCAAACGCCAAGGTGCCATTGTATTTTCCTTTAAAGACATGAAAGGCAGCAAGGCTTTAAAGACAACAAGAAATTTAAATAGGATTTAACAGTTGCTAGTTAAATAAAATAATATTAATGTGTGAATGTAAGAAAACCTTAAAGAACCATTAATCAGAGCCAAGGCAGCACTTGGGCCTCACACCTTCAGGGTTGGATGTTGGAACATTGCCTCCAGGTAGTCCAGTTTCCCCATACACTAACAAATTGTTTCCAAATTGTCAATAATGTGTCACTGAGTGTTTGGTTGTGGGCTTGTGTCCTGCATCCGATCCAGCGTGTTCCAGGTCCCATGTGTAGTGGATAATGGATGGATGAATGTATAGTTACAGCCCCTGGTTCCTGTCAAGTGGGTTGCAATTTCCAAGAAAGGTCTGGCCAAGCCGTAACCTTCTGATTGAGCTACATTTGTTGAAACACTATATATAATCTGTAGCATAGAAATGTTCAGAATCAATGTTTTGATCAAAGTTTTTCTAAATTTATACAATAATTTATGGTCTAAAAATTATTTTAAAATGATATCCTCCACATTTAAGAGGACATCGTGCACTGCCTGGCACACACTCACATTGCATTAGACAACCTTTAACTTTGATTAGGGCACACATTTTCCATGCCATTTGTTTCGACACCCATATGCAATGCTTAATTCCCTCCAGAGTAAATGTTCAGCCAAGATATTGTATTCATGTGAGAGCCAAACCGCTCTCAAAGTCTTTTCCAGCACATCCCAAATAAGGGTAAGGTCAGAACTCTGTGGTGGCCCATTCCTCATTCTCCCAGAACCGGTCTTTGACAGTTTGAGCATCATAAATCTTGGCCTTATCATCCTGGAAAATGGACACACCATACGGGAAAAAAATATCCATCAATTAACCTTGTCACTGAGTACATTAAGGGAGTCCGCTGACTTTATTTTATTGCCACATAATGTTGCTGAGCCTAGATCTGACCAACTGAAGCAACTCGAGATCATAACAATGCTTCCAGAGGCTTGTACAGTGGGCACAATGCCTGATCTGAATGCCCTTCTTACCCTGATGCGTCTGTGGCTTTGTATTAGGCTCAATCTGGACTCATCAGACCACATGGCCTTTTTTAATTGTTCGAAAATCTAATCTATATGGTCCCTAGCAAATAAAAGCTGATTATTCTCACTAACATGCAGTGGGGGAAATAAGTATTTGATCCCCTTCAGATTTTCTAAGTTTGCCCACTTACAAAGAAATGAAGGGTCTATCATTTTTATCATAGGTTTATGGTAAAGGATTG
>JAQQZT010000016.1:10098315-10108678 GCA_030068275.1 Clarias platycephalus | reverse complement strand
CCCCCCCCCCCCCCCCCCCCCCCACTCAGGTGTCTGCACAGCGGCTGGTTATGTTTGCTAATTTATTTCGGTGTTCCTGAGAAACATCTTCAAAATCCACACCTGGAGTCAGAATTCTGGCAGACAAGGTGAACCAAGGCTAAATCGATAAACATGTCCACAACTGGGAATGGGGGTCAGAGAAAATAGCAGAAACATAACGGGGTAGAAAGTAGCAACAAAGCATACTAGAATCCATGCCAAGCTGCATGGGCTTGTGTTCCTGGGAGAGAAAACTTCTTGGAAAGTGAAAAACTTGGAGGCTTGACAACATTCTTGTAAGAGTTTGAGGAATCGCTGAATGCTTTAAAAAGCTAACATGCTGTAGGTAGGTCCCACTACTCACAATATACCAACCCTGGAAGTGTGGCCATATTGCTAACCACTACACCAGAATTTCACGTATCTTCTGATATTAACTTTTTCTTGTAGGTTAATGTTTTGGGTACAATGAGTCTGCACAGAGGCATTTACCTAACATACTTTCTGCTTATATTCTAGCCTGTCACCAGATGATCCCAAATTGGCACTACTACATTGACAGAAACCTTCTCTGTGGCTGAATGTACAGGCCTGAAAATAGGTGTCATTTGATTTAACTGGCCAGGACACCTTTTAACCTATCTTAAATTTCTGAACCATCATCAGACAGGGATTTTGATGAATTGATTCAGGTTGTGAAATACACTGTGAAAGTGTAGGACTAAAATGTCATTATGGGAGACTTTATAAATCCCAGTTTTTTTTCTTTAAAAAAAGAGTATTAAAAGAATGTCTAAACTAAGTGAATAAAAAGTTCACACAGATCTAATGCTTTCTCAACTTGGCATTTTACAACCCGAAAGTGTGAACTTTGACATTATCTGCTTTATGCATGTATGTGGCACATGCAGTGCTGAGTCATATCTTTAGTGGGTATGAATGTGGAAAAATGTGTCTGGCTACTGAACTGAAGCTTTTAGGTCTTCATTTATTCGGAGCGAGCAGAAGATTAATGCTGCCAGGAATACATTAGTCATCAAGCAGTAGATTAATGTGCTGAACACTTTGTCTAGAATACAGACAATAGGGTGGAGATAAGAGAGTTCTTAATTTGGAATGAAGACAGAGCATTTACTTCACTAAAAAACGGGCATCAAAGCAAGTGAAAATATCTCAAATATCACATTTTTATCTAATATGTCTTATTAATACAACAAAACCGCGTTCTACAATTTTCAGGTTTAACTTTCTTGACAGAGATTTTAGCTTCTTTTGAGAAAGAAATGCTTAAAACTAGCAAAATAATCTGCTCAATATACATATATAGTAAATATCTATACATATAATAAAACTGTAAAGTTGGTGTGTCTGTACATTGAAGATATTTGCAGGGGGTGGGTATATATATATACACACTGTATATACAGTAATACAGTATACTGTAATGTGAGCACAATGGGTCTTAGTATTAAAATTTTTATTTATATATATATATATATGTGTGTGTGTGTGTGTGTGGGTGGGCAATACTCAGTACCAGATTTTCTTGTACCCCTTAATTCCTTGACAGGATTGAAGAGGGTAAGGTGCAGCCAGGTGCTACTAATTATCAGCCCTTGATTAATTGATCATCAGCAGATGTGCAGACCTTTAAAAAAAAAAACATTTTGCCAGCATTCGCTGGTCTGGAGCATTCACTATTGCAGGATGGAAAGACATCTTGTAAGCATTAGTCTTAGTGAGGCAATTGTTGCTGTACATCAATCAGGATAGGGTATAGAACCACTTCTGAAGCTCAACATTCTATGATGAGAAAGATTTTTTTGCAAGGGGAAAGCATTCAAGACATCTTCCCATAAGTGGACATTCCACCATATTCACCAGAAAGTCAGACCATGCACAGCTCAGAGAAATACAATACAATACACAAGAGCTACATCTCAGTCCCTACAGGCCATTACAGCACAATTAGAAGAAGATTGGACAACTATGGTTTGCTTGGAACAGTTACCATTAGAAAGCCACTTCAATCTAAAAAGGACATGGAAGCAAAACTGAGTTTCACAAAATTGCATCTGAACAAACCATAAGGCTTCTGGAACAATGTCCTATGGCCAGATGAAGCCAAAGTGGAGTTGTTTGACAGGTTGTGATTTAGATGTACTACTGTATTGTAGTCTGCATAGTACGTATTATAGTTGTGCACATACCTGTATGACACATCCCACTCAATGGTCCGGCATTCTGAGGGCCTGTAATGCCCGGGCATTGACAACATGATGGTGAGCTGGAATGCATGGCCAACTGAGGACATTTTCACAGCCCTGCCACTTGTTTGCGTGCTGTGGAGCTGGCTTTAATATAATTTTTAGACCTGATGTAGGGAGGTGCTGTAGTTGTGTAGACATTCAGGCTGTAGGCCCGTCCACACAGTATTATATACATATACAATACATTAAATAAATAAATCAATTAATTAATTAAATAGGCTCCTCATTTCTTCAAATGTTGCTACCAAAGAACTAGACTTTCTAGTCATTTTAATATAGTCTTGAGGAATAGTTCTCCAGGCTTCCTAAAAGCCTTTTTTTGGCTTTCATTTTCATTCCAGTCTTTGTTTTTGGTAAGGCACACAGTGACCTATGAATTATTCAACCGTGAAATCTAATGTGAGGCATGAACCAGTGAGAAACAGGTCCAGATAATGACAGATGATCAGGCTGGTGATTAGTATGCTGCTTATGCTGAATGCTGTGTTGTTAGAATAGACGAGAGGAGAAATGAGGTTGCTGCTGTGGTTATTACATAAACAGCCAGTTCTTACATTCTATCTTTAAGCACTTTGCAGCCTGTAACAGTAAAACATTTGTTCCAATTACTTCAATTAAATCTACATAATTTAATTAAATAGAATTTAATATGCAGTAATTAAATACAGTAAGCATTTCACATGTTCTTGATTGGTTATAGGGTAAAAAGCTTCCTGACACTCAGATCCCAGTCTCTTTTGTCCAGACAGAACAATTTTGGAGCAGTCAGAGATAAATATTGTAACTGACAATCAAGAAATGAAATGCCACCAACTCCAAATCAAGTTTCACCAAGTGTTAAACTTTTCATTTTTTTCAGCCTGACTCGGTACAAGTGTTCGTGTGTGATTCAAATATTAACACAAGCAACAAAAAAAAGTAAATGCAAAAAGTGAATACACAAGTTGATGGATAAAAATGACTCGCATAGTAAATTAGGAGTGACTGCATCTTCTAAGTGGGCAAACGAACTAAACTTTGGCAGAAACCCTGATGACCAAAATTTAACCAAGTACTGTACACACAAGGGGAAAAACTCAGTTGCTCGGGTGAGACCACAGGCTAAAAATCCTGTTCTCCCTGAGAAAAGCTTACACTGAACCCTTGACTCATTTCTGACCATAAATTGGGAATAGAATTTTATAATATTATTGCGAAACCAAGCCCCATAGCTTTATTTGTTCTGTAGTGTCTTTTCCAAATATGTAGTAAATCACTGCAACATTTATAAAGTTACCAAAACCTCATTTTAACCTTTCGACATACAGTAGTGCTATAAAGATTTCCATCCCCAGATGAAAATCTTGTTAGCTCATGTACAGCATCTTATTTCCACCTGCACACACAGGAGAAACAGCTTCCACCAGCCAGGAGCCTCTCTAAGCCATTTGAGGTTGAATGAGACTGAATGAGACTGAATGAGACATCACACTTCCTATTTAGAACAACTTGTCCATTTTAATGTTTTTATGTATGCTTGTTTGGGTGTACCCTAAATGGATTCTTACATCTTATGATCTGATAAAATAGAAATGTCAGAGTAATGACTCACTTTTTGAGACAGCGTTCATAGCGAACATGATTGATGTAGTGAAAATCTATTAAATGATAGGAGTTTGTTCAAGATAAGCATGGAATCTAGAGAATTTTAATGGCCAAAACAATCACTTCATCAGATCACTCAATCATGGCTGTGCATTAGCAGCATAAGCACATCAGAATCGGGACCTGCTAAAGAATTTCTTCTAAAGAAGACAATTTACTATATTTAAACAACTTTTTTTGTTCCCAACCTAAGGTATAACTTTAAAATGCATAATAAAGTGTTTCTATTAACTGTTTGATTTATAGTATCCAAATCTGGCAAACATTTTTACTGTCAAAACCCTATACATGATGCTTGAACATTATGGCTATATGGTTCATTTTGGTTCTACAGCGGGATGTTCAAGTCAAACCGGGACTTTTTGATTGCGCTAAATGACAAAACACAGATATAAGAGTACTACTTTTATTTCTCTATATAATCCTCTATATTTATAATTATGTTATAATATATTATAATATATATAATATAAAATTATAATTGTAATATAATGATAATTATATTATATATAATTCATTACCTCAGTCTTGCAGCACTCACTTTTGTACTGCTGTCACTTTCCATGGCTGTACATCATTAAATATATTTTGTATATATTTTTTTCTCTTAGTCATTCCTGTTAAAGCAGGTCATCTTCCACGTGTACTTTTTAAACATTTACTACACTATGCACAATTGTACAACTACATGATTATTGTCTATTATATTACTATACTTGCTACTGGATATTTTAAATTTCCTTCTATATCATTAAAGTATCTATCCATCCATCCATCCATCCATCCATTCATTCATCCATATAAATTTCTGCTACACTAATGCACATATCCCAGCACAGAGCTTGGATACAATCAAGGTACTCGGTACAATCATACTGCCTGCTTAATGTCTGAAATGCCGACCTCCCAACAACTCCTTAAATTACCAAAACATGTTAAAATGGCTTGGAGTGAAGTCAGGACTGTATGGAGGATGTGGCAATAATTCCCAGTCAACTTCCTGTAATGTACAAGTGGTGCTTGTGAATATTTGTGTACAGCTTCCACAGACAAATGTGCCTTCCGTCAATTGCTGAGTGTTCAGGGGAATGACCTCAGTGGACTCCAAGCCACCTCTGCTGGGATTGTTGCCTTCTTTAAAATGTTCACACCATCCATATGTTACCATATGTCCAAGAGTCTCATCACCATATTGTGCTTGAAGTCAAAATGTCAATTTTTTTATACAGTACGTCTTCATTCATGAGTAATTTCATTCTTTTGGACCATGCCCCAGTTGGACCTGAACAACTCTTGTATAAGTGGGTTAGGATTATGACTACATTTATATTATGAAAAAGTTTAACATCTGGCTAGCTGTAGTAAAAATAATGCATCATAGTTGTTCTTTATAAATATACTGTCGAAACCTCCAGATTTGACAGGTTTGGTACCTGTGACAGGTCTGTGTGCATGTTCTCCCTGTGCTTGTTGGATCTCCTCTGGGATCTCCGGTTTCCTCCCACAGTCCAAAAACATGCAGATTAGGCTAATTGGCGTTTCCAAAATGTTCACGCGAGGTCGTACCACAGTCGTACAAATGGGAATAAATACAATAATCACCATTGGCCCCCAGTGGTCACCTTTGCTCTCCATGGCCCCTAGTTGGACTACAAAGGTTCCTAGATGGATGGATGAATGGATGGATGGATGGATGGATCACACTAAAGCACATTCACTAAGACACAATACCAAGCCTCCAGAATTCCAAGTCTACTTTCATGGGCCAATTCAGCTCCCTCACTACATAAAAGATGTTTGACTCAACTGTATATAAAAGGAACAGTGGTACAATTCAAGAGAAATAAAAATCATAATGTTTGTTTATTTTCTGTGCATTCAGATAAGGATGTGACCGTGAGAGTGGAAGAGCAACTAAAACAAAGGAAAGATCACAAAATACAGGTCCTCATGGTAACACAGTTGCTTTGAGCAGTCATGTAGGGGAAAAATAGAATGAATTCTTGTGTGAGAATTCCGTTTTTGAACATAATCATCTACTTTTGACACAGTATAGTTTTAGATGGTCGTGGAAAGAAAGTCATAAATAAGCGAAGTAGAAGTCAGAGAAATTTTCATGCTTTGGCATTGACTGTGGCATTGCCTTAAATTACTTCTGTTCCCACTTTCAGCCGATCTCTTTAAAGAACGTCCTTTCAGATTTTCCTTCCGAGCCCCATTAGAGCTGAATGCGTGAGCTCCACAAACCGAAGACAACCAGGGACACTACCGTTGCCATCGTCATTGTGTTTTTACTAATTAAAGTAAAAGTCATTAAATCAGTCTGCATTCTGGATTATGCCGTTATCTCTGTCTATTAAAGAGATAGTTGTCCTGCACGGTAATTGAGCCTGCTGTGACACGTACACGAGAGCCATCGGGTTCGGGTTAGCCAAAGATCATGGCTCTCCTAACACTTTCACATGGCTTTGTTGGCTTTCTTTCTCTTTTGCTCTCAGTCCCAATGCACAGGAGGGATGAATCCAGGGTGCACATGAAAGGAAAGGAAGTGGTGGGAATGTTTTAATTAAAGATGTTTGTTCTTGATAGCGCACCATCTCTCACTGAAAAGACGATTTGGGTTCCCATAAACGAGTACAGTGCGAGGGAGGAAATTGAGGTTTGAAAGTTAATGGCTTGCGGTGATGGGCTCCAAGATAGGAACTCTTAGGGGACGTTCGCTGCTGCTCAGCTCCTGCCACTGTTTTAATGTGGACAAAAATAAACCGTGCTCGGATTTTGTGCAGAATTTTAAATTATAAAGAGATGTTAAATGACTCTTGACTTTACAGTATATGGTACATTAGTTTTAGAACTTTTAATTTATAGGGAGGAAAGGACGATGATGTTCAGGTTGCTTAGATAAACCTGAGGAGCAATAAGAGTTAGGAAGTACAGTATGTATCATGATTTTCTGTCACATAAGGAACACATCAAATGCAGTATAATAATGCAGAGGCTTTTAAGCAGTTGGTTATGTGAACAGTAAAAATGTATAATTTAATGGTGGGAAGTACAATAAACAGAAAATACCATTCTTTATATCAGATCACTTTATTTTAGCAAACATGGTAAATATACCATCATTTCTAAAACATGTCTTTGAATCACTTTTCATTCTATTAATATACTGATATAAAACATAATTGCTGTTAATTTTACAGTACATAAAGAAGAAAACCACAGATGGGTAAAAAAAAAAAAGTTTTTTAGAACTTTGACTGGACATTGTCTGTTTAGACATACTAAAGACTCAAGACTTTTGCTAGTACTGTGGAAAAAGTCTTGAGCCACACCATTTCTTCATATTAAATCAAATTATTTAGAATAAATTACAAAAATGAGAATAAATGTTTTACCGTATCAGGCTGCAAAGTGCCCAAAATTTTTTAAAAATTGGTTGTTTACAGTATGTACCACCCTCAGCAGCAGCCTCATTTCCCCTCTCGTCTGTTCCAACCACTCAGCATTCAGCACCACCAGTATACTAATCATTGGCTGTTAGCATTTTTCAGTACAACATGCAATGACTCCCCCATGCTTTTGTCTTCCTCTTGGATTTCATATTAATGTGTTAACTCTACCATGTTGTTTTGTCTCATTCTCTCTCTACAGTAAGTCTCTCCCTATCTTTCTCTTGCGCTCACTTCCATGAGCTAACTCTTCCTAATTTGTCTCCACACTGTAAAAAAAAAAAAAGTTGACTTAACTTAAAAAGTTAAGCCAATCAGCTGCAAAGCAATTTTGAGTTCACTCAACTCAAGTTAATTGAAACTTGCTCAAAGGCCCAACAGTGGCAACTTGGTGGTTGTGGGGTTTGAACCTGGGATCTTCTGAACCATAGTCCAATGCCTTAACCACTGAGCTACCCCTGGCTAGTTAGTTATTGCTTCCTAAGTAAGTACTGTATATCTAACTAGTCATCATGAGTTTGTTTAAAGCCGAAAAAAGGGGTTGAGTGAATTTTAACTACATTGCCTACTAACTGGCCAGGGGTAGTTCAGTGGTTAAGGTGTTGGACTACGGTTCTAAAGATCCCAGGTTCAAACCCCACAACCACCAAGTTACCACTGTTGGGCCTTTGAGCAAGTTTCAATTAACTTGAGTTGAGTGAACTCAAAATTGCTTTGCAGCTGATTTTTAAGTTAAGTCAACTTTTTTTTTTTTACAGTGCAGACGGACGAAATGAGAGCCTAAAAGTCCTTCAGGTAGCCTGGAGAGCTATTCCTGAAGACTACATTAAATTCGAGAAAGTCTGGCTCTTTGGAAGCAAAATGTGAAGAAATAAGGGGTTGCTCAAGACTTTTGCACAGTATTGTACATCAGCCGCCCCTGTAGTGAGGTAAAACTAAATAAGGAAACATCAATGTGACACCTCTTTTAAATAAACTTGGAATGAAAATGGTGTCAATTTGCTGAAATATTCACAAGCAAAAAAAATTTTTTTTAAATCTTCCCAACAGCAGCAAATACAAACACTGGCCTCGGTGAACACAAACATGCTCATGCATCAGCCAGTCTTCAGCATCTATTTCACAGTATTTTGAGAGCTGCCTGCTCTTTGGAAGTAATTTAGTTCTGGGGAATGAGTCGTCTATTTTTCCCATTCCTATCAACCTCTCTGCTCTGACTCCTTCTCTGCAGGTATCTTCCTCTTCTGTACCATCACATCCATGACAGCAGCAGGAGCCTTGTTCTGCCAGATTAACCGGGAGGCCATCAGATAGTTGGAAACACAAAAACACGAGAAGAGTCGCTGACAGCATCCTGCTGCTGTGGAATCTCAGCAGGAGGAAAAGGAAATGAAGAAAGGATGCTGTTTTCATGTCGGGGGTTTCAGCTACCTGTCCAGCATCAGCACATAGAAATCCACATGAAGGGCAAACTGTGTGCACAGGAACAATTCTACTTCCCACTGTTTCTTCCATTCACTTTATCCACCAAAGTGGAAAAATAAACAAGCATATTCGGGGGGAAAAAACTTAAAAAATGACTAATTTAAGCAGTTTGTTTCAAACACTGCAGTGTTCTGAGAGGTAGTAAGATTCTCATTGGTATGAATTTGGTGCTTCTGCTTAATTATCACTAAATGACATAACAAAATCCTTTGCTTGGACATTTTTTTTTTAATGCAGCGTCTGCATTTTAACCATGAAACCTTGTTCATTAACAAGCAGAATAGAATTAATCCATATTATAGAAATCTGCATGGAATGTGCATTATTCCTATGAGTTACTGTTGACATATTTATGGGATTGTGTACAAATAATGTTACCTTCTGCTGATCATAAGCAGTTAAGGTCAGGAGTAGCTCAGTGGTTAAGGCATTGGTTCGGAAGGTCCCAGGTTCAACCACCAAGTTGTCCCTGTTGAGCCCTTAACCCTAAAACTGCTCAGATGTATAATGAGATAAAAATGTAAGTCGCTCTGGATAAGGGTGTCTGCCAAATGCCTAAATGTAAATGTACTGTAGATAACATGTCTACTAAACTGCATCCCAACACATGAAGCTTGAGAGGAGTGCGAAGGAAAGACACCTACAGTACAAGGACAGGATAAAAACAGGTCAGAACCTTCCACCCACTTGATTTATATTCACATCTCAAATGTTGGGTTCACGGATGTATGCAGTATTGCATTACATTATCCTCGTGACCTCTACTTGAAAGCTTTTTTTTTTCTCCAGTAAGATTTGCTTTGCTTCAGTTAGAATATTGATTTCGACTTCTGTTTTCTTGTTCTTCAACCTGATGTATTGACTATGAAGACATGAGATTGCCTATGGACATGTGGCCATGTGGTATTTGCTGCAGTTCTCAGAACATACCCAAGGACATTTCCCTGAGAGCCTAAACTGAGACATGTGACAAAATCTGGAGATGTTACACAATGTGAGAAAATATGATATGCAGGTTCATGAAGAACATACTATAGTCATACAAGTCATACACTTTTTGATTAGGTAATATCTACAAACACATACACCTTCTAATTCAATAGTTTTTGTTCATGATTTATTTTCTACATTCTAGAACAATACTGGAGAAATACTGTAACACATATGGAATTAGGTAACAACAACAACAACGGTGAGTTTACATAAAGGTCAGCTGTTCTGGAATAGTTTTTGCAAGAACAGTATTGTCAAGTGCATTTCCAAAACGCATCAAGCACCATGATAAAACTGGCTCTCATAAAGACCATCCCATGGAAGCAAGATCAAAACCTACAAAGATGTGCATGCGTGATATATGATACCCAGTACTCGTAAACCAAGACTTGCTCGTTTTTCAAGTAAAAATTTATTAAAAATCTTTGCTCGTCTTGCGGAACACTTGCAAACTGTGTTACTCGCAATCCGAGGTTCCACTCTGTATATATATATATA
>JAQQZT010000016.1:10049442-10071405 GCA_030068275.1 Clarias platycephalus | reverse complement strand
ACAGACTTCCTGTAAGCCCAGACTAGTCATTGTCTTCTGATCACTTTCATCAACAAGCTGTTTCAGCCTGCAGACCTGTTTCAGCCGTGACAGGGAAGATACGGACAAACGTTTTAATGTAACCAGAATGTGGACCATTTTTGACTCATCCTCATATATTAAGTGTTTAGAAGAAGTTCAATCTTTGACATATCCGACAGAAGAAGGATACTCGGACAGCGGTTCTGTGGGAATCACCTCATTCAAGCATTTGAAAATTTCTGTGAAATCTGCTTATTTTTTTGGAAACTAATGAGGTAAATCTGTGCGTTGCTCTTGGATATTAGTGATATTTACAGGGAATAGATGTATGATTGTGGTGATAATGACATTAGCATAGTGTGACCAGGTAGGTCATATAAATCTTGTTAGACAAGGCTGAAAGGCTGCCCACGTCAGCAAAAAGCACCAACAGCACCCTCTCGTTCTCTCTGACGGACGAAAAACGGTCGTGATGTGCCAAAACCAAGGCTAATTGTGATGTGTACTGATGTGGACGCATCGTCGCTGTGTGTGTGTGTGTGAGAGAGAGGGGGTATATATTTGTGTGTGTGTGAGAGAGAGAGAGAGCGAGAGAGGGAGTAAGGGACAGAGCCGGTGTGTGTTTCTCCTTTCACATTCCCTTATCGTGGGCTGAAGACGTGCAGCTCGACCACAGCGAGGCTTCATACAGAGACTCCGGAGGGATTCGGGGCTTCACCTCGGTCAGTAGAAACTGAGAGACCGAGTTAGAGTGACATTTCTGAACCGGAGTCAGACGGATAGCACTTATTTGTTCAGGTTTGGACCCTACAGGGATTGTTTTTTCCCCCTTCCTTGATTCTGCGTGTTTATGTTTTTTTCTTGGATGTCTCGTGCTGACAGGAAGCACCACACTACAGGGATGGAGATGTTTATTCACAAGGACACATTTCTCTCCTTATAACCACGCTGTTCTAAAACACGTCTGTAATTACGCCGAAAATAATACCTGGGGCAACGTTGTAACGGTTTTCTTCTTCTCTTTTTTAATTTCCTGTCGAATTGGGTTCAAAGCAAGCCGAGTCATTTTATTTCACGTTACACTATCCTACAGCAGAGTGTTCGCACGCTATTAATTTGTATCAGGACTTCTGTGTAATAGCGTGCGGTTGTAAATAAACCCGGTCTCACGAGTATCGTTAAAAAAAAAAAAAAAACAACAGAAGAATCAGAAGTAACCGCTCATTTCCGGTGTCTCAATCAGTCGTGGTGGATCGATCGGTTTCCTCCTGAGAGATGAAAGTAAAAGCCCCATCACTCTGAAAGCCTGCACTTCTCATCCTTTAAAACGCATCGCGCATCCTGAGAGAAGGGAAGACCAGCATTCAGGAGGAAAACTTGGCGCTCTTCTTTAACGCTTCTTTCTCTCCAATCATGGATCTCCGAGGCGATACCGACGACGACAACGTGGACTGCGAGCGACCGGCGCCCATTGAAGTTTTCGCGAGCAGGTCCACGCTTCACGGCATCTCCCACATGTTCACGTACGAGCGCATGTGCGTGAAGCGCTGCCTGTGGATTACCTTCTTCGCGGGCTCGCTCGCCTTCCTTGTGTACGTCTGCGCGGACCGTGTGCGCTTCTACCTGCAGTACCCGCACGTGACCAAGCTCGACGAGGTCGCGACCCCGTCCATGACCTTCCCCGCCGTGACCTTCTGCAACCTCAACTCATTCCGCTTCAGCCGCGTCACGCGCAACGACCTGTACCATGCGGGAGAGCTGCTCGCGCTGCTCAATGGCAGGTGAGCTCCAACGCGGAAAACACATTGGAATCAGTTTGTGGTAACACTTTCCGTGAGGACACTAGGGTTCACACTTTCTGGGTGCATTCACAACATGTCATAATGCATTCAAAAGGCATTATGTACATTGTTAATAGAATTTGGTTAAGACCTTTATTTGCAGACGCAGACATCCTTTAGATGTTATAATGCATCCTTACTGCATTAAAACACTTTTAATGAAGAGTGTATGACTTATGGATAAAGTAACATGTATAATGCATTCATATGGCATTTTAACACTTTCTACAAATGGCAAAATTCCAATTCACTGAGTACACATCCATTAAGTATTATAATGCATTCATAGGGCAGCAAAATACTTTTAATGAAGAACATATCATTTATGGACATGTGCATTGGGTAGCTTGTTATAATGCATTCATGTGGTTTTTAAACACTTTATAAGAAGGACAAAATTACAATTCCTTATGTATACATCTTTAAGATGTTATAATGCGTTCATGAGGAATTAAAACACTTTTAATGAAGAGTGTATGAATTATAAATATGTACATTGCTTGTTAAAATACATTCATATGGCGTTTAAACACTTTCTATGAAAGTCATATATATAAGATCTTATGAACACATCCATAAAATGTTATAATGCATTCATAAGGCATTAAAATACTTTCTATGAACTAATTACGCATAATGACCCATGGATACATCCATTAGATGTTATAAACAACTTTTAATGAAGTGCATATTACTTATGGATATGTACATTGCTTGCTATAATGTACTCATATGGCATTTAAACACTTGAAAGCCTATGTGTAACACCCTATGTACACATAAGGTGTTATAATGCATTCAAAATTGTTTGAATGAGTGTCAAAAGTGTTATAAAGCATTAAAACACTTTAAAGTATGAAGGCCAATAAATATAATTTCATATGTATAAATCCATAATATGGTATATGGATGTGTACATAGCTTGATATAATGCACTCATATGTCGTCTAACACTTTCCCATACCCATATTATGGTATAATGTTCACATAAGGAATTAAAACACTTTCTATGAACTACTTATGCATAATGACCCTTGGATACCTCCAATTGATGTTATAATGCATTCATAAGGCATTAAAAACCTTTTAATGAAGAGCATATTGTTAATATTGTTAATATATTGTATTATAATGCATTCATGTGGCATTTAAAAACTTTTTAAGGCCAAAATTCTAATTCCCTTTGTATTCAACCATAAAATTTCATAATGCATTCATAAGGCATTTTATAAGGAATTAAAATACAGAAAACTTAAACCATGCATAAGGACCTAAATTACTTTCTATAAAGAGCATACAAAGAGGTATGAATACATCCATAACATGATACAAGGCATTCATAAGGCATTAAAACACTTTCTTTTAAAAAAATACATACAGTATGTATGCATAATGACTCAGGGATACATCCATAACATGTTCTAATGCACTCATGAGGAATTTAATTACTTTTCATGAAGACTATATATGCAACGAGGTATGAAGGCCATATGTACTTTATGTTGACCTATGAAAAGAAACATAACATTCCATAATGCATTCATAAAGGATTATCCTGTCCACATTGTTATAATAGTAACATTATAAAACTTTTAAAGAAGGACACCCATGAATACACACATGCATTTTAAAGAAAAACATAATTATTAAGACAATGAAAAGACAATGCTTTAAACAAAGTTTAAAGATGCATTTGTAAACTGTTAACAGAATGTATTATAAGAAGCATTTATGGCACCCCGCCAGATCAGTGATTGTACATTTAGCCTGTAGGGATGGTTTAAAAATGTTCAGGTGAGGGAATGTCTTAGGGTTTAGTTAAAGGGGTTTTCGACCTAATATCTGACTTAATCGCTGCATGTGATGTGTGTGTGGTAAAAACTGATATGAATTTCACTGAGGTCAAAATAAAAACTTGTGGACTTCATTTTAATAGCAGAAGTCTAGGGTCGTTGATGAATTCCAAATAAATGATTCATTTAATCTACTCTGAAAGAAATTGATTAAAAAGCAACATGCACGGTCTCTCTGCTGTACTGTATTAACATTCACACCAACTCTTACACAACAGGGTTTTATTCTGTTACTGTAGAGATCATAACCTATTTGTACTAGCATACGTTTTAGAAAACTTTTTTTGCCAGTCCTGTAAATTTGTTTTGGATAAGAGCATTTTCTAAATGATTTAACTTTAAATGGCAGTATAGTTTATTTGAGTATTAGTAAGAGACCGCCATAAGAGAATATTTTAGCAGTTTATTTAAATGAAACACAAAACATAACATTTAATCAGCTTTCATAAATAGAATAAACAGGTATTTGGTGTGACAAAGAAAATAGTACAATACAATGAAATAGTTATACAAAGAAAAGTGTGTAATCCTTGATATGGTAAGTTTATTTAACATTCAAGGCAGGCGTCTCGAGTCAGTAAGATTCCTGGCACGGAGGTTAGTTCCTGTTATTGATTACATAATAGAAGCTACACTCATTCCTTCACTAGGGTCTTCTTTTTTTCCCTCTCTCTTGAAGTTAATGAGGCAAAAAAACACAGTTTCTCATGTTACTGGGAAACTGGAAAGAGCAAACCCGAGTCTCAGAGACGTTCCATAAAAAGCACAAAGTGTCGCTTAAATTAAAAATGAACTTGTTGGCAAATCACAGTGGAATACAAAGAAGAATTAGAGGTACAATATTTCTAACATATTTAAAAATGTTTATTTATTTTTGATTTTTTTAAAAGCTTATAGAGTTAATTATTACATTGACAAAAATAACAAATAAAATTGTATGAATGGAATAAAACATTTATTGATAAAATGTTCGTTAACTTCACTAAGGCTTTTCTGATAAGTGACTTTTTAGTAAGCTGGCTTTCATTTTTTTTCTCTCACAAATACATGCAGATTAAAGTTAAGGTCCTTGTCTGTGGTAATCGCACAAATGTGATAAATGAAGAATTAAATGAAAGTACAATTTATATACCTAAGATACAATCAAAGGTATTAATATAATCAATATTAATGGAAACCAGATTAATCGGCCCGTCCCATGTTTTAATGATTGTCCTGATTGAACTGAATGACGAGCATTACATAGATTTATTTTCAAATGTTATTTGTCACGTACACAACCATACACAGTATTATATGCAGTGAAATGCCTATATGACTGTACGTGATGAGATAAGATAGGATAGGAATATAAGGAGTGAAAAAATTGCACTAAAAAATAATGTAAATAATATTTATATATATATATATATATATATATATATATAATATAAAGTCTAACGATCTACAGTAGGTATTGACGTTTACATAAACAATATTTCAGATATTACATCTTAACTGTTTACAAGTTGTGTGTTTACATGCTCAAGCATTAAATCAGAATATTCCTTTTTCTTTTTTCTTTTTTGCAAGAACAAAATATTTTTTTGAGGCCTGGTTAGGCTTACAATTAGTGCTTCACAATTTTTTCCCAGTTCTGATGTCTGATGTCAACATTCAGTTGACATGTATGTGTATGATTTTATAAACTGCGCTGCACCCACATAATTGGCTGATTGCCTACAGTAAGTGCATGAACCGCTATTGATTTACCGTCTGTTAGACATTTACCTGCTCTCATACTGTAATAATCAGTGTGCACTAGAGGACTGGGTCTTTCATGTGTTCCTCATTTTAATGCAATATTTGTATTGCTGGGATAATATCTGAATGGAAAGATAAGGACAGTGATGCGTTTTTAAAAAGGTCATGTGTATGAAAAGTTGTCTGTTTGATCCAAACTACTGGTAACGCCTTGCGATCAAGGTTCCTGAGATTTCAGAAGAACTTACACGTTTCTGAAACTCTTCTGAATGAGGACAGTTACTAGACAGGATCCTGCTGTGTTTTTCTGGCTGAGCTGCAGAATCCGTGACTATTATATAAACAGACTGAAGTAATGGCAGTGTGTGTAGCATCCGTGATTACGGCTCCTGAATTCGATCCTGAGTTTGGTTTATAGTTTTGCATGTGAGTTTAATCTGGATTTTTTGGATCCATCCCACTTTTCAAATACATTCAAAGAGGTGGACTGGCTATATTAAATTGCCCTTATGTGCATGTGTGTGTGTGTGTGTGTGTGTGTGTGTGTGTGTGTGTGTGTGTGTGTGTGTGTGTATGCTCTTCATCCCATCTGGAATGACTTCCTCCACCTTGCACACAAGAAATTGTGACTCCGGATCCACCGTGACCCTGACCTGCTTGAAGCAGGTGATGAAGAAGACAGAATTAAGGAAGCACAGTTTGTTGAGTTAAGGTCTTTTGTTGCAGTCACATGAGTGGCACATACAGCTAAAAACACATTCTTATGCCTTTTTGTCTGAGTTTGCTGATTGTACTGCACTAGAATAAAGCAAGTGTCAATTAAATGCAAGTCGAATGCGTTTGACCCGCAGGTTTTCAGGCTGGTTCTGTCGTTTAGCATGATCCGTGTTTGATCAAATCCATCGGCGTGTCGACTAAAAGGAGAAGAGATAAGCCTCATGGAAAATCTGACCTTTTCTACGTAGGAGAGAACATGGTCAGTGTCGCAAATTTGCATAAATTTAAATAGTGACCTAGAGATTCTGTAACATCAAGAATATGGAATAGATTTTTTAAATTCTGTTTTTAATAACACTAATTCAGAATTAATCTGGAAGTGGAATTTCACTTTGGTACCTGGTTACAGATATTTATGCTCATTTGGACTCACATTACAATTCAATGTTTATTTTCTACATGTTCAAACATTACTTCATATTTAAAAACTGAAAGAGCACATATGGAATTATGTATATATTGGTATTTGGAATTATGTATCAGTTGCTATTTTAAGACATGAAGGTCAGCTGTTCTGGAATAGTTCTTGCAAGTCAATCCATTTGCAAAACCCATCAAGCACCATGATGAAACTGGAAGACCATCCCATTAAAGCAAGACTAAAACCTACCTCTGCTGCAGAATGGAGAAGTTCATTTAGAGTTACCAGCCTCAAAAATCACCAATTAACAGCATCTCAGATGAGAGCCTTTATGAATGCTTTACAGAGGATAAGAAGCAGACACATCTCAATATCAACTGTTTCAAGGAGATTATTGCATATTTTAGACGCCTACTGCATTGTTTGACAATGTACAAAGAATGAAACTCAGGGAAGACCATGCAATTAGACGGTGTGTCCAAACCTTTTACTGGTAGTGTACAGTATGTACAGATATATCAATAAAACTGCAGTGTAATAGATAAGGTGGGAGTATACTGTAGCAGACAGGTAGGATTACAAGGAATAGGAATCACCAGGGACCACCCGATGTGATATTATCATGATGATATTATTCATCAGATTGTATTACGATTCAAATAAATTCATCATTATTATCATCATCATCTTCATACTAGGTTAAGAGATATATTATTAACTAGCTAGATTAAAAGATTAAACTTAAGGACTGCTATATGCTGATATAATATCGATATCATGGTAAATTATATGACAGTATACTTCTGGAATATATTGTGGATATTGTCATGTCTATCTTAAATGTATAAAGCTTTGAAATAAATAATAGGATTCATCCTATTTTTGCAGACATTAAATTTAAGTTTAATTTAACCAATTTTCTTTTTAATTAACGTAAAACTTGATCGTGGATTGTAGCTAAAAATCCTGATATCATGTCAATACCACATCACTGAGCTCGCCAAAACATTGAGGATCAGCCAACAATTATACCATCAATTTATAAGCAATAAGTGTTTTTTCTTTTTCTAGAACTGTTGAAAATTACTGAGATTATCATCCGTTTACTCTCAGTGTTCAGACTCGCCATGTGTTTGGATAGGTTTTATGGGATGAATATTTATCTCATTTTCATTTTAATGTCTGCTGTTCTCTCTATCAGATGTTTTGCCAAGTGGTTCTGTCATCAACATAACATTTACTCCAATTACCAAGTTAAGAACTATGTTTCTTTAATTGTTGTTTGTTTCTGGGAGACATGCAACTTTGGATTAATGAATGCGAAACATCTTTACGTTTTTACACGTCAAAAATTTCTTAAGCTTAATTAACGTAACCATGCACTGACTTCCCCGTAGTCTAATTAACTGACAAAAAAAAGATGACAAGGGAAGTCTTGAGTCTCTGCGATGTGTTCAAAAATGTTTTTCGTCTGTGATGAAGATCAACGGAAACGTTAAGGGCTTGTTACTTTTTGTTCCGACTGCGCTTTGTTGTTCTTCAGTTTCGTTCTGTCTTCTGGTTTCTCCTATGTGCTTGTTTTTAAGGCAGGACAGAACATGGAAAACTGAGCATTAGGGCGGTAGGTATCGAATATTTTAGTAATCGAGTATTCTACCAAAATGTAATCGAGTAATCGGATAAAATGTACTTCTGCTTCATTAAACAGCAATGTAAAATATATAAGAGAAACAAAGATTAATTGGTTTTCTTTTTAGAAAAATCAACTTTAATTTTTTAAATGCATACAGCATTTTATCAAAAATAAACATTGTCATTATTCACAATACAAGGAATAGCTTATACCCCTATCTCATGGTGAGATGCGGTGTTACAGTAGGTGCCGTGAGCCGCTGCGATTGCCCACCGACGTTCCACGAAGTTCTGCAGCGTCCGCAAGCTTCCGTGAGGACCGCCAACAAATGGAGACGTAATCGCAGCGCCAAAACTCGCAGTGAATCATGATGAACCGTATTTCCGGCCACCGCGCGAAACCACGTCGGTGAGATAGAGGTATTAAAGTTGACTGAGATGAATTAAGTGCATTACAGAGCCATACATTCTTATTTTCAAGCCTTTTCTCAGATGCAAAAAAAAAAAAAACTAAGGCACGCATTGAAATAAATAATTATACAAAAACACTAAGGTGTGCAACTAAACTTTCAGAACTAAAAGTTTAAACATCTACAGCTCATGCATAACAAAAGCCTTTACTGACAATTTCTGTCGTTTTCTCTAACTGGTTTCTTGGCTCGCTGATAATTTTATCGCTCCCTTCCATTTTGTAGCTGCGCCAGAACGCTCCCTCAAATTAATACACAGCTAACTGTTTGCGTCTCCTTCCGCTTTTTGGGTGACGTAAGCGCTTCTTCTTCGTTGGTGTTTACTGGCAGCTTGCATACGGACGCGCACTGTGTCAAAAGCGCGCTGTCAACAAATAATTGCGCGAAAACATAATGCAAGCTTTTAAAATTAATTAAGCGAAGCTTCGAGGCAGAAGATTTTGCCTCGATCATTTTTTGTAATCGAATTACTCGAGTTACTCGAAGTATCGTTTCAGCCCTACTGTGCACAGATTAACACGCAAACACATACACACAAAGCAATCTCTCCATGCTCGGTCACTCTTCCCCTGCGCATGACTGCCTGGGTATTTTTAGCATATCGATCCGGTGTGCAGTTTGTCCCACGCTCAGTGAGACAGTGCCTCTGCAGTATTAGAATGTCACGAAATCCTTCTCAATTTTCCCGACACAGTTGGGAGAGAGAGTGAGCCTCGCATCTCATGTTACGCACACTGGAGCTGCAGGGGGAGGTTATCGCAGCCTTTCACCACAGCACTGGGTGCATTTAACAGCGTGCTGCTTCGTAGCCTGAGGGTGCGGGGCATTATGTAAAACGTACAGTCGGAGCCAGAATTTGTTTAAATGCTTAGCGAAGTAAAGAGGCACCAATCGCGTAGGCTTAAACATAGAGAAGTGGCAACATCTACTACAAACATTTATGGTTCCTGACACCTTGCTGTAGAGTTACACCACTTTTCTGCTTTTAGTGCACCTTCTGGGTTCAAACTGAATACCTGGCAGTGCAGTGAAAAGGACACAAAAGACGCGCAAAAGTCCTTCACTCAGACTCTATCTAGGTGAACTGTGACCTGTGAATTCGCGATCTTTTTTCTTGTGGGTAGGATTGGCACGTACAGTATGTGAAAAAAAAAAAAACCCAAAGCCGATTCGTCTCTTAGGGTCACTATGGGTTTTGTGGTAGGATTCTTACTTTAAGATTTTATTTTCTGCTAGGATTTCCTTTAGAAATGTTTACACCTTTGAACGTGGCACACTTACGAATGTCAGATCCAAGCATGTACAATAGGCAAAACAAACAAAAGCAAACGACGAAGGAAATTATTTACACGTGTCATTTCTTAATGAACACGCAGTTGCTGGTGCCTGTTTTACTATTACTTTTATCACTTTCCCAATAATTCCGCTAGATTTCTATGTCCGGTGATGTCGCCAGTGTCTCAGTGTTGCATCACGCACCTTGAAACAAGCCACACAGAGACTCGGCCTCGTGCACTTTACAGCTGTCATCCTGCAATGACAGAGTGTCAGTGTTGGTGCGCTCTGTTTGGACAAGAAGCACAAAAGGCATCTCAAGAATCTGGGCAAAGATCTCCTAATCCAGTTTTACACTAAAGCCCTAATTAGATTATAGTAGGTAATTAAGAAGATTAATTTATTTACACATCACCTCAGTGATAAAACCCTTCATACAGAAAGCATTAAAATTATTTTTTGTGTCGTGTCATTATTTCACTTCACTTAATTATTTAATTTTCTTTCTGTATAGTTTAAGATTTTTCCACCAAGACCAAGACCAAGTTTGAGGGCCTCTAGGTCGATATTGAAAGTGTTTTATATTTGAGGGAAAGGGTTAGTATTGATCATTAGTTTGAGTAAGCGCACAGTAGAATTCTTCCTATTTCTAAAATTTAAATCGATCCTTCACCGTCAACAATGTTATACAACCACGTTGTAAACTTGTGCAGTTGTCAGCATTATATTCCTTTTTTAAAACTGACTGCTCGAACTTCATGAGAAATCAATTGATCATTGACTATAATCTGTGATCATCCCATCTATAGAAAGCTTAACTGATAAACACCCTACGAGGCTAAATATGGCTAGTAGCAGAAGCTTATTCTCTCTTCCACTTATCCTGTACAATGTCATATAGGCCTGGTGCCTATCACAGAAGACTTTGGGCACGAGGTGCCAATCCCTCATAGGGCACACATGCACACACTCCCTCACACTATGGGCAATTTGGAAGTGCCAAGAAGAAACCCTCCAAGCACGAGGAGAGCATGCAAACTCCATGAACACTTACTGTACCTGAGGCAGGAACCAAACCCATGGCTGTGGAGGTCTGAGGCTACAGTGCTAACATCTATACCATTATGTTGCCTTCTAAGGTGTCGAATGCAGACAGAAGTAAATTATAAGATTATTTCAATTTGTAATTATTTTAGCTTAGTGGATGTGAACAATCACATAGCCAATTTAAATGGACATAAGATTAAAGAGTAGCACCTATAAAATAGAAAATTACACCAAGACCTCATATGTCTTTAATTCCGTTTAAATAAGGATTAGAATAAGGTACATTATACAGTACATACATATTTAGAACCTAATTACGGTGACCGTAAATCCGTGTCATTGTGGTTACTGGTACTGTAGCTCTCGGACTAGAATTATTCTACTAACTTTTAAAAATGCGCATTGTCAATCTCACTTTTAAAACCCAAAATAGACCGACATCTGAATTCACCTCTTGGAACTGATAATCAGTTGCTAAAAACACATTAGAAAACTGTCCATTTTGATTAAGCTGAGGGCTCGCTGTGGTGCTCGGCTTGACCCTTATGCAATAAATCCAGTGTGAATTGAAGGTAACTGTTATTGAGCTCGAATATGAGACTAAACGCTAGACATAACATTTTATGAGGGCCAGGAAAAAGAAAACCTAAAATGTGTGACAAGAATAAGAATTGAATTAAGTGGGTCACATGCAGACACAGCTAATTGTGAAAAGCACTGTACTCTTAATTTCAATATTTGTAATGCATATTGTACATTGTGAAATGTAGCTTTCCAAAAATAACATTAAAATGTAAAAGGGATTACAGATTTATTGATGTCCCTAACGAGTGAGCCAGAGGTGACGGTGGAAAAACTACTTGGGATGACATGAGAAAGTAACCTTTCTCATTTCTCCATGTTAAATTAAATTAGAATAAATCATGTAGTTTAAAAGAAAGGAATGGGAAAAATGCTTTACTGCGACAGGCTGCAAAGTGCCTAAAGATACAATAAAAAAAATGTCTTGTTTACCTATGTAACCATCTCAACAGCAGCCTCATTTCCCCTCTCGTCTGTTCCAACCACTAAGCATTCAGCATCACCAGTATACTAATCACTGGCCTGATCATCTGTCAACATTTGCTAGTTTCTTGCTAGTTCATGCCTTCATTTAGATTTTTTTTAATGCTTAAATGATACATAGTTCACTGTGTGGCTTAACACATGAAAACATTTCTCTGAAACTGCTCGGGTGCAGGGTCATGCCTGAAAACTAGAGCCAAAATCTTGGCAAAAATGAGGGAGAAAAAGTCTTGTGTGCACAATGATTCCTCAAGGAAGAAAGTCTGGCTTTTTGGAAACAAAATATAAACAAATGAAGAATGGCTCAAGACTTTTCCACGGTTTGTATAAATCCTTTCTACAACTGTTACATGTTACTATAAACTGTTACTGTAAATATGTTCTGAACAGAAACCCTCTGCAGAAAGCTAGACCTTTTGCCCTGGCAGGTGATCTGCTTGACCTTTGGATGGTTGTTAGTCAGAGAAAGGCGTATGAGCAAGTTGTCAGATTTCCTTGTCATGTCAGAACTAATGATCCATTGCAAGCATGTCTGAAGTCTCCCCAGACCATGGAAACAGAGGTAGTTACGTACCTACAAAGGGTTTTTCGTAGGATTTCCTGGAAAAAGAATGATATCCAGTTTCATCATAAAAATTAGCGCATCTACCAAGAAGCCAACAAGCAGCACGGTTCACAGCTCGAAAATAAAGCATCTACCCTTATGCGCTTTTTCCTACAGTAAATGATTGCAAATGGCAGATGGAAAGGTCTAAATACCCGAATTCAATCTAAGGCATTTCCTTGTAAACCAAGAAGAAGCTGCAAGTGTTAAATCTCTGATTTAACACTTGGCTTGGTTTGTCAAACAACAAATATGGTTCAGCAAATTAAAGTATTAAATGGATAAAGAACCACTTTATACCATTTCAGCGGTTGCTGAAACAGCTTAGTCTGAAGCCCTACAAGCCTGATCTGTTTTACCTGCTGTGTGTTTATGACCAGACCCAGTAGGTTTTCCGATCCATTTCACCTTCTACTCACCACTAGAGAGAAAACGACTGAATTGTGTTGATGAGGGAAGGTGAGAGTACCGGAGAGAGAGAGACACACACACACACAGACAGAAACTACCAGCTGAAGCGGACTGAAGTGCAGGAGCAAGAGCGAGATGACAAGCTGAGGCAATTAACTTGTGTCTCGTAAGCTGGGTGATAAACAAGGCTTTATCCCCGTGTAATTAGCGCTGTTTGTGAAAGCGCGCTGTTGCCGCACTGATAAACAGGTGCTCCATCTCCGTTCCGTCTCTGACCGTGCGAGCGTGCATGTGTGTGTGTGTGCGCGTGTCCATGTAGTCTCGGAATTGAAGCATAAAAACAAATGCATGGCGAGATTTGCTTAAGGATGAGAGACAGAACAAGGAGTGAATTGGAACTGGAGATTTGGCAGAATTCTGCACAAAGAAAAAGAAGATGCCCATGAAAATGAAGTACATTTGTGTGATTTACTCAGAAACTCGAAAGCTCTTAAACCTCATCATGTACATGCAATTATTTGCTTCACCAGCAAGAAATGAGGGCTGTAATCTAAAGTGTACTCTCACAGTTTTCCTAAAATTCCACTGGAGTGTCATTGCTGTGTCGAAGATGGACACACCTACAAATGATAGCTCCTTAAAACCAATGGCGCACACATTGTTCATTATTTACTGCAGTGGATCTCCCCTCATTATCAATGTTATTACATTGTATCCAGGGTTCCAAGCAACAAAGACAATCTGTAATTGGAACTAAACAGTGGTCAAAAGAAAACCACTCGTTAGTGAGGCTAATCATATAAAGTGTTTCAATTTGCTTGGGCGCAAAAAGATTTGACATTGAAGCACTGCAAAAAGGTCATGGGGTCCGATGAGTTCAGATTGACCCTATTCCATAGCGATGCATCAGGGTAAGAAGGGAAACGCATCATGCATAGTGCTCACTGTACAGTACAAGCCTCTGGAGGCAGTGCTATCATCTAGGGTTGCTTCCTGGTTTTGAGCGCAGTTGGAAAGTCACACAGTACTGTATATGGGCAAAGGTTTGTGGACACT
The DNA here is from genome assembly GCA_030068275.1 of Clarias platycephalus. NCBI lineage: Eukaryota > Metazoa > Chordata > Actinopteri > Siluriformes > Clariidae > Clarias > Clarias platycephalus. Next base: position 10,057,249 of record JAQQZT010000016.1, on the reverse strand, counting down.
CGACCACTTCTTGGGTGCATACAGTAGTAAAAAAAAAAAAGGACATACAAAACTGAGGCTGGTGAATGAATTCTAGCTGTTATAATGTGAATGATAACACAAACCAACTTGTGTTGCAGATATTCCACACTATAAAAGGTTAACATACTGTATTGCATGTTGTTCTTTAATGCATTTAGATTTGTAATAGTAAATTCATGGTATTAAGGGAAGAAAGCACTTAAGCAGGAAATAATAATATCCAGGTTGTAGGGAGGGTTTGTAGAAGATTTGAGACACTTGTTTCCATTATTCCATTTAAACTGCTGCTGACACAAAAGTAGGAATGTACAAGGAGAAATGCATTCAGCCTCCTCTGCTTGAGCCCATGATTGGCCATTGTCCGTATGATTGATATGAGAATATGGTATGTCACCCCCTGCCCCCGAAAGAGCATGGCCAATCTACTCTCTAAACTTCTGCGTACAGATGGCTGTAGCATCACCCAGGAATCGTGCTCTCGATTTCTGTATGATAGCGGCGAACATGTTTCTGTTGCACCACTCAGGAATGAAATGAACACTTTGAAATAATGTCTTAATGTAACGCTCGAGGAGCATCAACAAAGACACGCTTGCATTAGGCTGGCTCTTAGTATGAGTCAGTGCGTAAATGAGAAATGAGCCAGCATGTAGCCAGCGTGAGAACCCAAGCACACAATATACCTGACAGTCAACCCCTGGGGATCATGTAGCACTGAGGGTGTTTTAAAAAGTGTCATTTGTAAATGAATGTGTGATTGAAAGTGGCTCCATAAATATTAGGCATGCATGGTTTCTTATGATTGAAGAGGAAGAAAATGGCCACCACTAGCCACTTGGAAGTGAAGAGGGGCTGAAATGCCAAGCTGCTTATGACTCCAGCAACCACTAAACACTGAGCTCACTACTCATGTGTCTAAAATTTTCCTATAACAAAATAAATTTGAATGTTGTGACAGTTTACACTATTATTGTAATGGTACATTTAAAAATTAGTACAAGAAAATGGATTCACTTACTGAAATTAATTTGGTTCCTACATAATGGAAGAGTATGTAATTTGATTATGATAAATCAGCAGTAGATAAGTGATAAATCCATTAGCAAGTAAAAACTGTGCTGTACTGCACAGTTCCAGATTTTTGGTTGCTTGGAAACCTTGTAACACCTGCCAATGTAATAACATCCCACAAACGTAATAAACCACAAACATAAATCAAATCTGCAGCTTTTAATGTAATAGCTCACAAAAGTAATACATTTCCCATAAAAATAATAGCATTATATAATAATGAATAGCGAGCTAATTAAATGTATTAGTGTACAGACAAAGGCAAATGGACTCTTGCATGAATTCCTGGTAAGTGGAAAACTGCACGGCTATTGTCTTTACTCTCTGCTGATAATTATTTCTCATGTAGGATGTTGTTTTTGACTTATAAATGAAAAAAACTGAAATTGAAGTTATTTTGACTCATGGCTATGCCAAAAACATATTTAACAGTATATACAGTAATATTAATAACTGTGATGTACAGGTACCCAAATTACAGTTTGGTATGTATCTCTGGGAAAATGGGAAAGGGGAAAGAGAGATAAAGTTTCTTTGTATTTATTATGAACTTTATACTTTCACTTCACTACATCATACAACAAATATCTGTACTTCTACTTTAGTACCTTTCTGCATGGCATTGTGTTACAGTACATAACCACAGTGGTGTGCCTTATCTCAAGCTGGAATTTCACCACCTGCTGACTATTATGTGTAATTGTGCGACTTGTCTTTCCTTCGAGACAGGACTAATGACTCAACTGAGGTTTAAAATCAGAAGCAGAGCTGGTTGCAGCAAAGAAAACAACACATTCACATTTATTGGGACGCATCGAGAGAGAGAGAGAGAGAGAGAGAGAGAGAGATTTACTATGAAAAAGGCTAATGTGTTCTAATACAAGCCCTGTCCTTCTGATACTTAGTAAATTCTTAGGTGAATAATTTTGTACATTTACTCAAGTGCGTATATAAATAGAGGACTTCTACTTTTATTTGCCCTAGAGAATGTCTACTTTTATTCAAGTCCAGTATTTGCCCACGTCTGTGTCTTGTTAACTTCAGTAGGAGCTAAGTTGTAAAAAAGTTGTTTATGAACAGTAGCAGCACTATCCATAGAAAATAGAGCAAACATTCTCACTCTCTTATTATCCACGCTGCTTATCCTCTTCAGGGTCACAGAGTCCCGGAGCCTATATCAAGGGACTCAGGGCACTAGGGGGTACACTCTGGACGGGGTGCAAATCCATCGCAGGGCACAGAAGCACACAGACTAACTTTCTACGAGCAATTTAGAAACACCGATTAGATTAAATTAAAATTAAAATTTTGTCAAAGGTGGGAAATACTAAGCCATGGTGCCACTTATAGAGCAATCCGTTTAAAAAAAAAAAGTTTTTTTATCATTATTATTTTCAATAAAAAATGTAGATTTATAAGATGTTCTAAAACATTATTTGCCCTGATTTAATTGAATGGTAGGTTTCGTTGGCGTTAATTTATGAGTTTGTACTGGCTCGCTTTCTTTGTTTTTTTAAATGCATTAATAAATGGCAATAACATAAATTTTTTTCAGAAGGTTCTCTTAGTCCCTGACCTAGTAAACCAACATGAGGATGTGTATTGGAGAGAATCCAACGCACTTTCCATGTTGCTCTGGATAAGGGTGCCTACTAAATGCTGTAATAATAATAAAATGAAGCAATTTAAACTCAACAGGATATTCCAAATATAACAGTGCAGTAATCCATGCACAGTATACACTGCTTGGCCAAAAAAATATTGAGCTAAAAATATTGTGATTATCTTGGGCTTCTGTCACAACAGATTTTGTTCATCCAGAGTTACATAGATTTTTGGCCAAGATCTTGTATTGATGATGGGAGAGTCTTGTCCAGTACATCCTAAAGATTTACAATGTGGGTGAGGTCAAGGCTCTGTGGTGGCCAGTTCATGCATGAAAATAATCTCTCCTGTTCCAGAATCATTATTTGACTATTTGAGTCCCGGAATATTCCTGTGACATCAGGGAAGAAAAAAATATTTCCATAAAACCATCCAGGTCATCAGCTGACTTCAGTTTATTGCCACATAACGTTGCTGAATCTAGACCTGACCAACTGAAGCAACCCCAGGCCAATAATTTGACACTATGGAAACATAGTACTATTTACTGTACATATGTTGTGTAAAGAAATGAGATGCTGTTCGCTGAACCCTTTAAGGTTAAAAGAAGTGTTGCCATCTGGAACATATTAATCACTGCAGTAATTATCCAGTCAAAGGCTCTTAAGTATAGGGCTTGTGTAGCCCCTAAACCCAGAGCATTTAAACTATTTTTTTGCTTTGCTGTTTTTTTTTAAATAAAATACTGTATACAGTATATGGCTTAGGATTGTGCAATATAAAGTGACATGTCCTTTTATCAGCACCAGGGGTCTGCAACCCGTGGCTCTTTATTCCCTTTATAAATAATAAATAATGAGTATTTAATTAAAATGTATTTTATTTTGGTTCTTTAGTTTTTTAAATGTAATTCTAAATTTAAAGATTATGGTGTCCTTGTAACATTAAAATAAAACAAGTTAAATTTTTTGTCGCTTAAAATATGCGCCACAACTGCCGATGTTCGACGCCCGCAGGCATGTTGACAGCTGACTGCTTTAGTACCCGCGATAAAAGGATGACGGCACACAGAAGCAGGCGGCATTATTGGGTTGCCGCAGGGGCTAATTTAGGTTCGGGTTTTTATTACATAAATACGAGGAGGACTCTAATAGACATTGAGGATTTTATTTGAAAGTAACACTCAATCCAGTTCAAAATGTTTTTGTTGCATGAAGAAATACAATTTAGTTTTCTCTGTGCCAATTTCATTGGTTTTATAAATGCAAAAACTATATATAGCATAAAGGTAAAAAATTATATATGCAGTGTTATCTTCATTTTAGATCTCAAAAGGCTTTTGGGACTCCCAGTGTTTTCTTTTCTGTGGGAAACCGGTCCAAATGGCTCTTTGTGTTTAAGGTTGCCGACCCCTGACCTAGGCAATACTGAGCACAAAAAAAAAAAAAAAAGGGTCACATACTGTAGGTAAAAAAAAATAGCACAGATATACACGATCACATGTTTTTCGGGACGGTTGTTTCTATGAGCAAAAAATATTAATATGCTCATTTTGAGAGTTCTACATTTTTGCAACGTTATTCCCATATAAGGTTTACACATTATTAAGTATTGACCTGACATATCCAAAAACCCAAATGCACAATCTGATGTCTGAGGCCTCCCCGTTAACAAACGCTGGCAACCTATTTATTTATCTATTTATTTTCAAATTTGCAGTTCTTGTGCAAACACTCATGAGAGTCATTTTTGATTTATTCCTTTCAAATTCAGCTTGATAAGTCAAGTAAAAACACATACCAAACCCCAAACCTTTAAAATAGCGTAGGAAGTAGCGTTTATTTTTTATCTTCTTCGGCCAAATCTACAGTATTTGATCTAATTAAGGCCCCGATCATGAGGAAATAATATTTTCTAGCCCCATTTGCTTGACCTCTCCTAATAAATATGAGGAAGGGTATGAGCAGATTTTTGAGTTTTTTTAAGGGTTAAGGTGATGAATTGTCTGTGTTAGACCTACAGTGCTTTTGCGGTGGTTAAAAACTGTGTATGCTTACTGCCAACTTCATTATTGTTCCACCTTGTAGGCTAAAAGGACAGCATCATGGGCAGCCAAGGTTCATTGAAGCAAGTAGGGATCGAAGGCTGGCCCGTGTAGTCCGATCCAATAAAAGAGCTACTGTAGCTGAAATTGATGAAAAGGTTAATGCTGGTTCTAGTAGAAATCTGTCAAAACACACAGTGCATTAGTGTTTTGGTGGCAAAAGGAAGGACCTTTTCTATATTAGGTGGGTCATAATGTTATCGCTGATTGGCGTAAGTAGTCGAAGGACAGCATTTAAGTTATGTGCACTACAAATGATGCATAGTGAATAGGCTGTGCAGTCTAAGTAGAAGTTAATGTAACAGGTATTACAGTGTGATCAGTTGTTCGGTATGGAAACCGCCACAGGGAAGAAGCGATTTCTCTGTTAAATGAAGGTATGTCTCTTCGTGTGGGCGCTAAGGCAGCGCTTGTGCCTCCCTGATAGGATGAGTATAAATAGTCCATGATTAGGGTGAGAGGTGTCTTCGATAATGCCTTTCAGGGTTTCTTGTAAATGTTCTTGATGGTGGGTAACTGAGTGCAAATGATTCGTTGGGTGGTTTTCACCACCCTCTGAAGCATTTATGGTCTGTTGCAGTGCACTTTATTTACCACGCTGAAATGCAGTCGGTGATGACGCTCTCAGTGGTACAGTGGTAAACCTTCACAAAAATCTTGAAGTCTCCACTGAAAATAGCGACCAGATTAGATGCTCCTTTTCCGAGGAACTTAAAGCTCGGTAGACGCTCGACAGCAGCTCCATCGGGGTGAATGACCTTCTTCGTTCTCCTGGTCTTGAGTTCCAGGTTATTGTCTTACATGTGGATCTCCTCCCTGTAAGGTGTTTCATCGTTACCTCTGACCAGGTCTATCACCGTGGTGCCATCTGTGCAGGTGTTGGGTGAAGAGGGAGTATGAGAAAGAGATGGCAATAAGACAGACTGTGGTCTGTTTGTGTGAAAGTCTAGGGTCCAGTTGCCCAGAGCAATAAGACATAATAAACTTCAATGATGACTTTCATCATCATGTATATTTTAGGCATGTGATATTGTGGAAAGTTTCTTCTAACTAGTATGTAAGATTTATAGTAAGAGGATTTAAGAAACTAATGTAAGGCATCCACATGTGTGTATTATAGTGCTCAATGAGGACACACCATTGCCTAGGAAGGAGGTCTGCATTACAAACAGCTTAAAAAAACTTTCCCAATGAGTTTCTTTACCATTGCTAAGTGAACTCAATTTTTATACCATGTGCATGTGAAAAGATTTAATAACACGGCATCTGTTGGGGATTGAGATATAATGAAGCCTGCATGAAGTTTTCTGTAATCCGGAGACGCTGTTTGAAATTCTCCTTATTTACAGCGGCCATGTTGCCGAGGTGCAGAGCTCGGAGAGATGATGCAGATGCTCTGCCATTCGTTACACCATCATCTGGAAATTAAAGTGCTCATGGCCCGTAATGCGATTGTGTCTCTCCATCCCCTCCTGCCGCAGCCCACACTGATTACTTTAGGGAGCTGTGGTGGGCCAATATTAAAACTCAGCACGCACACACGCACGCACACAAACACACACATACTGTAGACACACGTAACCACACACTGTTAGCGGTGGCATCCGCTCACACTAAACCCCTTAGACCTAGAATCGTGTAAAAAGATGGAGCGTGGCATCTTAAGTGCTCTCCTGGCAGCTCTAGCCCCTTAAGACATCAGCAAGCCACGGGTCCAATTTAATTAACTCACTTTGCTTAATCAAGGCGAGGTGCAGTGATTTCGTGGAACAGCTGATGTGGCATGAGTACAGTGGCCTGGAGCTTCTTTTTCTCACTTGGTAATGTTTGTGTCTGGTTTGAGCTACATGTTCCCTAAGGAATAAGCAAGAAGCCCATTTAGCGTAAAATTTTTTGAACTTAAAAGTCCCCTGGCGACATGGGTTTAAATGGAAGAAGAAAAAAAAGGCTGGCTTTATGAAATGTTTCAGTTAATATAAATATTATAAGTGGTAGAGTCAAGAAATGTATATCTCCCATTATAATTTTATATCGTTTATTTAGGGCTGTCTGTCAGATCACCTAATTCAATTCAAACCCAATTCAAACAAACTGAAAAGTGTGCATGTGATTACAGAGTGCATCTTCCACTGTGATTTCAGGCTGATTTCACGCTAGGCACAGCTTTCCAGTACCATACAGTACCCGCATTATTCCTCCATCCTGCTGGCCAGCTTTCACGTTATTAATATTGTTCTGTAGACTTAAGTACACTTTCATATTTAGACTTTTCAATACAGCAGGTGGCAGTATACATGTAGTTGATTTGCAACACAAAGAGAAGAAGAGTACAAGGAAGTCAGCCATAACGCCATGCCTAATATTATAGAATTCCGGAGAAAAAGTCACTTGCCTTCCTACATGATCAGCTACGGCTTTGTAGGTGCATATTGCATGCACATGGAGATATTGGAGGAGACAGACCCCTTTGACGACATCGCACTCTAAACAGTGGTGCACCTCCCTTTTTATATTTGAATCGAACTGCGCCTGAGTATACCATACTGTGCTGAAATCCACTTTTTTTACGGGTGCTTTCACACTAGAGTCTCAGGCACGGATCCCAGTACCCTTGCCCCCAAAGTCGGGTACAGTTGTGTAATGATGAACACATTACCACACCTGGATTGCAGATTACAGAGTATCACAATGGAAGACTTTAGCATAGTACAGCATACACTAGCATAACACGAATAAAAAACTGTACCTATCCATGTGCCTGATCATTGCCGTCTGTCTCTTCTGATATCTCTGCGTCCGCACAGTACAGTACAGTACAGTACGTCCCAATCGCATCTCCTAAACTACACAACCATAGCTGATAAAGAACGACGGAATGCAAGAGGATTGCTCTTGATGTTTTTTTCTCTCCCCAAAATGTCAATAATATTAAATTCAAATTCAAATTCAAAGTTTATTTGTCACATACACAGTCATACAGTATGAAAATGCAGTGAAATGCTTTTT
>JAQQZT010000016.1:10020884-10046841 GCA_030068275.1 Clarias platycephalus | reverse complement strand
AATGATACATTTTCTCGGATTAAACTTTTGATCTGTCATCTATGTTCTATTACAAATAAAATATTGACATTTGCCATTTCCACATCATTGCATTCAGTTTTTATTCACAATTTGTTAAGTGTCCCAACTTTTTTGGAATCCGGTTTGTATCAGAATATTACACTAGTACAGCTAGAATGAAACCAGCAGCAGTATTTGGTTTGGTTTAAAATTTGGTTTAGATTACATACATAATTAATATAGCTTGGATGGAAATACATTGAAATTTTTTATCTATTAAAAAAAAACATTTCTAACAGTCAAATAACGATTCGGTACATACAGTACTATAGTTTTGAAGTCACACTTTGGAATGCTGTCTGTACAGTGAAGTGAGGAAAAAACAAACATGAAATTTAATTTATTATGAATTTATCTTGCAAACATATAAACTTGTACAAACAATTAGCCAAAAACACACCTACATTCAGGTATACTTCAAATAATAGTAACATGTAAAAATAGTAATAGCATTATCAAGAGCAAACAGTGCAGACACAGTTTATTTTAAATAAGAGAGATTTACAGTATAAGATATTTTTTAATGTAACAGTCCCAGTCAAAAGTTTGTACACACTGTCTAATTAATAAATCGTTCTTGCAAGAACAGTATTGTCAAGTGTATTTGCAAAACCTATCAAGCATCATGATGAACCTGGCTCTCATGAATATCATTCCAGGAAAGAAGAGACCAAAACTTACAGTATATAAAGTTCATTAAGAGTTACCAGCCTCGAATATCACCAATTAACAGGATCTTAGATTAGAGCCGTTGTGAAGGCTTTACAGAGCATACAGTAACGGACACATCTCAATATCAACAATTCAGAGGAGATTATTGCATATTTAAGATGTCTTCAGTATTGTTTTTACAATGTAGAAAGAAATAAAAATCTGGAAAGACAATGCAATTAGAAGGTGTGTCCACATTTTTGACTGGTAGTGTATCTGCACTGTTTGCTGCTGGTGAGGGTGATGGTACTATTTTTGTACATCTCAGTGAGTAGTGTTGGCGTTTGCGATAAAAACTATATTTGAAAAAATGTGTTTATTCAAGCTATGATGTGAATGAATGATTTGTCGAGAACCAGTGATTTTGCTAGTTTAGTGTATGGTAGAGCTCTGTCTAATTATAGCAGTTAAAGGTAATCATGTCAGATTATGTTTTTGTAAAAAAAAAAAGCAAGATCAAGAAGCCATTATAAAACATATTGCAAATATTATGAAATAATATTGAATAGCAGCTCAGGTTTGTTCTCCATTCTGTGGAAAAAGTGATGTAACCACTTAAGAGTGCTGCAAACACTGAGCGTCAAGAATCCTCCGTTTTTATATAATGATATAATAGTGACACAATAATTGCACCCATTAGTGAGAAATCCTAGTAATAATTTTCCGGTTACAAGGAGTTCATTTCATAATGGGGCATGTAGTATAGAACAGAAAAAGGCATGCTGTAAATTTGTAGATATATCCCTTTTTTTTTTTTTTTTTTCCAAACAAATGGAAATTGCAAACAGGACTGTATTTCAGTTATTAAAAGTAATCTGGAAGTTTTCAATATTCTTTGCAAATGAACTGTACTGTAGAAATAGAAATAAGGATGGTGGTTTGGGACTCCATACTGTAGGTTAGTAGACCTCGGTGGCTGATAATAAAAAAAAAGAAATCCACAAACAAGATAGAAATCTATTGTCTGTTTTCTTCCCGTGGTTGGCAACTTGTTCACTTCATTACGTTAATGTGTTTGACACCGCTGATTAGCTCGGAGCCATTTTTGAATCAGCTAATTCATAGCAAGCTCAAAGCTTTAGAAAAGCTCTCTCTCTCCCACTCCGACTTGAAAACGAGACTTCTGCCTCCAGCTAAGGGGTAGGTTATGTTAGAGTTGCTGAAACATATGCAGATGGAGGTTTCCTTTACATTTTCAAAGCTTTAATGTTTTTTACATAGTCTCCGAAAAAGCCTGCGCCTCTGCCTCCGATGGCTCGACTTGTTGTTATAGTATTAAACCAAAAAGTTATTTATCTGTTTTTTTTTTCCCTCTCTCTTTCTTTGCGCTCCCCTGGGCTTTGAATGTAGATACGTTTCTTTTCCCAAAGGCTTAAAGACCTTTCTCGTAAGGGCAGGAACAGGCACTGAATTATTATCGCCTACGTCTCCTTCCGATTATTTCCCATCTAATCATTATTTATATCAGGTGTGTAGGCTCAAGTCTGAGCCTGTCTGGGGCTCATTCTGCAGAGGTGACTCGGGGGTTGGGACTTGAAACAGCTGGATGCTTCCAGGGATGGAAAAAAAAAACAGGTTGTTTTGTTGGGATGCGGTTCAGAATGAGTAATGAATAACAGTGTAATTATAGTAGTTATATAAATGTCTGTTCAGATCATTCAACTTATAGATAAGTTGTTATAGATATTTGTTTTAAATATCAAGGGCGTTCAAGTCAAAATGGGACCTTTGCTTGGTCGAAACACAGATGTAGTATATAATCCCTGGCTACACTAATGCACTTATCCCAGTGTTTCCATGGTGCTTGGATTCCATCAAGGAAGAACGTTTTCTTAGTACGCTGCCTGCTTCACATCTGAAATGCTGGCCTCCCAGGAACTCCTTTAAACGCTCCAACATGTGGAGATGGCTTGGACCAATTGTGCAATGTTGTGTTCGTGAATGATTGTGTGTACACTTCCCACGGACAGATGTGTCCCTTCCGCAAGTTGGCAACACGTGTTCAAAGAGCAGACGTTCCACTCAAGGAATCTACATAGCAGTGGGCTCCGAGCCACCTCAGCCGGGATCATCATTCACAGCTTTCTTTAAAACATTTGCACCATTCAAAGGTTTTACTGCTGTCTCATCACATTACTGTGCTTGAAGTCTTCTGTAAATATCAATCGGTCTCACACCTTCATTCACGAGAAATTGCATCACAAGTCTCAGTTCGAACGCCACTTGAACACCACTCTCAGTTACCTTTTTACTTATGTTGTCTGCATCTTACTACAGTATCTGCCTAATGTTGCGCATGCATCTGAGTTTTCCTGCTACCCATGATTATAAATAGTGGTTATTTATCTACATAGCCTTTCTGTCAGCTCAAACCAGTCCATTTTCTTCACATCGTTTCTGAAGAATGTAGAACTCTGAGTGTGAGAAAGACCCAGGAGGCACGCAGTGTTTCCGCTGAGCTCTCTGGTCATTAGGACATGTTCAGAAAAACAGGATCACAACAAAAAAACAGGACTGTCAGCCATTTTTGAAATACTCAGACTAACCCCTCCGGCACCAACAGCAATGCCAAAACCAGAGTCATACAGATTCTTTTATACACTGTGCTTCTGTCACATAATGGGCTTACTAGTTAACTTAATCTGCAGGTGTGTGCGTGTGTGTTCATTTAACTGTAGCTATATTAGTGTAAAATGTAACAAAATATAAAAAATATGATGTTCGTAAAAAAGTTAGCGTGTGCTTCTGGATCACGTTTGCTTACAGTACATGCCGTGACGCCACCGCCAAATCTTTGTGGATTTCATTCTAAAGCGAAGACAGTTGAAATGTCAGGCATTGCTGTTGAAAGGCTAGGTCTTTCAATTCAATTAATCCCAAAAGTACCTAAAGAAGATGGGCTTAGGGCTTTGTGGTGGAACTGCTTATTAGAGCAATACATCAGCTAAATGAATGATGTTCCCTACAGAAAAGGTTTCACTTTAAGAGGCTTTTAGATTGACCACATTGGTTTAATTTGGCATCAATTTGCCTTTACTTTTGTAGAAGTGTATACAGTAATTGCACTGCACGACGTCACCAAGAAGAGGAAGGGTTTATTTTTCCGGTCTGGATTTCGCACACGTACTCCTTGATTGAGCGGCAGTTTTAAAAAGATACATTCTCTCTCTTTAAATGACATGCTAACAAAAAGATTCAAAGATTTATTGCCACGGTGATAACAGAGGAAACTTTGAGCGATCATTGGGTTGTGTATCACTATTCTGCCACCCTTGCTTTTTGATTTCTGACAGGCAGTAGTGCTCGTTTCAGCCAAGGTGGGATGTTTCCACTTCATAATAACATCACTTTCAGTTGACCAAGGTGGATGTGATTTGACAAGCCGAGCAGAAACTTGACAAACCGACAGATCGGACAGGTCCGGCGTTGAAAATCACAGCACTGTCCAAAATATCCCATTGTATTTTCTGTTTTTTTTTTCTCGATTCCCATCTCTGTGTGCATGTTCTCCACGTGCTTGGTGGGTTTCCTCCCACCAAGCATGGGTGGGAGGAAAGATATGCAGGTTAGGCTAATTGCCGTTTCCAAATTGCCCGTAGTGTGTGAGTTTGTGTAGGTGTGTGTTCTCTGTGATGGATTGGCACCCTGTCCAGGGTGTACCCTGCCTCGTGCCCTAAGCCTCCTGTGATAGGCTCCAGGTCCGCGCGACCCCGAATACATGATAAAGCGGTATAGACGATAAGTGAGTGAGTGAGTATTTGTTCATAATAAATGGTGTTAGTTGAACTGCTTGATGATATTGTGTGATATTGCTTAATTATATACTAGTAAACTGGTGACAGGATCAGGGCGACCACTGATAAAAAACATTGTAGCACAAATTGCTGGAAAAAGTCAATCCTGGCTATGATAGAAAGGGATCAGAACACCCAGTGTGTCACAGCCTGCTGCGCAGGCAAAGATTCAAGGTTGTTGATATGGGTCCAAATTCCCGAGATCACAATTCGATTGGTCAACACCTATTCTGTTAGCTTGTGGTCTGTATTACATTACTGTGCTATAGTGCTCGGAGCAGAATGTTTTCCAAGATCATCGGGCTCCTTCCCTGTCCACTTACTGAATCACATCTTGAATTGCTCTTATTGCAATACAATCCTCACTTACTTATTCATCTTCTATTCCACTTGTCCTGTTCAGTGTCACAGGCGGCCTGGAGTCTGTCCCAGGAGACTTTGCCCCCACAGGCGCAAACCACTGACCACTACACCACGTGCTGCAGAGTACAATCCTGTAAAATAATAAAATACAAATTTACTATTAAATATATAGCTGAACATGTGTGTTTTGTGAATACTAGACATATACAATCTGGCCTGAGGTATCAAGGTGTTTGTGGTAATTTTCATATGCACATGATTTTGTCTGCCACTGAAAATAAGTTTATTTTTTTTCCCCATCATGTGGGAGATGACCCATGCTTCAACAGAAATGACTAACAGAAAAACAGAATATAATGTATACAATAAAGATGTGAAGAGTAAGATGAATATGTGCAAATATAGGAAATGAGGATGAATATTCAGTGGACAGAATAGCGCAAGTTGAGTTGTACAACTCAGTAACAGCAGTTAAAAGTGACAACAGTGCAAAAAGTGAGTGGTGCAAGACTGAGGTAATGAGAGTCAATGCAGAATAGCGAACATGACGAGTAGATAAATTTGACAGTGAACAGTGAGTCTCTTACGGAGAGAGCTACATGTATAACCAAGGATGAGCAGTGGTTGAGGGACCATCACAACCAAAAATCCCAATCATGTCCCCAGATGTGTAAGGCCCTGGGAAATGAGGATTTCCTGAGTATGACAGTAGAGAAGCTCTGTGATAGAAGTCTGTCACCTTCACATGCTCTTCTGCTTGTTTAAGGTCCTCGTTAGCAGTACCTGCTCCAGCGTATCGAGCAGACCCAGCTCTCATAACTACCTTGTTCAATTGTGTGGCATATCTTCTTTTAAGGTTCCCTCCCTCCCGAGCATGTGCTTGGTTATCCTACTGAAATCCAAAACCATTTTTGTACATATGTCATTGTTGAAGGGTTTTTCAATCGGGATTAAAAAAAGTCTTATACACCTTAGACACACATATACAATGTAAAGCACGAACGAACCAAAAACACAGGTTTGGTGTTTTGGTTCCGCATTATACTCTCGCAAGACTGCGTCTCCAAATCGTTATGGGAATCCTGGTGACGCAGCGGGGTCAGCTGACCTCGTTTAAAGGCAGCCCTGGGAAGACATCGACCGAACGGATGACATTTTGTCTTAGACCTATTTTGGGACTGATTTTCCAAAATCAGGATTATTCACCATCAGGGCCGCCTTACAGGACAGCTATGTTCTATCATCGTGCTCCCGGACTGATTCATTAAAACCAATGCGGCTGGCTCATTTCTCTTGCACCGCCACACATACACACATACAAGATATATCGAACTTTGGACATTTTATATATTAACTTACTAATATTTACAATTATATACAATATTTTCAGTGTGTATCTGGTGCACTGCAGTGACTATTTTAGTACAATACACGTGAGCTACTTCTGCACTTTGTTCACATCTATGAATGTTTGTTTATCTGTTGTCCTTTTATGTCTGCAGAAATTCATAACTCAAATGTTCCTAAGTCAGAGACTTACTTTACATGTTTAAATACTGCTTGTCATGCTTCACCTGTCATGCAGATCTGACAACCCTGGTGTTTCTTACCTCTATGATGAAAGGTTTTGTGACAGTGACAATACATGCCACAGAAGCCACTGTCAGGTCCAAGAAAAAACAGAATACAGTTTAATTACAAACGTTATACAAGAACGAAGTAGCGGTGTTTAACCTTGCAATTTTGAGCTTCCACACTTATTGCAGTCCATCACAGGAGTGGTGTGTGTGTGATGAGCTCCAGCCGTGGTAAATGGAATGTCGTGGCCGTGGAAAATTCATGTCAGACTCATTGCGAGTGGGTTTTGTAAGAGAGAGTGGGTACAAGTGTAATACGGTGCAAAAACAGGATACCTTCTTCTTTAAGTGAAAATGTTCTCATTGTATATTACATTTATTATATTTCCTTATAAAGTCTGCATTGGCTGCATTGTGTTTTGATTGTTTTTGCAAACAACAACTTCTCACTTCTATATTACTTTGCTCTGCTGGGTTCTGGCTGTTTCCTTTGCCTATCTTTTGATTCCGTGATTACAGATTCGATGTAATAAACTTGTCAGCTTGTGTTTTTATCCCTCTTGACTGTACTGACACTGTGATTCTTGGATATGTCCCAACAGACCTACTCAGCACCTGCTACGATATTGCTGCGTTACAAAAAGCCCTTTCTGCATACCAATACCGCTCTCTGAAAATCCAGGTGTATCAAAACAAGACAGAAAATGATCACAACGTAATGCCTGTTTTTTGAAGTATCTAACACTTTGATTCTGACAAGACTATGTGCGAGTGCAACATAGAGAACCTGGATTGTGTTAAAGCTTTCCTTTTATTCATGTGAAGTAGCTCTTGCCATCATTACTTATTTAAAGACAGTATGCTTATTTTGGTGAAGTATATCTACAGTACCATCAATCGTAAGCCACTGATGCTGGCATATTGATTTCTCTCTGAACAGGGTATAACGATTTATGGATTTGTAATACTGCTGGATGAGTTTGAGATCATATTCACTTAGCTTCCATAGAATTATATTGTGGAGGCATGGGGGTGTACTGGTCAGCACTGTTGCCCAGCACATATGGTTTCTGGTTCAAATCCTTTCTCAATGTACCTTTGCACGTGTGATGTTTTCACATTTTCCCCATGCTGTCTTCCTTCCACAGTTCAAAGACATGATGGCATTTCCAAATTGCCTATACTGTATGATGTGGGTATGTACTGTACTGTATGTGCCCTGTGATAAGTTGGCACACCATCTGGGGTGTAATCTGCTGTGATCCCTGGCATAGCATCTAGGCTCTGTGCGATCCTACACAGGATAAGCATTATACACCGTTCAGCCATAATGTTAAGACCACCTGTTTAATATTGCCATTGCTCTCCACACAGCCTTGAACCACCTGGAACACAGCGGGAGCTGTGTCTGAATGCTCTTCATTGATTACAGTTCAGCCCCATCATCCCAGACGTACTAATCAGAAAGCTGCTGGACCTCTGCCTCTCCGCCCACATTTGTTGCTGGATAAGGGACTTTCTTACTAACAGGGCCCAGTCCATCAGTTTTGGTGCCCACTTCTCCACTCTCAGCACTGGCTCCCCACAGGGCTGCGTGCTAAGCCCCCTCTTGTACTTACTCCACACCTATAACTGCACTTCCTCCCATCCCACTAACACCATGATCAGATTGGCAGCTGACACCATGTTGCTTGAACTCATATCAGCGGAATGCTACGTACAAAGCTGAGGTCCTCAGGTTTGCCTTGTGGTACAAGAGCAATTATTTCACCAAGAAGACCAAAGGACTCATTATAGACTGCAGCAAGGGCAAAGACGATCACTTTAAACACCAAAAAGACTGAACAACTCATTATAGACTGCAGCAAGGGCAAAGACGATCACTTTCCAATATACCTCAATAGTGACTGTGTGGGAAGAGTTCACTGTTTTAAATTCCTATCGACTCACATCTCCGACAATCTCATCTGGTCAGTCTGCACCACAGCTGCCGCAAGGAAAGGCCTAGCAGCAGCCAACCTGAGGCTGTTTAAAAGGAGCGGTCTAAGTGAGAAGCTGCTGGCCACCTTTTACCGCTCAACTATTGAAGGTATCCTGGCGTATTGTGTGACTGTGTGGTATGCCGGATGCTCTGCAGCAGACAAAAAGAAACTCCAAAGAGTGATTAACACAGCGCAAAATTATTGGCTGTTCTCTAGAAAAGATTGCAAATACCAGGCTTCTTTTTAGAGCCCTTAAAATCTCCACTGACTGCTATGTCGTATGTCTGCTAGAGCAACCCTCCAAATTTCGTCACATTTTGCACAATACAATGACAATAAATGCATTCTTATCTATTCTATTCTAGTCCCCACCCTTTTGACACCAAAACCGCGATCCACTGTGTGGTCTGACTGCTTTTTATCAGAAGCATCATTTTCTATCAGCATGAACTATTTTCCGCAATTTGAGCTATAGTATATTAAAGTAGCCGTTCAATTGGACCAGATTCCATAGGCCAACTTTTACTCCTCATGTACGTCAAGGAGCCTAGGCCGTCCTTGACCCTGTTGCTTTTGGAGTTGCTTTGACCCAGTCATCTAGCCAACAGAATTTGGCCCATGTCACAAAAGCTACACTTACAGTACCATACCTCATTACAGTGGCCTCTGAAAAGGGGTGGCATATACTGTATTAGGCAGCAAGTGAACATTTAAGTTAAGGTTGAAGCTGAAAGCTACTGTAAGATATATCGCAAAGATTTGGAGCGGATAACAAATGTAGATGAGGAATGTGTGTGCTCCGTGCTGACTTCGTTTTCCATGCAAATATTATGGCCCTTTTCCCTTGTGCTGAGCTGAAATCTGGCAACCCTATTTAATGACATAAGCCCTTCTATATTCATCTCATGCATGAAAAACAAAGTTGAATCAAGGTACTTTTAAAACCACTTACCCAAGGGGGCAAGGGGGCTGGCATGCGCTCTCTTACATCTGTCATAGCGACACTAACTACTTTGGCTCCTGTGAGCTCACGCAAGTGGAAGGAGCCAATAACAGTTTCCACTGAGTGTGACATGCCATTGTGTGTGCAGCAGCAGAAAAGATGCAGAAAAGCAGCAGAAAAGATGTAGTCGGCTCAGAGGAGTGACAGGATGGTCTTGGTTGGTACTGTACTGTAGTTATTGCTTTGATGGGAGAGTGCCCTAACAAAGAGACAAGTGGGAATTGCCTACAGCTAAATTCAAGGGAAATAAACTTAGGCAGTTATAAGGATCTGAGAGATTTTTGACAAGGCCCAGGTTATGATGAGTAGATGACTGGGTAAGAGTATCTCCAAAATGGCTGGAGATAGAACGTTCTCTAGAAGAACTAGAGAACGTCAGACACAAGAACATGTTATTTAATAAAGAAAGTGAATGCTTGCTCTTCTAGTCTAATCCCAGAATACCACAAATTACTGAACAAGTTAATGCAGACTCTGATAGAAAAGTGTCAGAACACACAGTGTAACGTAGCTTGCAGCATACAGAGTTGCGTAGCTCCTGACCAATCAGAATACCCATGCTGACATCCACCTACTGTATAAAGTGCATGTGAACATCAGAACTGGACTATGGAGCAGTGGAAGAAGGTGGTCAGGTCTCATGAAATTTTTTTTAAAAATATTATAATGGATGTGTGTCTTTTGCTTATATATTGTATAAAAAGAACTGGATAACTGAATGGCGTCACCCACAGGTTTTTTAGTTGTTGCCACCTTTGGAAGGTGCCAAAGTATTAGCTTGGTTAAAATGTTATGGTGACTAACATTAATTCATACGCTAATGCATTTGATTAAACTCCATTACTATTTTCCTACTGTACATATCATCTCCTACACTTCTTGTGGTAAATAAAACCTCAATGATTCCAGTTAGCTGTTGATGCAGTCAGCTGCTTTGAGACCTACATTGCAGCTATCACTCAAAATTGCCATGGCCATAATTGTGCCAATTTTTATGGTTTAAGATCATTTTAACTGATGACTTACCTAAAGATTTCACCCTCGTAACATTGTCCTGAATGGACAATTTGTCTATTGAGACCAAAACCAATTTTTGTACCTGGCTGTTGTAAAGTTGGCCATTTTAACATGGGGGTTGACTCGCTTTTGGATCCACATCCAAAGGAACTGTATTTTGGCACTTCCGTGTTGGCTTCATTTTTCAGAACCAGAGGTTGTCCCTTGGTTTTGCCTACTTGGGGATGGCCCCAGTATGTACTGTGCAATAAGACAAGCCATCCAAAAGGAGTGTGAGATACTGGGCAATATTCTGCTGGGAAACTTTGGGTCCAGGAATTCATGTGAAGGAACATTGGTGCACACCAAGCACATCCCCAAGCATACTCTGTATTGCCAGTGGCTTTTTTTATTTATTGTTTTTCTTCTTTAATTCAGGTTTGCATGCATCACTATCAATTTTGCTTATTGACCCACTGCAGCATTGTACAAAATGTTGGCTTGATGTGTGCAAAGATATTTATTAATAATAATAATAATAATAATAATATATGGTTGAGGTAGGCAAACGAAGGACATGAAATGTTTGCCACCTGCCTTCATCTGGCTGCTGAGGGCAACCTGGGGACCATTACTGTTGAGCGTTTTGGCAAAGATTACATCTCTGAAAGAAAGATGCACATCGCTGTTATCCAATATTGCTTTTGATTCGGTGTCTGAGCTGTCGGATTTTCTGAACATGAAAGTAAGGGTGTGAAAGCTGCACCGTGGATGTACTGTCACGCCCAAATCTCATAACACATTTCTCCTGAGATGTCCTGCCATTCTTTCCTGTCCTCCCAATTAATCTTTTTTACGCTCAACTCCCAAAACATTTGTTAAAGACCACCTGACACGGCTGCTCTGTACAGGGAGTGCTTTTGAAGGAACATATAGAATAATAGAAGGTCACAAAGTAAATAGGTTCAGTTTGTCACGAAACGTCACATTGCAGACAGCTACCTTGGTGTAACCATAATAGCTATATGTGCTGCTCGTCTTAGAACTCTTCCTCTTTAATGTTAGCTACACATTATGTTTTATTGCAGCACTGCTATTTCCTTATCTTTTGTTATAAATATCTCACTCATATTGACTTCCTTTAGCTCCTGTAAATTAGGTTTAGATGCTACATTGGGGTTTCAGATATAACACTGTAATCTTATAACACCTGGAGGCATCTTCATGCTCAAGACTGATTACAATAAATCATATTGCGGGTATTAAAAAAAGATGCTTACTTTGACTTACAGTTTAAGGTATAAAAAATGAAATACAATAAACTATGGAGTGCGGTATTATACAGGTCACTGCAAATCTGGGTTACTGCTATCAACCTAAAGTTAAATTGTTTGTAATGACAGTACTTTCTGAAGTATTTTATTCCCTCTATACAACCGTATACAATTACATATTACAACGTTAACATATTACATATATTTGAACCATTTAGAGATTCATTTAACATTGTTACAAGTTCCTTTTATCACTTGTGGTAACTATAAATATTCAAACTCTTACCAGTCTCTATTTTTAATTCCATTTTAAATGTAATGCTAGCAACAAAGCACTGACACTGGAGACTCCTTCTCTCACTCATCGCCTATACTGCCTAATCCTGTATACGGGGTCGCGGAGGCTGGAGCCTGTCCCAGGAAACTTAAGGCATGAGGCAGGTTACACACTGGACAGGGTGCCAATCCATCGCATAAACTCACGCATCAACACACTCACACAATCATTGAAACTCTTTATTTAAATGGTATATACCAATCTCCACACAGAATGCTTCACAATATGAACATCAATCCATCCATTATAGTCTATCTATCTATCTATCTATCTATCTATCTATCTATCTATCTATCTATCTATCTATCTATCTATATATATATATATATTTATATACACACACCCTCAGTGGGGTGCCAACTAATGTCAGGGCACAAGCACATACACAATCACACCACAAGTCACGTACTATGGCCAGTCAAACCACTGTACATGCGTGTGGACTTTGCACCAGGCAATTTAAAAAAATGCCAGTCAACTTACACCACATGTCTTTGGACTGTAGTAGGTAACCCGAGTTCCCAGAGGAAACCCACCAATCAAAGGAAAATTTGGAAAAGCCTGTCAACCTACACCACATGTCTTTGGACTGTGGGATTAAAAGCAGAGTACCCTGAGGAAAACTACCAAGTATAGGGCAAAATGGAAATTTACTGTATCTTAACTGCATGTCTTTGGACTGGGGGAGGAAGCCGGTGAACCCGGTCGAAACCTACCACGTATAGGGCAGCTTGGAATTCCCGGGTAGCCTTCACTGCATGTCTTTGGACTGTGAGAGCAAACCAGAGTACCCAGAGGAAACCTACCAAATATGGGGAGCTTTGGAAATCCCGGTTAACTTTCACTGCCTGTCTTCGGACAGTGGTAGGAAACCGGACTAACTGGAGGAAACCTAACTGATAGAACAAACTTCACACACATACCTCAAGACGAGGATCGAACCCCTGACCCTGGAGATGAAAGCACTAAGCCACCATGCAGCCCCTATGTGAACAACTAACATTTTTCTTCATTAAATAACACTCTTTAAATTCGTTTTTTTAGAGTCTTAGTTTTTTTTTTTTACCATACAAATCCACATAGCACCATCTCTGGAGCAGAACATCCTTATGAATAAGCCATGCAGAATCCAGCTCTTAACAATAAAACCCCACTTTGAAATACTACACACTGTCCTAGGAAATGGATTCAACAAGGCTTTAAACAGTCTACACCCCCGTGTGTGTGTAGAGCAAAAATCAGGAAATCAAGCATGTACTTGGTTTAATGTAATTTTAGAGTGAAAGCAGTTATTAATTTAGGTGAGATTGCAAAAATTAATCATTGTGTGTTTGAGATTGAGAAACCCAAAACAATCTATTTTTAATACACGTCAGTGTTTCCAAGGGTCACGTGTTGGCACGATTAAAGTTAATCTAGATCAACTCAAGATTTTTCTGTACTTTATGCTGTTACTAACCTGGAAATTGTGTTGCTGTTTGGAAACCCACTCTGAATAAGTAATTTTGTTCCTTAGAAAACACAGTGACGGATATAAATAGCTTTTTCTCCCCTCCAGAATTCATCAACGACAAACTCCACTGGGGTGTTCCTACATCGCCACACATATTCTTTGCAGTTGTTACTCATTCAACCAAACATTACTGTATATCCAATTTATATGTTTAGGCTGATTATATATTAGACTTGCTAATTAAATCCAGATGTTTCTTTAATACAGCAAGTTAATTTATCTATAGTCTTGAGCTTTTACTAGAGAGTCTGGTACAAAAAATGTATCTACAGTACTGTAAGACAGTATCTTTACATAGGAAGATATCATTTGACTGACACTGCAACTGACCAGCCACAAAATGTATGTTTCCTACTTAAAATTTCTTTAAAGAAAACTATTTCGAAGGTCTTGATTTTTACTGAATCCAGTGACTGTATTTATTTTTATTTTTTTAATGAATATGTGAAAATGCAAATAAGCAGCCATTTTCGACTGTTACTTATTTTGGCAAATTATTATTCATTGTCACACAAGGTTGTCTATGACATAATGTTTAATTTGAAAACTGCTATATAACCTTATTTTCAAATATTTTCCCTACATTTCAAAATTCCCAAAAAATACACATAGCGACACATAGCCACTAAATTTCCTAGCAAAAGCCATCAATCGCATCACTTCTTTCTGTTACATGATCAGTGAAGCAAAAATACTTTCTGAATGGTTTAAATGTGTTCAGAGGGTTTTTGGAGAATGCTGATTGTCGCTCCAGCAGTGACGGGTATGCCTTGCTTAATGTCCACAATGTGAAGTAGCACATGTTTGAACAGCATGTTATATACTTAACAAAACTATGTAGGATACTGTAGTGTAAGCACTGTGGTGAAGCAGAGAAATAATGTTAAAAAAATTGGAAATATGCATGAGTGATTTGTGTACAAGAGGCATTAGATGCACAAGCTGTGTGTGGGAAGCTGTTGCATTCGTTTTGTCTGATTCCGTCCACTATTACTGTAATGTTATAAATAATAGGGGACGAATAACGGGAATGACGTTGCACAAATGTGGTACATATAAAATGTACAAATTATTATTATTTAGAAACAACCTAAAACAGCCATAAACATGAGTGATTTATGAATCTGTGCTATTTGTTTTTATTAAAAAAAAAAACTCTTTCATCTTTAAATGGGAGAACTTGCACAATTGGTTGCTGACTAAATACTTATTTGCTCCACTGAATGACTATTTTGCACAATCATGAGCCTATATACTGTATACTGTATATTCATTAAGACAGGAATGCAAAAAATGACTGGAGTGCTCTGTGTTTTAAGGGCTTCTTACTCAACAGTCCCATCCTTATACACGAAAGAGTGTTTAGTTCTTTCACTTCATCTCACACTTCACGTATGAAAACACAAAACCCACTTTTTCTACACTTGATACATGTATGGATAGGATTAATATTCCATTATACATTAAATTAGCACTAAGCAGTAATTTCCTTTGTTTTGTCTTTAGATATGAGATTCGGGACACTCACCTGGTAGAGGAAAGCGTTCTGGAGACCCTGAAGGTCAAGGCTGACTTCCTGACCTTTAAACCGCGACCCTTCAACATGCGCGAGTTCTATGATCGAACGGGCCACGACATCAAGGACATGCTGCTCTCCTGCTACTACCGTGGAGACAAGTGCAGCGCTGAGGACTTTAAAGTGGTAAGTCGACATGTCTCGTAGTACCTCGTGCTCGTGCTCTGTCTCTGCTTGGATGCGTAGGAGATATCTGTGGAGATTATTTTACCTACAAGAGTCTTATTGATCAGTTGTTCCCATAATGCAATAAGGAGGATTCACTTAGAGGTCTGTGGGTTGGGGCCAGGCATGTGCTGAGATTATTGGTTCAACTTTCATCATGATTTATGCTTTTTTTTTATTGTATATGCTATCACTTCATCTGGCGTGAATTCTTGCCTGGTGAATAGGCTTCTAAAATAATAGGGATCATTTATTTATCATTGTGAAGTGATGAATTGTTGTAGTTAATCTATGTCTAGCGGAGCGAAAGAAACTTTGTTCAGGCGAAAATTGGAATTCCACTTTCCACTTGGGTTTGTTTAGGGATTTTTCACATCTGTCGAGCAAGACTGAACTACAAGCAGACTTGTTTAATTTGCGAATATGATGAATTAAAACTTCACTACAACATCCAAGTGTTTCAGCTTTACTGTATATGAAAAGTTTTATTTTTCTAAGTCTTTAAAGCTCATGTTTATTTGTTTTTTTAACCTTTAAATCTAAATGTTTATTATATGATGTCACGTTTATTATATGATGTCACTATGCACGTATCTGGGCAATAAGAATATATAAACATTGCATACAGTACTTACTAATCGATGCATACTGTACACAACCTAAACAAGTTCTGTACTCTGGTTCAGTAAAAAGAGTGATAATTTAATGCATGAGTGCCTAAAAGTCCATTACAGCAAGAGCTGCAAAAAGAACAATGAAAAAAAGGTAAAAACATCTAATGGTGCTAAAACACAGGTCATGCAGTGTTAATAAGCACTAGCTAATAGTAAAGTGTACAGTACAACTATTGGAATAACTAATAGTGTGAGTGAATCAGGTGGTCTCCTTATTTATAATTAACCAACATCACATAAGAGGGAGTGCTGTTGTGCTAAATATCAGTATGGAACAACTGGTGGAGCTACAGTACCAACTGAGAGTTAGTTCAAGTAACAGGGGTGAAAGAAGTGTTAAATTCCTACCAAAAATGTGTGGAAAAGAAACCATGGCGGTGATGGAGAGTCCTGGAAATATCGTCGTTTTTTTTTTTTTTTTTTAGTATTTCCACTTATTACGCTTAAGAATATCAGCTATGTTAGCTTCCAGGTTTCCTGGATGAAATCCCAAATAGTGTAATAGTGTAGTTCTCAACTTTTAGCCCTGGAGGACCACCGTTCATTTTAGTGTTTTTCGATGCTCTACCACACTCAATTTAATTCAGAAACGGCTGTTGATTTGCTGATTAGTTAAATCAGGTGAGCTGGGAGCTGAGAAAACTCTAAAATGTGCAGGGCAGGGAGAGCTAAAGAAATCAAAACTGTATTCAGATTGAGTTTCGTGAAGTTCCAGCAGTTATGTCTGGTAACATAAAATTTCTCAATTCGATTCTGTTTATTATACATTTGTATTCATTTATATTTTAACTGTTAATTTATACTATGAACATGTAAATGAACATGCAATAACATCCCCGTTTATTGAACATGCTCATTTTTCGGTAAGTGACGAACTGAACGGTTCACTCTCTCCCTCAATGTTTATACCGCTTATCCTATTCATGGGCAGCATCGCCCAGGAAACTCGTTGGTACAAGGCACTAACTTACAGTTACCTTCCTCAGTACTCAGGTGGTGTATTTAATGTATTTGTAAGATTCTTCTGTTTTTTTGTTGTTGTTGAATTTTTCCCAGATTTTGTCCCTAATTTAGTCGTGTCCAATTGGTTTTGTCCCTGATTGGCTGTAGAGCCGTGATTAATGTTGGAGCACATCCCTCTGAGAGAGTTCGGCCAATCAGCTCTCTCTAGACCTCCGGCTGCGAGAGGTTACAGCATCACCCGGGGATTGAACTCGCGATCTCCGGATGATAGGGCGAGCACTTTACCACTGCGCCACTCGGAGGCCCAGGTCCTTTGTTGGACTTTTAATGTATAGGTATTATTGGAGGATGTAATACACATGCCTGCATGCACGTGAAAGCATTCATTGGCCCCGAAAGGTCATTTATATCACAACGCAGGTTCGTACACAGCTTAAATCATACTAAATGGATGCTGTACTCATATTTCCAGTTAAAGGATACAAAATAAGCAGACACAAGATGTTCCCTTGAGGCTACCTTAAAGTGCGCTTGAATGCTTTTTAGATCCTATAATTTTGTTTAAAAACTCCATTCACTTGATAATATGGTTAAATAAATTCCTCCTACAGTCCAGATTTTATGTTTGTGATTATTTTTATTGGCATTGAGCGCGCTGTTAATTTCGCACAGTAAACTTTCACACCCACTTCTTTCCTTTTGCTACGGAAAGGTCACACTATTATAGAAATACCACACCACACTCCTTTCTCAATCACACACCTATTGTTGTTCCTATCTCTCTCTCTCTTTCTCTCTCTCTCTCTCTCTCTCTGCCCTTTTATTATCCTCGTGTGGGCATCAAGCGCACCGTTTCGTGCACCTCCCCATCCCCTATTGATACGTGCTGCACGAGAATGAGTGGGAATTGCACATGTGGTGTGTGTTATGCTGATGTTTCTGCAGGTTTGTGCTGATGGCAGACGGGGCACTAACAGCTCAGCAGAGATCACTTATAACGTGTATAAAGCCCCTCTGCGCTTCACATAAAAACACAGGAGCTGCACTGATGTTTTCTTGACACTTGAGTGCACACACGCGTGCACACATACACACACACACACGAGCATGCTTACACACACAGCTTTTATGCTGCGTTTCTGTAAACATGTACAATGCTGAATATTACAGAATGTCATTTCATATATGTTGTTGAATTTGTCAGTAAGTCGAACACAACAATACTGCAGATATCTGTAGGTGAGGTGTATTAACCAGTCAGTCAGTCATCTTCTATACCGCTTAATCCTGTTCAGGGTCGCGAGGGGCCTGGAGCCTATCCCAGGAAGCTTCGGGCACAAGGCGGGGTACACCCTGGACAGGGTGCCAATCCATGTGTATTAACCATGATAATATATTTTTGCGTTATCTCAAAATAGTTGAAATGACTTTTGTAATGTCGAGCTTGGGTCAAGTTGGCTGAATATTAGAAACTGTTTGTATAATAATTTTTAATTCATATGTTTAAAATATGAGTTATTACGAACGCAATTCAATAGTGACCAGCCGATACGATATTATTGCGATACCAGGTTGCGATTCGAACTGTATTGCGATTCTGTAAGTATCACGATTTTATTAATATTCTAATTAGATTTTTTTCTTTTTTTTGAGTTTGTTGCAATTTTAAACACACTTAGCAAATAGTTCGCTCCTACAGTAATGCTGTACTGCCTGCCAGTGTGTGAATAATTTAGAACACAGCATCTGTAGGTTTATATAGGAATTCCATCATTTTACTCCCTCAAAAGCAAATATATATCTATTCCCCAAGGCGGTAATTGAACCAGGACCCTGATGGTGCAAGCCACTGGCCGCTAAGTCTAAAGTATATTATACAGTACAGTGTGCCTAAAAAATTTGAAACAAGTCTAGGAATATTAGGAATAGAGTATGATGAGCATCATTTAAAAAAAATATGATATAGCAGCTGAGGAAATGTGAAATAGAAATGTAAGTATATGTAGTTTCACTCCACCATGTACACCATGTATTTATTTAGTTACTAAATATATTTCCGTACTGTTCGCTGTAGGATGTTTGACTCATTGCATGTCGGATCTGAGTGACTACAGTCTAACTTAAGCTAAAGTTTTGCAGTGGGATTTTCGCAGTTTATTCAGTTTATTCGTAAATAAACGAACAGGCAGCACTTCACGAAGGGATCGGTTGCAAAATATTAAAATATTGCTTCAGAGATAGACAATATGTACAGGTTTGAAAAGTCACATGAGCCGGTTTATTTAAAATATAATTCTACTCTAAGTGATAATTCACTGGTCAGAATTACAAAACCACATGCAGAGAGAAATTGTACTGAAAATATACTGAATCATGACTTAAAAATCCCAAGTATGTGACAAACTGTGACTTCTGCATACAGTACCGCGACACTCCTAAATGTAGTAAAAGCGCATTTATACAATATACTGTATTCCTCATTGCCAGCATGTCACCGAATGCACACAAAGTATAAAAATATCCATCGTATGCATAACACACATTAGAGTTAGGAAAGGAAACTGAATTATAAAGGTAGCTTCATTACCTCCACCTTTTAATATACCTCTTAACAGCACATTCCAGCAGAGTGATATCCCAAGGTATATCTAGTCGAGTCAGTGCCAATGCATGTGTACAGCTGAGTGTCGAGAGCCATGCCGAAGTGCACGAGGAGCAGAGCAGAGTACCTTCAGCCCTGCGGCAGCACGCCCCCCCTGTAGCGGGCACAGTTGCTGCTTGCTTTCAGCTCATGTTCGTGCAGTTTTTGATCAATAGAAGATGGAAAGAACCTTGTTGGCTTTTAGCGTTTGACTGTGAGAAACACTGCCAGCGTGTGGGAGCAGTAGGATGGGTGATGGATGCTGGTGAGACCTGGAGATGGATATGTGATTGAGTGTGTGGGTGTGTTACGTGTATGACAGATTGTATTATAGCCTAAAATCTGTGATCCACATGCATAGTACCTCTCTCTTACACAAACAGGTTAAAAAAAAAAAAAAAAGCAAAGTTTTGACAAGTCAACTCTTTATTCTATTTAGAAATTAATTTCTTTTAAGATTTTTGGAATCAGATAAAATTGAAGCACCTCTGCTTTAGCAATGTTTTATTAAAGTTTGCTGGTTTCAGTACTGTAGGTCTAATAATTCCTGTCAAGTTTATTATCACCAAAATTCTTTATATTCACATGCATACTGTACGTTGATAAATGAACTTCTTTTGGTTACTTTCAAGCTATTAATTAGATATAGCTAATTGTAGTTTTACAGAACTGACATTAAATCTGTATATGTTAGAATTCTGTAGACATGACACCATAATCCATGCATACAACTGTATAAAAAGGCATCCCCGAAAACATGATTTTGAAGCTGATTAGTCAAGGATCAAGAGGAGCTGGAAGTCACATGGCATACTGTTCTTTTCATCTAGCTAGAGTTCCTTGAATGCAACATTTCTTGTTTAAATGTTCTAAAGTCTGATTTACAGTTAACTTCGCCTTTTTGTTGCATACGGATTACTTCCCACGGTTCAGCACTCAGATTCATTGCAAAGTTTAATTATCATAGTACAAAATAAAACTGTAGTGCAGTTGTACGGAGGTACATTTTGGTCCACTTCTGAGCAGAAAACTAATTTTTTTTTTACCTGTTTAAACTCTCTTGGCCAATAATGAATTAATTGCACTGTATTTTCACTTGCTCAAAGGCGACGCCCACATCGAAAGCCACATTGAGATTTTTTTTGGTCGGATCGGATTTGCGTATCATGAAGGTTCACATTCATCATTAGAAATGACTTTGATTTGACTCTAACGTGGACCTGTCTTCCCTCAGAACATGCTCGCGTTATCTGAGGTAAAACTTGCCATATTTGTTCAATCGGTTATTCATTTCTAACAACGGATGCTATTTTATAGCAACACATATGCTTGGGGCTCTGGAGGACAGCAAGCAGTTAGTTGGTGGTATTTGTTGAGGTCTAGAAGAAGGAAGAAAGCCAGATGTCTCACTTTAGCTGTTTAAGCAGCTGTTGCTAGCACTGCTATGAAACCCCAGCACTGCCGGTGCTGACTGATGATGTCAGCGAACACCCCGCGCATGAGACAAAAAGTCACACGGATTTCGATCTGCCCGTTCTCATTCATGTCGCATGGCTGTGTTTTGGATATGTATCCAATGTAGGACCAATAAAAAAATAACTGAAAAACATACTGTAGGGTTGTACATTCAGACAGACCCGTGTCACATTATATCCACTGGATGTTTATTCACTATTCTTTCATTCAGTATGTGTGATCATTATATCTGTAAGAGCCATATCGCATTTGCTGTGAATTTGTTGTTGTGTTTATTTGTTTTGTTTTGTTTTGTTCCATCTTGTTCTATTCATCAGTTAAGCACTAAGCATTTAATTTATCATTTAAGCATTCACTGTTATGTTTGTTAGTTAAGCATTCACGTTTGACAATCGTAAGTTGGTCTGTGACGTCACTCCACTATTACACGTATTTGTATGACTATTGCATGGAAAAAAAGGTCAGTTTGAAATGCGGAATTGAGGAGACACAAGGTTTTGACCGTAATCTACCGCAAAAACGTAAGCTGACCTTGAGCTATTTGATACAGCAAATACATCGTTGCAATTGCAACCCAAGATTGTGACCTATTGATGCAGCGACTGGATTGTTGTAACCACAGTGGATTTACTCAAGACGACTGTATGAAGTGTTAAAACTTTGATGCTGAAAAATAAAATACGAGAGACAAAGACCACTGGGCTTCTGTGTCGTAAGTAAATAAAGATACGCGTCAAAACTTGTGGAATAATATGACCGCATTCACAATATCAGATTATATTTCATCATTGGTTGTTGGTTGTTTTTTTTTGTACACATTAGGCAAAAGTTATTTTATTTACGTGTTCCTTAAGTTCTACAAGTAACAAAAAGGGATTTGAAAAAAAAAATACCCAAATCCAAAAATCATGATACAATCTGAACCATAAGTTTTGTAGTTCTCTGTTTCATCCCTACTAAATATGATCTAAGCTTCTTTCAAAAGGTGACACAATCTAGTGTTCTCTCCCCCCGCCACATTAATTTTACCTGATCAGAGCATTTTTAGACAACTGGATGGCACAGAGCTGAGCCCCTTTTCACCAGTGTTTCATTCTGACTGATGCAATTTTTTTTTTTTTTTTTGGCAGACAGTTTATTTAACAGAGTTCAGCATCTCTCAAAGA
This sequence comes from Clarias platycephalus, assembly GCA_030068275.1. Taxonomy (NCBI): domain Eukaryota; kingdom Metazoa; phylum Chordata; class Actinopteri; order Siluriformes; family Clariidae; genus Clarias; species Clarias platycephalus. Next base: position 10,024,570 of record JAQQZT010000016.1, on the reverse strand, counting down.
TCAAACCATGACAAATCTCTTGAGAACGTTTGATTCAGCTTTTCTTCCAAGACAAAACCACTATATATTTTTTTCTAATATAGTTTCCAGCTATATTGTCTCACAGGATTTTTATATATACACACTCAGAAGGCAATGCAGGACCAAATTGTTGTATTTTTGTGAATTACAGTTTAATAAATACTTGGATTTTTCAGCAAGAAAAAACAACCTCCCAAAGAATCCTTTGGAGATTTAATATATGTTTCTGCACAGCTCCTTTCCATGCATGTGTCTTAAACTATGTGGTAATTCCTTTATAATCATACAGATGGTGTGTTTAAGACTATACACATTGGCAGACAGTGCAGCATCCTTTGTGAGTGAATTATTTAGGAAGTTTGTTTAGAACTGTAACAAAAGCTGAGCAAAAAATCTGATCATGATATTTATAAAACTTACAGAATCTCAATACAAATACAAATCAAATCAACACCCAGGTATCGTATCAGGCGATTCTCGTGCCTACGTATCATGTTCATGTAGAATGATGGAATGAAAAGCTGTGCATCTGATCACTCACTCACTCATCATCTATAAAGCTTATGCCTGTATACAGGGTCACGGGGGCCTGGAGCCTATCCCAGCAGTCTTAGGGCACGAGGCGTGGTACACCCTCGACGGGGTGCCAATCCACCACAGGGTACACACACTACGGGCAATTTTTTGAAGCAAGCCAGTTAGCCTAATCTGCATATATTTGGACTGTTGGAGGAAACCAAAGAACCCTGAGGAAACCCACCAAGCACAAGAAGAACATGAAAACTCCACACATACAGACCCAGAGGTGTCGCCCTCGGCTTGCTCACCAGGGACAATCTGACCATTTTGATTCATACACATTCACATTCCATACAAACTTAAATCACTCTTTTGATTGTGTAAAGCTGCTTCGCGACAATGACAATTGTTAAAAGCGCTATACAAATAAAATTGAATTGAATTGAATTGGTAATCGAACCTGGACCCTGGAGGTGCAAGGTGACAGTGCTACCCTCGAAGCCACCAATGGTGTAATGGTGTGCAGAATGGTTTTTGTGTTACACATTAGACCACTTAATAGCGAATCTAACATCATTTGATCGCCATAGTGTATCTGAATATTGCTGCCAACAATCATATTGGGCCACAATTAATTCAATCTCAACATGACAAAAAAAAAAAGCTCAATTGGTCATAAATTGGTTTCACGAAAATAACGCCAAGCTCAGTATACTTTATTGGACAATAAGACTCCAGGAAACATATTAGTGGGTGTAGTGGGGTAACTCAGTGTTAAAAACACTACGTAGATTACTGATTGGTCCAAACACCAGCACCTCCAATCTGACACACTTGGGCCCTTGAACACGTCCTTAAACCCTCAACGGCTCAGATGTATAATGAGATAAACATAAATTGTTCTGGATAAGGGCCTCAGCAAAATGCCATCGATGAATAAAGTAATAAGTGTAATACTCAAAGCTTTCAAATAGACAGGATGTTTGGGACACACTGTGTATATCAGCTGTGTAAGGAGTAAATCCAGTAGATTTGCTGTTTGTATAAAAAAAAAGGGGGGAAAATCATTAAAAGCCATTTGGCTTTTTAAACTTTACCTGCAGGGAGTTACATGAACTCTATTTATAGCTAGATCTTTTATTCATATCAGATGTCAAGCAGGTCAAATTTAACTAAAGACAGATTTGATTAAAACTTTATTCATAAATATAGATGAGCCCAGTTTCCATTCTCAGCACACAGCTGCTGCAGCTCCAAGGTGCCGGAGTGACTGAATAAGAAGGTGCTAGAAAGAGATAATCATTTAAAGAAACAAATTTTTATTCCTTCATTTATTCATTCATTCATTCATCTTCTGTACTGCTCATCCTGTACAGAGTCGCAGGGGGACCTGGAGCCTATCCCAGGAGACTTAGGGCACGAGGGAGGGGACGACCTGGCCAGGGTGCCAATCCATTGCAGGACACACACACACACACACACACACACACACACTACAGGCAATGTCTGTATTGTCTGCATGTCTTTGGACTGTGGGAGGAAAGTCGAGTACCCTATGGAAACCCAAAAGCACATGGAGAACATGCAAGTTCCACACACAGACATGAGACAGGAATCGACAGTAAAGTGGTCTGTTTTTTTTTTTTTTTCACCACAAACCGCTAATTGTGTCTGTGAAACTACAATTCATCTGGTAAACGTTTGTATTTCAAGTCTTGTACATAATCACTCAGGAAATAGTTATAGGCATGTAAAGTTTTTCTTTAGCCAAAATCTTCCTAAAGAAGCATAGACCTATTAAAAAACCTTAGAGCGTAAACCTATAAATAAAGGCTATCACGTGTTTTCTCCGAGACATGTGATGCCAGCCGACCGCATCTTTTTGAAACTGCTTTCTTACACACCATACAGTAGGGAGTGGTGCAACACCCTCAAAGGATAGCGCTGTCAGATGCTTGCATGAGCTCTCAGCTGGCCATGATTGGCTAGCATCGTGATGGATGTGAGTGTGCATCCTTGTCCACTGAAAGAGTTCGACCAATCTGTGTCTCTCAAAGCTCTCTTTAGGCAAACCGGCTGCGGGAGGTTACAGCATCACCTGATTTTCAAACTTGCTTGTATTACCGCTGCGTCTCTCAGGGGGCTGTTCTTTTTTTTTCCCACTATAATTTTTTATTGCTTTTTTAGTGCTGTTACAATCAAATGCAATTTTCCAAATAGCAGAAAAGGCTAATTTGAGTCAGAAATTACATGCCATTTCAATAACAAGCAAATAACTAAGAAAGAGAAAAAAAATATAAAATAAAATAAAATAAACAAACAAAATAAATTTCTTAAACAAATAAGAACAGAGCCTGTGGTGAGAATACTGTAGAAAAAGTAAAAACATGGTGCATACAAAAGGAAAAGACAATTGGGTATAAAAGAATAGGTACAGTTGACATATATGCCTAAAACTTTGGGTAGAACAGTCTGAGAGCCAGTGCCCCTATGATTTGTCAAAGTAAAGATTCCATGTTTGCCATCTTTTGGCATACAAGTCCACCTTGGCATACGTATCACACCAGTCATATATTCCAACGTCCTTATTTCCTGAATTACATCAAGCCATTGTTGCTGTTTAGGTGAATCAGGCTTATACCAGCTTCTGGTTATGGTTTTCCTTGCTGCTGTAAGGAGTAGATTTACCAGGTATCGGTCCTCCTGAAGTGTAACCAGTGAAATATGACCCAAATACAAGACAATACATGAAAATGGAAGCTCATATCCAAGTACCTTTGTTAGGGTTAAATGCACATTTTTCCAAAATGGCTTCAGTTTTTCACATCTCCAAAAAATGTGTGTATGGTGAGCTTCTAAGCAGCCACAATGTCTCCAACATTGTTGGGGTGTAGAAGAAGCTTTACTGCTGATTTTAGCTGTAATAAAGAATCGTACTAAATTCTTCCAGTTGAATACCCTCAGTTGTTGCGAGCTTGTGGAGGAATGTTGAGTTTCACACATACTGTATCAAACCATACATCTGGTAGAATTTCTACATTTAATTCTTTTTCCCACCTTGATTTAAGATATAATGTTGAGTTGGCCTTGCTTTCCATAATACTTATGTAAAACATGGAGATTATTTTTGTACATTTACTATTTGG
>JAQQZT010000016.1:10007304-10020784 GCA_030068275.1 Clarias platycephalus | reverse complement strand
TAATGCCTTTTGTTGCCCATTGCTTAAATGTGGCATCACTTTCACCTGGTTTAAATTGAGTATCAAAGGCTATCCATCGAAGTATCTCAGGGGGCTTTTCAATTGTCATGTATTTTGTACAAATTAAATAGCTACTTCCTGTAATATAAGAAAATGGATAATGTATTTATACATGAGCCTCATATTTGATTTAAGACAGACTCGCATTATCCCTTTAATGTTAAGTGCTATGACAAACCTTTAGACATATCCTTGCCTACACCAGCAATACTTTATTAAACCTTACTGTACGATGTGTGCATTACAAACGCAAGGATTTCTGATTATCTCATTTGTCCGGTCCTTTCGCTTTATCGCCTTTAACCCAAAGTTTAAGATTTTCTTTCTCTCTCTTTTTTCTTTTTCTTTTCTTTTTTTTACTGGCAGTAAAAGCTGATATGCCATTCAAACCTAAACTTAGAGCCATTACTCATTCGATTCTGACACACAACAATACAGCAAGATGACATTTTCAGTAGCTGATGCCTCCAAAGTTTCTATTGTTTTGCCTCCAGAGAACACCATGACGTAATCATGACAGGGTATATAGTTTTTGCATTAAGATATAACCATAGAATATGTTCAGGTGTTGATGGAAACTCTTGATAATATCCTCATTCTGCGACAGATTATCTGATGAACATTATAGAGCAGTGACCTGCTATTAAATTAAGCTCAGTTGTAGCTAATATTATATTTATACAGTACTTGCATCCATAGACACAAAGACATCATTAAAATCTTAGAATCGTAAGAAAACGGTGCTTTTTCTTGGCAGTACACCAATTACCAGAGATCCTGCATCATTATCTCCGAGCATTTAATATCCCTCAACACAACGCACTAGCCTGTTGATGAGAATTGATACTAAAGAATATTGCAAACTGGATCAGTCTTTCAGTTTTATTAAAGTTTGTTGGTTTCAGTACTGTAGGTGAGACTAAACTAATAATTCCTATCAAGTTTATTATCGCCAAAATTCCTTATATTCACATGCATAAGTTGCTAAATGAGCTTCTTTTGGTTACTTTCACGCTATTAATAAGAAATAGCTAAGTTTTACAGAATTGATATGTATTTTAGAACTCTGTAGACATGACACCATACCAGAGGTCCTGCATCATTATCTCCGAGCATTTAATATCCCTCAACTCTACGCACTAGCCCGCTGATGAGAATTGATATGGATGACACTTAAGAATATTGCAAACTGGATCAGTCGCTAATCACAACTCTAATACTGGCATAAGCCCCCTGACTTTCCTGTTCCACGATCTTTTAATGCTAGCACCTGCCCTAGCGTGTAGGTGGTTCGAAGATGTTCAGTGATTAGCATGAATCTTTTGATCTATTGAAGGTCTGTTTCACTGGCCTACATGCAGGAGAAATTAATCCTCATTAATATTAACGAATAAGCCAACGATCCGTAGAGAGGGCCAGGTATCCTGCGGGGTATCATAAAAAAAAGAATAATAAAAAAATGTAAATGAACGAGACGCCCTGATTTGAGTTTCATGACCCGTGTTTAATTAAAAAGACTCGTAGCGAATTGATGGCTTGCTAGCCGTTATAAATACAGATGACAACAGAGGCAGCGTGACAAAATAATAATTGAATTAAAAAGGTGCGTCCAAACTTTTTACTGGTAATGTTTATTAAAGCAATGTAATGCAAATAATAATAAATAAATAAATGATCTGTACTGCATAGCATAGTCAATAATACAGATAAAATTCTCGTCTCTAAAGCATTCATTGTAATGTTTTTTCATCCTACAGTCTGCATACCTGTCTCAAGAAGGGCGTTCTAGATCGGCAGTACAGACAAAGCCTTTGAATGCTGTCTAGCTCATGCGTCAAACAAATGATCTTAATTGCAATTCTGCGAACGTTAAGTTGTCTATGGAAACCAAAGCGTGAGACAAGAAACGTGACGCATATATAATTCAGCACAATTTTGTATTCATAAAGTGTTGAATTATCTTTAATGCTTTTGTTTAACTAAAGTGATGAATTGTATTTCAAGCCTTTAAGCCTAGGCATTTCAGAGGATCTTGTTATCTATGTAAAAGGTAGGTACAGTGCGTGGTGGTGTATTCTGTGGGCCAGATTATCTGATTATCAGAATATCTGATATTGCCAGATTAAGAGAAGTAATTTTTTTTTAAAAAGGAAAAGAAGAGAAGTCTTTCTTTTTTATTTAATATATAACATTAGAGTTAGGGCAGTCCTGAATGAGGAGAGAGCCAGAAAAGGTGAAAATCTTCTGTCGAAAAGCAACTAAAGCAGCATCTTTCAGCTCGTACGGCTGGGATGTCAAATTTATATTCTGCCCAGGCCATGTCAGCTATTTTGCTTTTTTTTCCTATCCCTGTGAGCTCTTGAAGGGCTATAAACTAAGGCTTTTCATTTCTAAATGTATTATCATCTAGTCTATTAATTAACACGAATAGCCTAAGCTCTAAAAGCAAGACATATTAGGACGTTTCTAGGGAAGCGAGTTTATTGAAGTGTAGGCACTATTCAGCCTAGATGATTAGATTTACATTTTATGCCCTAAAGGTTGTGGACCCCCAACCATCACTCTCATACGGGTGTGACAGTCAGGTCCTAACAAACATTCGTCTCTACGATATAATTTGTTCATCAGATTTATTGAACTCACCAGCAACACCCAGATCAGCATCCCTGTACAGTTCGCCAATGTTTTAAATGGCAAAAAAATCCAATATTCACCTGGGAGTTCATGTACAACAGTAAATAATCTATAAACACATCTTTGCTTTACAACCCTGGATTGGATCCAAAGCCCTTTCTGCCATCTTGTGTGTAAGGAAGACAAAGAAGAAACAGGAATGAGGCACTGTTCCTTTATTTTCTGTGTGAGGCACTGACTATGACCCTGAGGGACATAAATAATTTGCTGTATACTGAAGATCTGCTCAGTTCTCAACTATGATAAAGTCAAAACGTGCTGATTAAGTTTGGTCAACAAATTTAATAGGCTTATATTAAGGTTGCAGATTTTTCTTAACCGATAGTAGAATTCAATAATCAATTAATCGTCAATAATTAATGATAACCATTGTCTTTCAGTTTAAGTTTTGATTTTCTTAATGCACTCATCCTATTTAAATAACCTGTCAATTTTGTTTGATACTCTACATAATCTAAGGCTAATAATAAATAGATTCCACATGCTATTTAACAAAAGAAAAACTAATAACCTGGATACAATGGCACTTTCTATAAGGAGATTTTCATGTAACATTTATCAAAGCAGTCTCAGGATCAAAGGCTGGGGAGGGATTGACTGTTTATAACTGCTATACTCTAACATAGTGATAACAGGTTCATTGAGATTCCATACCATTAATTATACACTACGTATTTATACTGTAGTTTACCCAAATATTCCAATAATAATCAGAATAATTGCTATCCAATCTAAATAAAACATTCCAGTATCACATAAACATTTCATTCGGAACAGTCAAATTTAATTAAGCAATATCGTCTGTGTATACTGTACATATCATTACAGCAAATTGTTGTCACATTTAAGCAATATCACACTCATGCTGTACTGCTCTAAATGCTGTGCAGCTGTAGGTACGAGGGTACAACAGTTCCGAAAGACATCATTTTCATCTATATAATGATATATTATTAACAGATTTATGATTAGTTTTTTTTATTTAGCCAGTTTGTTTGATGGAGCAAACTGCGACTGGCGGAGCTGGCGACCGACACTTAGCGTAATTAACAGAGGTGAGAATAGTTTTTAATTCTTACCAGTACTAGATAAGGAGAATAATTAATGTAGGTGGTGTACAGTCCTGTATTCTCTTCATATTTCCACTTATTCTGCTTTAGAATATCAGTTCTGTTACCTTCCGGCTTCAAGGGTTGAATCCCAAACGGTGTTAAACGGAAAGCTAGCGTGCTAGAGTGTACTATGCATTGTCACACACACCACTTAGTGCCCTTGATCAGGAGTCGGTGAGTGATTTGGAAGTCCGTTTTGTATTAGGAGCTAGCTTCATAGCCATAAATTAAAAGAACACTCATAGTTTAGATCCACTTTAGAATGATTTAGAATCAATTATTAAGAGTCACATTGTTGTTTTTTTTGTTGATCATGACTTTGTTGATCATGACTTGTGGAATGCCTCATGTCCAATCACAATGCTCGATCAGAACTAACTCTTGTATAAAAAAGCTCCAACATGTGTTGTTATTTTAAAATACTCAACTTCCTAGTAGTAACAGTAACCCCACTTCACATTTCATAGAAACAGCCCCAGTGTGAACTGAGAAAAAAAAACCGTCTTGGCAGGCTGCACTGATTTTTGGTAAGCGTACCCATCACTTTATGTCCCTGCTTGTTAAAAAGCAGCAACCCCAGACTGAAGATTTTTTCCCCCCCTGCCTCTTCTGAAACCTACCAGGCAATTCATCTGAGGTCAGTGATATGTCACCTTATCAGGCAGGAGTTCTTTTTACCAGGAGAATGTGATATACCTACAACTGGAAACTGGCTGCATTTATGAGAGTGGCTTAATACAGACATTGTTGCTTACAGCATGAACTTCTCATCTCATCCCTCCATAGATTGAGTCACTCCCAGCCTAACATAATTGCCATGATCTTTCTGATTGAACCAGCGAATCCATTTCCCACCTGCACTCTCCACAGGGCATGAGAGACACCGATAATGCGATTGAATCAATAAAAGGCTCGTCTCGCAGACACCTCTCAGTGGTCCAGCTCACACAAACACTGTTGTTAGGCAGGTATTTTTAGCAGATCGCTCGGTTGGACCTCGGCCACGTTAGTGCATCCGTGGCACTAGCTGTGTCTGCTGCCAAGTGTTTTATAGATATCTATTCCACCGCAGTTCTGACCATAATGCAAACCACAGGTTTATATTCAAGCTCCTGTTCTCATCCTTTATTGTTTTTACAGTGGCAGCTCATTTACAGACACTCGACAGAGATTTCATATAATCAATGACTAATAATAATTAACGTGGGACAACGTGATTGTTGATGGTTAGAATGACTTTGATGAAATGCCGTTACGATAACGGCGAATGAACGGCTGAAGCACTCACTCACTCATCGTTTATACCGCTTTATCCTGTATTCAGGGTCGCGGGGGCCTGGAGCCTATCCCAGGAGGCTTAGGGCACGAGGCGTGGTACACCCTGGACCATCACAAGGCATCACAAGGCACACAGACATACACACACTCACACACTCATTCACACACTACGGGCAATTTGGGAACGCCAATTAGCTGGAGGAAACCCATCTACTGTAGCACAGGGAAAACATGCAAACTCCATGCACACAGAGACGGGAATCAAACCTATCCGGGAATCGAATTCGAACCCTACAAGGTGCAATGCGACCACTTAAGTGCTAACCACTACACCACTTTGGCCGAAACACAACGTTTCAAATACAACCTCAATTCAATTTTCCCCTTTATTTGGAGCATTTATGCAAATTAATCTCCATTCGTGCAACGTACATCCATGGTCCTAACAGGGTTCATTATTCTGATGGGAGATTGGGACGGACACAACATCTCATGTCCTGCATCTATTAGTGTTGTAAAGTTACCTTTCTGTTTCATTTCTGTCAGGAAATATGACTGTGAGATGCATCATAGCTCCCAAATTACTCTCCTGCACAGCGTTCAAACTGCATCACATCCGCTTTCACAAAACTCAGACATTATGTTTTTTTTTTTTTTGCTGTGTTCCAGTTTAATAGAGTGAAACCTCAGATTGCGAGTAACGCAGTTTGCCGAGCGTCACGTGATCACAACTGAGCCAACCTTTTTTCTCTCTCTTGCGCTGAGGAATTATGGGTAACACTGTGGACCATGCGTGTAAAACTTTGAAACTTTATTTTGTGTTTGTATGCGTGCGCGTGTACTGTTTCTTATAACACACGTGTGCGCATGTGTAAAGCAAAAGAAAGTCTCATTAGAGAGGTTAAAGATCCATTTTCTCCCTCTCTGTTTCAGCCTGTTGTTATGTGTGTGTGCTTGCGTAATTTGACACCGTGCCCCTTCACACACACACTCTTGCCTTTACACCCCATCCCCACCGCTCTCGGCTTCTCACCCACACACACACACACACACACACACTAGGGCTGCACGATATTAGGAAAATATGCGATATGCGATTTTGTTGTTGAATATTGCGATAACGATATTTCTTGCGATATAACATTTCCCTAGAGAAATGCATTTTTTATTATTATTATTGCCTATTTTTTTATTTTATTATTTTTTTTATTAATGTAATGATCATACTAAAAATAATGAGATGAGAATAAAAAAGATGAGAAGGGGGAGACGGGTGGGGTTGATTCCTCCTCTTCGCTTAGCTTCACACACATACACAAAAACACGCACACACACACAGGCGCCTGCGCACATAAATGGAAACTGTATCTGTCAGGATTTATTTTAACTTTTTTTAAATGTAAAGTGCAGGTTAATTTGTTTTATTTGTACTTTATATTTTGCATTAATTATTATTATTATTTTTATTTTTTTTTTGGGGGGGGAGGCTGTGGAACGAATAATTAGAGTTTCCATTATTTCCTATGGGAAAATTTGCTTTGATTTACGTGTTTTGGAATACAAGCCCACTTCCGGAATAATCCAAGGTTCCAATGTATTTCATATCGTATTAAATTGCTGTTTGTCTGGTATTTTGTCTGGTATTTTTTGTGGTGTTTGTTGTTATGTATCATTTATTAGCATCAACAGTATGTTCCCTAGTGGTCCAATGGTGCTTTTGCCACAGTGACAGGAGTCCCACTCAGGTCATTCATTTAGTATTAATATTGTTTTGAAGACCTTGTTTTAAAGGCATTTGTTCAACAAGATCCCACCGGCATATACTCAAAATTGTATACTTTTCATAAAAGTAATTCAGACTTTTAAAAACAACCAAATACAAACATTGTCCTAACATCAATAATGTCACCAAATGATCATCACTATAACATTTTGACAAGTAAGATTCCTTCTGGGTTGACATTGCATTGGGGTCATTCTTATTTTTCTATACCAATTTTTCATAACCTATAAAATGTGTTCCCTCTACTTCCTCCTCTTTACACGTCCCATAGACTTGGGGAACGTCTTGTAAATGTGTCTTTATGAAAAGGCCATCCTCATCAGAGCCCTGGGTTCAGATGAGTCTGCCAGTCATATCATCCCAATCAATTCCCACAGCTCTGTCTGAGTCGGATCAATCAATTTTCAATTAACGTAGTGCTCAAAGACAAGCAATCAATTGGGTTCCACTTGATGAATAATAAACGCATGGCTAATGAGGTTTATTACTCAGGGCCCGATGCCACACTTATCTACACAGTCTGCCCTCTGCGCTCATCCGTAATGGCCGAGCGCCAGGCGTGGGATCTCGTTCTCACTGAAAGAGCATGAAAGGGCCGGAGCGCGGGAGGCAAGCCGGGGACGGATGCGGCAAGCTTTCGAAAAATTAATCAGAGATAAAACAGATCCTTATCTTGGCATTACAAGTGGATGAAATTATGAATGAAATTAGGTAAAATTAATAATGTGTGTTAGGCTGAGATCATCCTCTAGTACTGAGTTCAAGTAAACATACAGTAGCTAACATAGAACTATTAAACATTGTAAGGGCAAAGGCTGTACTGTTTTGTATTGCAGATGATGGTCTAGTAAGGTGGTCTAAAATGTACCATAAACGTTTTTATGATATCAGATTAAAGTCTTTACAGAGCATGATTAGCAGTATTTTGGATGTCTTCAGCAGTATAGAAAGAAACAAAAAACAAGAAAGGCCATGGAATTTGAAGGTCTGTCCAAGCTTTTAACTGATTATGTTTATGTTCATGTACATTTATGAGCATCTACTGTATGTACAGAAATACACTTGTTTAACATCATCTCATTGCCATGTAAACACTTAAAACATTGTTTCAATGTTATTTCATCAAAGTATTTTTAATTTTCAAAAACAGCCTAAAACCAATATTATCTTAACGTCCCTAACATTGCCAAATAAACACCACAATGTTCTGACCACCTACTGTAAAGGTTGCTGGGATGCTTTACTCACTCACTCATCTTCTATACCACTTTATCATGTATTCAGGGTTGCGGGGGGCCTGGAGCCTATCCCAGGAGGCTTAGGGCATGAGGCGGGGTACACCCTGTACAGGGTGCCAATCCGTCGCAGGGCACACACACATACACTCACACACTACGGGCAATTTGGGAACACCAGTTAACCCAATCAGCAGGTCTTTGGACTGTGGGAGGAAACCGGAGGAAACACACCAAGCACGGGGAGAACTTGCACACTCCATGCACTCGGGAATCGTAGCATGTTATCAACATATTTAGCATATTTAGCATGTTAGCAACCATGTTGTTGCCATATTTTTCTTAAGTAAATTTCACCAATTTTTTCAGTGTATATTTAGTATCACCCGATGGGAAGAAAAAATCTGCCTAAAACACTTAATAACTCACCATCCAGCTGAGCTTTTATAACTGCTACAGTTTCCAGTTGCCCAGCTGGCAATATCATTACGGTTCCCAGGCTGTCTTTAAACCTGAAATAGTGTACAAGCTGGTTCCGCACTCAATTTTAAGTTAATAGGTGTATATAATTAAATTATTTATTTGATTAATTATGATTTTACACTAAGCCAAGTATACAGTGTTTGGGGATTTTTACTTGGTTCTTTTTATTCCTGGATTTTTCCTGACTTATCACATTTCTATTACATTTTTTATGATCGTAAAAACACATTACTTTATTTCTCTATATAATCCCTTGCTACAGTAATGCACTTATCCCGGTGTTTCTCTAGTGCAGGGATACCATCAATGATGAAGTTTTGTCAGTACACTGGAGCCATGATTGGACTGTCTGCTTCTTGTCTAAAACACGGTCCGAAAAAGAAACTCCAGTAATGACCCAGACAAGATCAGTACTTTATGAGGGATGTTGCAATAACCTCCAGCACAGTTCTTGTAATGGGCAAGTGGTGTTGGTGAATGACTGCCTTAGACAGTCCCCAGAGACAGATGTGTCTCTTCCGTAAGTTGGCAACATGTTAACTGTTAAATTTCAAGGATCAGATGTTCCACTCAATAAATGTTTAAGGGAATAATTGCACTGGGCTCTCAGCTACTTTAGCCATAATGGTCATTCACGGTTGTACAGCTTTCTTTAGAACGTTTGCACCTCACTTGAGTGGCACAGCAGTAACGAGCCCGCCCTATCATCTGGGAGCCTAGAGTAAGCTGATTGGCCAAGCTCTCTTAGAGGGGAGAGATGGGAGGCACGTAGAGTTCTCCCAACAATCTCGGCTAGCCAATCAAGGGTGTCTGTGAGTTCAATAATGGTTGCGGGAGAAGTGGATAGCACTATCCTCAGCGTGTGCTATGCTTCTCCCAAAAATACTTTGAATAGAAAGTGTTACAGTATGTGACTTTTAGGAAACATGTGGTAGTATTTGTCTTCCCTGATTCGTAGTTGTACTATAGCCTTGATGGAGGAGTGCCCTTAAAACAGGTGGGAATTGGCTGCGACTAAATTTGGAAGATAATCGGGAAAAATCCCAAGCAAAAAAAAAGACAAAAAAATAAAAAATAAAGAGTATGGAGTCTCATCACCATACTCTGCTTGAAGTCTTCCTCTAAATGTCAATCGGTTTATGCCTTCATTCATTAAAAAAAAAAATGTAATCACAAATACAGTTTTGACTCGACTGCCCCTTGTAATAACTGGTTGGTGAGAGATTTTCATCAAAAGCTCATAGCAATAGCACTGGGAGCACTCAGGGGTTCTCTGGAGCACAATTTGAGAATCATGGTTTTAGGGTGGTAAACATAGGCAGACATTTGTCCCACTCTTGACATTGTTCTCAAATAATTGGGATCTACGGCAGTACAAATACTCTTATACACACCATAAATTCACACTTTAATCTCATAGTTAGCGTTTCACTCTTGGTAAAAACGTAGGCAGCATTTTCATTTACTGTACTTGCCATCAGTGCTGTGTATAAAAACAGATTCAGTAGGCCTCGGATATGGTACAATGTAATCAGATATCAGTAACTGTACTAAACAGGTGATAATCCACTATGTTTGGAGGGTGAAGTGATGGAAAAGACTCAATGGAACAATTGAATACTGGAAAAACGGGATGCCACTGTAAATACTATATTAGCATAATGAGTTTCTGGGCATGTAATGATTGTAATTTATTCATTAAATACCCCGAGCATTATTTAACTGTCTATCTGTTGATAGAGTGGTGTGTAAACATTTGCATAAACAAAACCGAACTAAAGATTTTCACAAGATTTCAGTAGTATTGAATCATGGATTTTCATCATCCTTAAATGCATATGTTAGTAATTGCCAGTCACCTGTTAATTAGCAAGTAATCATTAACTGATTACCTTTATTTGGATTATGTGGGTGTATGGGTGCTTTAGGTTGCTAGTTAATTGTTTTACACACTTTAATTACAACCAACAATATCAAATAACTGGTTTTTCCAAAATGCTCTCAGTAGGACTCCTAGACACTCCAAAGCACTTTAGATAAGGGTGTCTTCTAGATGATGTACATGTAACAAACTAAACCTGACACTAAATGTGCAACAGACCATACACATTTCTTGATTTAAGGGTCCCGTGTTTTACTGTTTCTTAAACTAGTTATCACAGGGTTCCGAGCTCCCCCAAAGCGGATGTGTTAATTCTTCAGCTGAAGTACCTCCCAGTTCATGCATTTTTCAAAACTGAAACTCCATGTTTCACTCCTCCTTCAAACCCACCATTTCAGTGTCTATGTACATCATCTACTGTACATTTACATCTATGGCATTTGGCAAACACCCTAATCCAGACCGAGGTCCAGAACGGGCCCAATGGTGGAAACGTTTTGTTGGGGGTTGAATCTGGGACCTTCTAATCAGTAGGCCATCACCCTAACCATTGAGGTACCCCTTTCCCCACTGAGCTACTCCTGGCTCATATGGAAATAAGCTCCTGCTTTGCAACAAAATATATATATATTTTTGGTGAAAAAATGGCAATGTTTCTAAGTAAGTCCTCTTATGTCATCTTAGATGTGTAGATTTACACACACTCAGGAGCAGGTGTAGAATATTAACTTTTTTCCGAATTCATTGAGATTTTTATGAATACCAGATTTCCTGTGGAAATGTTCGCGCACAACTCATATCTAGCGTGCGAAATGATGACCAATCAATTTAGACTTATTGAAAAGGACAGACGGATTTAATGAATCAGAGGTTTCTGCGTATTGCTTCAACTTTAATACGCTTGAGCCTTATTGTCGCATTCTGATATCAACAATTTGAATCGAAAAAGCTCAGCGTCATTGCTAATTAGCTTTTCAATATCCTCTCATTCCTCTCCAGGGAACATATAACATTGGATTTTACAAAATACTCAACAGGCCTGAAATCCTAAATGAACATTACCAGTCATCAGAAATTGATGTCTTTGTTGCACAAGCTTTGATATAGTGATTAATTTTATGATATCATAAGACTTCAAATCTTTTTCATACTATCTAATATAGCCACAAAGCCCATTCTGTCTGACTGCTGACATGGATTATACCTTGCAGAAGATTCTCACGTGGAAAGCAGATTGCACAGGGGACATGCTGCCATTAACTTCGTACAAGTGCGATTTATTTCTAAGCTCCTTTCCTGGCGACACAACAAACACTAAAGCTACTGCGGGCAGGGAGTTTAAATGCTGCCAACTGTCATTGGGTCTACGGTTTCAGCACAATCCCAGCGCAACTATTTCACCGTGTTAGTGTATTTATCCAGACTGGCAGTCTCATTAGGGAGAGTATAAACTAGGTCTACACTTTACACTTTGAGCTCTGCCAGTGTTCTCTCTCCTTCACGCACTTCCAGAGTCCCTGGCATTCTTTAACATGCCAAGAAGTAAAAGAGGGGACATCAATAAGAGAGAACCAAAAAAAAGTAAAATTAGATGTATAGTTTTCACTAGTGACAGATCCCAAAGAGACAGACCTGCTATGAAAAGGTGAAAGTACGAAGATGAAGTGTAATTTAAGAAGAGACAGGGTGGTAAATAGGAAATAATCAGAAAGAATCCATCGACTGTCTCTTATCAATAAGTCAATTATCAATGCCTTTATTGAAAATACATTCATTTATTGAAGAAGAATATGAAAATGAAGTGAGTAAATATGTCTTGGAAGGGGTTCAGGACTTGTAAAAGGTGTATGTCAGGATAGGTCGTACAGGAGTGAGTCAAAAGCTTACTCTAGCTGTAGAAGGTTTTTTGGAAAAGACAAATACATCATTTTTTTGACAAAATCTCTTTGCTTCTCAATACACTTTGTCCATCTCTCAACAAGCTTTCGTATACCCTCATTTAAAAAATATTTTAGGCTGAGCTGCGAGCCATGGATGCACCGCTGTCTTCACTTCTTCATCGGAAGTGAATCTTCATCCTCATACGGCTGCTTTCAGGGGACCAAACAGGTGAAAGTCCAATGGAGCAAGATCAGGACTAGAGGGAGGATGCTTTAACACCTCAAAACGAAGTGAGTGTCGACAGTGTGGGCAGAGTTGGAAAGCAGTGCTCTGTCTTTAAGTCAAAGTTTCAGCTCAGCTCTTCAATAAGCATCTCACTGGAATGAGCACTGTTGACTGTTGAACTTCTTTTCCTGATAATATTTCAACCATCAATTTAATTATTTTTATTTTCCAGCTGCTTTAAGAAACTTTCTCCTTTGCAGATATCCAAACACTTCTGTTTATGCTCTTCCGTAAGTTCTTTCAGGACAAGGTACACCCTTAGACCCCAAAAAGTGAAAATAAAATAAAATTCACTGCATGCTGCTCGTGCAAATCACAAGAAATCCATATTTATGTAACACGTTCTCACCTGCACAGCAATGATTGGGGAGACAGCAGCCTTGAAGGGAAAGTGCTGATAAGACAGTGCGGCCAACAGATGTTTTAATATAACCAGAGTACTGATAATTTTTTACTCACCCTCGTAGATCATTCATGCACATTGCATGCTAACACTCCATCTTTTTTCAGAACGATGGTGAAATTCAGTGGTCAGGCTCAGATTTGAACAGTGGAGCCCCCTTCAATGCACACACACACACACACACACACACACACCTATACCCGTTTGTCGGGCTAGAGGGACAATTTTTGAAATTTTGCGCAAATCAGACCGGGCATAGGGTTGTGGGGACACCGGGTTCCAGTGGTGCTAGAGCTACAAAAAGCATATCAAAAATCATGAAAAAAATCAGAGAACCTATACACAACTTAAAATTAAAAGATATTCTTTGCCCAACTGAGATAT
>JAQQZT010000016.1:9960298-9988241 GCA_030068275.1 Clarias platycephalus | reverse complement strand
CACTATTGCTCATGAGGTGATTGCGCAATGTGATGCTAGCGAGTAGCAAGTGAACAGATCTAGCGCGACTGTCCCGACGTTAGCAAACAGTTTAAACAAAAGCACTTAAACTATACAACTGGGAGCAGCCGAAAGACCAACAACAACTTAAACTATACAACTATACTTTACACGATGAAGAGATACAGTTGTTACTGACTCTGCTGATGTTTCGCCATCCGTAACAGCAACATGTTTTCTTTTTAAGTGTTCATGCATAGTTGTGGTACTGCCATGCCATGAAAGCTCGGTCTTGCATAGCGTGCAGGTTACCGTTTTTTAGAGGCGTTTAATGTAATTTGCTCCCATACCTTGGAGGACTTGGGGCACAATATTGTATTGTGTAACTGTTGTTTATTTGTATTTTCCAACCTAAATTTTTTTATTTTTGTGCAATTTTATTATTATTTTTTATTTGATATTCCTTAGCTTTACTGTATTCTCTAGTGCATTTCTTTGTAGGTGAATTCTTCTATTTTATCTATTTTAAGGCTGTCATATAAACATTTTACTGCCTATCATACTGTGTATGGTTGTGTACGTGACAAATACAATTTGAATTTGGCTACTGAAGAGCTCTTTCCAGCTTTTATAACATGGTTATAAATAGAAATAGAGCTCCAAAGTTGGCTAAAATGTATCAACATGCATTATAGGGAATATGGTCATACAGTACGACCATATTCCCTATAATGCATGTTGATACAT
Source organism: Clarias platycephalus (assembly GCA_030068275.1). Classification (NCBI taxonomy): domain Eukaryota; kingdom Metazoa; phylum Chordata; class Actinopteri; order Siluriformes; family Clariidae; genus Clarias; species Clarias platycephalus. The sequence goes on along the minus strand of JAQQZT010000016.1, from coordinate 9,987,494 downwards.
TTTAGCCAACTTTGGAGCTCTATTTCTGAGCCAGTAGGCACAGATAATTTTCTCCAGGTCAGACGCTTTGTTTATTAAATGTATGTATTTATGAAATGTTTATTATTGTATAGGCAAAAATGCACATTGTTTTACAGAAAATAAAAACACGCAGCTTAAACAGTGTCTTTCTGTGAACCACCCCACAACTACTGTAAACCAAGCCTACTTTCATTTTTTTTGTCATGAAACTTCAAGACATGAACATGATGCTTCGTCACCTTTGACATGATCAAGAGCAGGTAGATACTATTCCTACATTAGGTTGTCTCCCCTAGGGATTTCAGAACTTGCTTAATTTCCATAGTCTGCATTGTCACATACTGTAATTAGCACATCCTAATTAGTTAAATTAAATAAGCAAGTTCATGCTGCTATTTAGCTGAAGTTAATTGGATATCCAGGCAAGCATAACATGGGAAGTGGAGCACATAGGAACTTTGACTTCTGTGGTGGGCTAATGAATGTATGATTTGTTCATTCTTCAACAAAAGAAAGACCTCCCACTACTGTAGGTCGGTGTGACAGATACTGACTTTTTTTTTAAGTTGTAAAAATTGTGATTTTTAATTTATTCTATTCGTACTTTTGTATAGTGGGTATGACAAGAACATGTCATGTCTTTAGGCACTTTGCAGCATGTCACAGTAAAAAAAAACAACAAAAAAAAAACCAAACATTTCTTTAATTTAATCTATATAATTAAATTTTTGTATGAATAAATGAGGGGTGGCTGGAAGAATTAGTTTTGGTTTACTAATTTGATACAACATACAGCTTTCGAAAAGTGTTGACATTTAGTATCCCAGCATGGGTACATTTTACTGTTTATATCGCTCTAGTTGTCTGTGAAGTTAGCCATATTATTGGCATACCTGAAAAAAAAGAACCTTTTTTTTTTTTTTTTTTTTTTACAATACAAGCCCGTATTGTATTTGTATTACCAGTGTACTTACTTCATTTTGACACCATTTGCATACAGCATGCATCATATCCAGCTCCCCTTTGCCACTTAAATTATGAAAGCCAATTATGTTCCTTCATACATCGATTTAATCTGCGAAGGAGCAGCCCTTATCTCTGGTGTGTCATCTGCCATAATTATTTTAAAACAAGCTTAGCAAATAATTCCCTTCTTTCACATGTGATGCTGTGCTGCCTGCCATTGTGTGAATAGTGTAGAGCGTGCTACAATATATTACCTGTAGGATTATAGGAATGGAGACATTCCAGCACAGCAAATGCATGCGCATATATATGAATTAAAAATACATGAATCACCAAACAAAAGAATCACGATATATAACTGAATTAGTTTTTCCCTCTATCTCTAGTGGATATTCATTTCCTTATTTACTGTATGAAAGTCTTACATAAAAGCAATATCACACTTCTCATCCATACATTTGTACTGAATGCACTGAATTTGCCGATGCATCCTTTTTAACAGTACTCTTGCCTGTGTGATTTAGTTTAAATACATAAGCAAATGAGAGCGTGGTTTCCTCGTCTGAACTAGATTGATGCACAGCACTCGAGGCAGGTGCTGGCGTGACAAGGAGATTCAAGGCTGGTTGTTACAGTCTGGTAAGCCATCTGTGTAGTGGGTTATGAGGTGCTAAAATGACACGAAACCAGTTTCCTTCAATATCAGAGTAATATTCCACCTGGTCTGATAAAAGCTTCTGAGTGCTTAGATTTCGTCCTGAGGATTATACTAGTGCATATATAGTACTGCGCCATATGAGCACTCCAGAGTGGATTTTACAGTTTAGGACCTATATGATCTTTATAATACTGTATATAACATTACGTGCATGTTTATCCAAATATATTTGTGTATTGGTGGGTCAGTGCTAATCCCTATCCCCATAAATGGTTTGCAGTGGAATGTCAGAAGCCATGAATCACGACTCTGGTGTGAGTGTGGCTGCAACAGAGGAGCTAATATTTTATGCAGTTAAAGAGTTGTTTATTGATGATGAGCCAGCGAGTGAGGAAAGGCTAGGCACCAAGCCGGATGTGTATCCCTCGATACTTTCATTACCGCGCCAGAGTGCTGGTTAGAAAGGCAGATTTGTCAGCGGCCCACCCTTGCCTGCCTAATATGTTTTCTTCTTAATATCTTTTTCTTCTTCTTCTGTCAGCAGAGGCGACAGCTCGGCTTCATAAATATCTCTGTCCTAATCATAAGCATGATGCGCATATGTAATGTGATAGAGATAGAAGCCATTGACTCCTCAAGGCAGCTGTTAACTGGGCTTTTATCGCTAATGTTCCTGCCTTGTGTCAAATCAGTTATAAATTAACCTAGGCCTTTATGGAATTCTAATTTAATTCTGCCATGCTAGAGGTCTGATCATGCTGTTGTGGACTATAGCATACTCAATCTATATTGGTGTGGCGACCTTGGGCAAACTAAGCATTCAATTGTTTAAATAAAAATGATGACAAAACCATTCATTGTGGCAGTAAGCGCTTCTCTCCAAGTGCGAATGTTTTTTCAATTGACTGAAATGATGGCCGTGTTCAAGAGGAAGATTTTAGCCCCCTACGATAAGGAGCAAGATGGTAGCAAGAAGGCAGATTAATCTACATGATTAGGACGAGTTCAAAACAGAATGAAGAATAAAGGTACTCTTATAGAGACACACACAAACAAAACTGACCAAGAGTTATTCTCATTTTATCACAAAGCATCCATTTTTGGCCGAGATCTTGTCTTGATGCTAGGAGAGTTGGACCACTCTGTAAATTCTTCTATAACACAAAGTCAGTGAAAATGATTCCTCATGCTTCCATAGAAACACTTTCTAGAATATCTCTGTGATATTAATGAGGATACAATTTATTGTTGTGATAACCTGCTCATTTAGTGCATTAAGGTCATCAGCTGTCTTAATTTTATTGCCGCATAACATTACTGAGCCTAGATCTGACCAACTAAAGCAACCCAGATCATAACATTGCTTCCAGAGGCGTGTACAGTGGCCAATATGCATGATTGGACCATATGACCGCTTTCCCTTGCTCCAAAGTGCAATCTTAATGCTGCCTGGAAATTGAAGCCTTTTTAACTTTCACTATTAAGCATAGCTGTGAGATGATCACCAAGAGATTAAGTGCTTTCTTATAACAATCCTTTCTTTTTCCCTGACCACATTTCTTCAGTGAAGTTGACGATTTAGCACTATCCTTTATTTGCAAGTTTTCATAATACATTGGACATTTCTTAACTCAATTGCTATCATTTCTGCAATCTCCTTGTTGTTTTCTTTGCTTGATCCAGGCCAGTAATGTGACCCAATCTTTTCCATGTTTTTATTTTCCAACATGGTTGTCGAAGAATTAAGGAGCTACACACTGCATCAGTTGGGCTTAAATGAAATCCATGCTGCCCGAAACATGTTAATCACTTAAGTAATTATCCAATCGAAAGTTCCTAACTCTTTGCTTATTTACATTTTTTGGTCTAGAAAATATACATAGAAATATAAGCCATAAGTCCATCTGATTTGCAACTTTAATAGATTCTACAAGTCTCTGGAGGTGTTCTGAAAGCATGGACACTCTTCTTCCAAAAGATATTTTCTCAGGAGGTGTTTTCGTGCAGCACTGTTGCCTTGCACCTCCAGGGTCCTGGTGCGATTCCCGGCCAGGCTCGATTCCCGTCTCTGTGTGCATGGAGTTTGCAGGTCCCCCCCGTGCTTGGTGGGTTTCCTCCAGGTACTCCGGTTTCCTCCTACAATCCAAAGATATGTAGGTTAGGCTAATTGGCGTTCCCAAATTGCCCATAGTGTGTGAATGAGAGTGTGAGTGTGTGTATGTGTGTGCCCTGCGATGGATTCACACCTTGTCCGGGGTACACCTCTCCTCGTGCCCTACAGTAAGTCTCCTGGGATAGGCTCCAGGTCCCCGCGACCCTGAATACAGGATAAAGTGGTATAGAAGATGAGATGAGTGTGTTTTTGTGAACACACTCAAATACGCCACTCAAAATCCCCCATGGGTGTTCGAGTGTGACTTATGAAGGCCATCATTTTCGTTTTTCTCCTCAACAATCAAAAATTAAATGAGCTCTCATGTTGTGTCAAAGTGGATTGGATCATGATGGAAAAGACCACATCCAATAGGATAGAAATGATTCATCATAGGATAAAGGTAAAACATTGTATTAATTATTGCAGCGTTATTTTTTCATAGCAGACAAGCAGACAGATGCCATCAGCTATTGGATGCACTACTTTTTATTTGTTTTGTTACTCATCTGTATCAGGAAATATATTGCATATTGCATAAGGGAAAAGCCTAGAGGTTCAGTTCATTATGAAATCAATCACAGCTCACAATTATTGACAATATAAGACAAGTTTGTCACAGAATGAGAATCGCATTTATTTATACAGCCCCCGTCAGTCCCTGTACAGTGAGCAATTATGTTATGAAAATAAGTCGAGAAAACCATCTCCTTCTCCTCGCCTCACACACAGAGAGCGCATCACAGCTCTCGCCCTCCTACACGTTCTGATTGTCAGACAGCAGAGTAATGTCCTTGGCTGACTCTCAAGAACGTGTTTCAGCAGGCCATTTGGCCTGAGAGACAACTGCCTATGCTCCGCTTTGCACCTTCATCGGCAGATAGAAATGTAGAGCTGCAAACACAACCAAGGGCCACCTACTGAGGCAGCGGCAGCCAGGCAAAGCAGACATCAGAGCGTCCTGAAGGTTCTGATGCTGTAACCTCTTCCAGCATAAACGGGAAAAAAAGTAGTGTGGCTAAAACGGAATAGGTTCTGCCGTAGGGCTTTCACTGTAACAAGCCTAGTGTTCATGCTAATACCTCGGCCTCAGTAGGGAAGTGGATTAACCTGAGGCCCTTCACTCAAGCATTAGAGTGCTCTAACAATCTCCCTCTGGCAGGAGTTTTTTTTTAAAGCTGCAGCTTGATTGAGCCTCCCAGTGACACATTTCAATATTCAGTATCATTAGCAAGTACAATAAGTCTCCTGAGCCATTATGCAAATTAATAATCATGAACTTTGACAGGCCCAGATTAAATTTGCTCACCACTGACCTTTTGTTCGGCATGTGTTACAGTATTATTTTATATTTTGGGCGGGTCACTATCGTTGTTTTGGCACGTTTTTCATATTGTGACTCTCCCTGTGATTCAATGAGGTTTTTGAATGAAACTGCCATGTTAGAATTATAAAACAATTCTCTAATATTTTACTTCATGATTGCTTCATTAGTATATAGCCAAATGCTGTACTTCAAGTCCTTGGCATGACAGCAAAAGTTAAAATTTTAAACAACGGTAAAAACAATTATGTGGAAGCTTTGCTACATAGCATATTCATTGTACAGTCATGTATAAGAGTTCGCACCTTCTTCTACACACAGTTTTCTAGAGGCAAATGTGAGGCCATCTGTCCAACAGCTAAAACTTGGTCGAAATTTGGTTATGCAACAGGGCAATGACCTGAAGCACACAATTAAATGTTATAAAGAAGAATGGACCAAAACGTATGATAAAGTCATACAGAAAACGTTATTGCTGCTAAAGGTGGATATAAAAGCTATTGAATCGTTGGAGTCCTTGCTCAAATTATTGTTTTTTGGTTTCATTTTATTCAAATAAATAACGGCACAGTGAAAAAAGTTATATGTTGTACTTCTGAAGTTGTATTTGCCTAATACTAAGACTGGATATGTACAGTGTGTGATCATGTGCAATACATACAGTACATACATACATACATACATACATAGAGACATACATAGAGACATACAGTATACATACAGCATATACAGTATAAACACACACACACACACACACACACACACACACACACACACACACACGTATACACATATACACACACACATACGTACACTCACATATACACGTTGACTGGCTCTTCTTCTCCTAAGCATTTCATTGTACTGTTGGCCCTGTGTTGGCCTGCATATGACATATAAACAGAACTTGAACTTGATCAGATGATTTCTATTATTTTTTTACACAACAACACAGAATTATAAAGTGGTGTAAAGTTTAAAATTTTTACACAATTTTTCAAAAATATGTTAAATATATCAAATTTTCTGAGTTTCTTTAAATCTGCTAGCTAGCTTAGTTAGTATCTATTACACAACAGAAACACTAGCTCATGTTTTTACCGCCCATTGTTGTTTAGACAACTCTATAAGACTATGTGGCTGCAAGAATAACATATTGTTTTTATCCTTTATTTAATTTATGGGTATAAATTAGACAATTCTATATAGTTTAATACTGCTTACCACTTTTGACTAGCACCATCCTTTTGACTTTAAGCTTTCTGTCATGCCATGTCGTAACTTCATTAGTCAGATTATAGAGGCCAAATAAAATAAAAACTCCGCCCTTTCCAAATTAATGAGTGACTTGTCTTATGTTTGATGTGCTGCCTTTAGATAAATAATCGATATAAATTTATGCGATTGAAAAAGCCACTTGGTCCTGCTCCAGTAGCCAAGCTGTTTTGTGTTTTAAAAACTACAGGCAGGCTTTTTCGTCGTCGTCGTCGTCGTCGTCGTCGTCGTCGTTGTTGTTGTTATTATTACTGTTGTTCATAAATTTGTAAACTCTCGTCTGCTAAAGTATTTTTATTTAATACTCTGCTAAAATATTTTTGCTGGATCTAAATCTGAAACAAGATCAGCCAAGGTTGTCAACACCTAATTTCAACCTACAGTCAAATATATTTTGGCCAATTATGCAGAAATGTTATTTTCTTCATATTGCATTTGCATTGATTCATGGTTCAGTGAAAATATAAAATAAAAACAATTATAAAAAGCTGTGTATTAAATCAGAATCATTTAAAGAGAGAACTTGAGGTGCATCTACAAAAATATTTTTTTCTCACTCACCTTGGAGGAAACAATGTAAATCAAAGTTTATTTCTAACAGTTGGGGTATCAGCTAAACTAAATTCCTTAAAGTGTAAGAAAGATCGCCGAATTTAAAGCTGAAGAAATGAGGTTTGTTTCTGAATCTCTCTAGTCGAGATTCTGTACCATGAACTAAAGATGGATCTGTGGGACAATATCAGTTTAGCGACTTGATTGTGACATGTATCCATTACTCGGCATTGCGTCCTGATGCTGGTGCATTAATGCACAGCCGTCTGTAATATCAAACAGCGAAAGTGTGATCTGGGAAGCCGAATCGATAGCGCTTCCCTAAAGCACTCTCGGGACATATGATTCCCCAACTCACTGCAGACACACAATAATAAGCAATTAAGTACTACATCTCTTGCTGGCACAACAAGAGTGGTTCAAATGAACATCGCACTTAATGTCCAGGAGATGCATCCACCCATTTACGGGTCAATATCAGGCAGCTGGCACGAGGTGGCATGTTCGATTAATTAAATGGAAATTTGGAAAGACACATGGTTAAGACTTTAAATCAATTAATGGTCATGATTAAAACATACTGCAGTGATCTTTTTATTTATTTGCCTCAATGTGAGTAATATTCTTTAACGCTATATCTCGACTAATGCTAATTCTACTGTTATAATACAAGTATTTGTCAGTGTGGCAACTCATCAACCTAAAATTGTTGAATGAGTCTGTTTCCATCATCAAGTCTTATATTAGCCAGCAAGCTAATATAAACAGATCTGAGATGATTTGCAAATGTTTTAAAATGTTACAAATGAATATCATAATACTGTATTCACTTGTAATAAGTGCTACTAAAATTAGCTAACCTGACAAAACAGCTGTGAGGAATCTTAATTCAAACATGAGCTCCCACTTGTGGTAGCCACCTAGCTAAGACAAATGAATCTGAATAACCTCTTGTATGCTGAGAGGGTAACAAGAATCACTTCCTTTAACATTTTTGTATTAATATTGTTCATTGTTAATTAATATTGTTAATTGTATTGTTAATCATTTCTAAGGCATTTTTATAAACTCATATAATCTTCTTTTTTAATGCTAGCCAGTCAGCTAATATAAGCTAACCTGACAGGATTTTTGAGAGAATATTTAAGTCATATTCATAAACTACCATAGTCTTCTGTTTTAATGCCAGTTCGTGAGCTAGTATAAGCTAACCTAACAGTATTTCTGAAATAATATTTGTCATATAACTTCCCATAATCTTCAGTTTTAATGCTAGCTAGTCAGCTAATATAAACTAACCTGACAGGATTTCTAGGGGAATTTTTAAGTCGTACAGAATCTTCAGTTGTAGGCCTATCGCTAGCTAGCATAAGCTCACCTGATAAAAGTTTTATTCTGACAGAAATCATATTCCTAAATGTTCAGAATCTCCACTTGTGATGCTAGCCACCTGGCTAAAACGAGCAAGCCTTCAACTTAATAATTAATAAATGTTCAGAATCTTCACTTATTCATTATATACATTATTTATTCATTACATAGATTTTCTTTTCCCTGACTGCGCTACCGCATGTAACATTTTTTTTTTTTATCATAATTGGAGATGAACTATGTGCATTTTTCTTAATATCTTTCTGTGTGTGTGTGTGTCCCATTCCTAAAACTGATGAAATGTGACACTGAAACTGCATGTTATCTGGAACAACCTTAAGCACAACCCTTAACACATTTAAATGTATTAATTTGTCAGGATTTTTTTTTTTCACACTGAGCTGAGCTGTGTATGGTTTAGGGCCTTGCTCCAGGGCGTACTGTACATGTGGTTCTTTGGAAACTGTGAATATATAATCTTCACATACTGTAATAAGCTCAGAATTTTTAAGAACACATTAAATATTAGTGTAAATGTAAAAATATTACATGTAGCATGTGGTTTAGTATTTGGGCCTTCAGTATGAAGATGAGTTTGGCAGAAGTAGCAGTGATGGGAAAGCTTCTGTCCCTGTTGCTGTCCTGTTGCCTACAGCCTGGCTTGCTTTTCTGGATAATGAGCTGTGACTGGGCATGTCTGTGATTTCTCCTCTAAGCCCAGCTTCGACCACAACGTGAGCACCCAAAGCCCATCAGCTGCAGTGTGCCATTATTATAAATTACACAGGATGTTTTTTGGTGTCTGCGTGTGTGTCTGTGTGTGTGTGTGTGTGTGTGTGCTTGTCACTGTATGCAGGTCTGTTTTAGGAGTCATCTCTCTTTTTCTCTCTCTCCCTTTCTCTCTTTCTCTCTCTCTTTTGTTCGAAGCCTTTGATCATAGAACTCCTCCTTTCCACAACACAAAGCTCAGTGTGAAATTGTGACATGATTTAATTACAGCAGAAATGGATTATCTATTTGTTTCCATTGGCTAATTTAGTATTCTGTGTACCTCGTTCAGGATCTACAGTGATGCTAATGAGCATATTTAATTCATTGAGAAACAATGGCAAGTGTTAACAGGCTGAATTTATGGTAAGATTAAGGGCTATTCTTAGATTAGTTTTTTTTCTTAGCCTATAGGATGTTTTTTATTATAATTATTTTTTCATATTGTCCCTTAGATAATGATTAAAATGATTAATGAGTGCAATCTGTGTGTGGCAGTATGTTGCATGTCAGCATTTTAGAACTGGGAGTTAATAAGGATGTTAGATACAAAAGAGTCTGTATGTTGTGCTTTTTCTTTCTTAGGCAATTTTTTTGAATTTCATCCGAAGAATGTCTAACCTGAAACTGCATTAATGAAGATATAAAAATGGCTACTCTATTAACTTTAACTCTACCCACTTGGCACAGCCATTTATAATCTGGAATTATGTTTCAAATTACTTTATAAACTGCTTTTGCTACTAGGGAAATGCATAATGCAGTTCCTGAAGCTTGACAACTCAGTGGGGTAATCGTTATATGTGATCCAGTAATCATAATCAAAGTTCATAGCAGGGGTCAGAGTACAGGCAGAGAACTGTAATATAGAAACACGAAACAGAGAAAATGCATGATCAGAAACAAAAAACAAAGACATGACTCAACAGCAAGAAAGAAAAGGAAATCGTGAACTGCATCTTAACCATACGAAAGTAATAAAACAAACACACAGCACGATATATCAAGGCACCTTAATCAAGGACACAAAACAAGTCAGTAAATTAACTTACCCATAATAAGTGACAGGACTAAAGAAGAAACAAAATCACATGCCAGGAATTTAAACATAAAATCAGCATTCATCTTGCTGGGGTGGGCAACCTGGAAAGGGAAGACAACAAATGAATACAATGATATTTATTGTGATTATAGTTTGGAGGGAGAAATTACTGCATTCATGAAATGAAAATGTCCATTCATATTCCTACTGTATATAGAAGCTTATTTCAAATGAATTTCTTAAAATGTTGATATTTTTTGGGCTCAAATGAATTTTTGATGGCCAGCAAAATAAAACAAAGGTGACGTTAAGTGGTGATGTTACAGATGTTGGGACAGTGTTGGTATTAGGTCATGTTTGAAAGTTAGAATTACTTTGATTCAGTGACATCGGAACAACATTGACTTCATGGCGGTGGAATAACATTGAACGAACACTCTAAAACAGTATTGTAAAAATAGCTTTAAGACAAAAATTGTGGCAAAAGTACTGTGTGTTTACCACTGGACCACCACTGGGACAAGCTGTTGATGCCAGCAGTCAAAAGGGTAAAAATACTTAATGTCTTAAAGATCAGTTTGGAAGTCATAATATTCGCGTCTAATACATGTTAGTTAACAATAGCTAACCTGACAGAACAGCTGTAAATTTTAAGTCAAACATAAGCTCCTAAAATTAACCAGACAAAACCTCTATTTACGACATGTAATAAAAATGGGTAAAAAAAAAACAAATGATTTGATGCTTAAAAAAAACATATATATTACTATACAAAACTCCCTGATAACCCAGGTTATGAATCTTTCACTCCTGTCTGCTAACAGGATGTTTCTAAAGCTCTGAGAACTGCAGTAGTGCAAACACTATCTCTGTGCCATAGTAATGCAAATTTGTAATTTTTCTCTTTTTATGATGCTTTTTTAACACTTGACCAGCTTGCCATCATAGTAACGATAGCAACACTTATGGTAATTCACACCAGAAAAGATAGCAAAATCATATCTCACTAGGTGGTATGTTAGAGGCCACATCTATATTGCTGGCCCTGGTTTTACAGACTTTGAGAAGGTTTACAACCTAAAAGATGATGTCTTAATAGAGACGGGATTTACTCAAGGTGGATGCGAATAAAACAAGACGGCCTCACCCCTGTCCATAAATAAAACTCTCCGGCTGTCTGCTCAGCCATGCAACGTGCAGCTTCTAAATCAGAAAGCAGCTCAGGTCCTTCTCCTCCCCTATCCCCTATTCTCGTTCTTGATCTTGCAGGAGATGCGTCGGCCATAATTTCCTCGCCATCACTCTTCCTGCCCTGGTTCCTTTTTCACCAGTCTCATTATTGCTGGAGAGGCCTCTTGTGCCTTAGTTGTCCATCAAGCAGCCCGCTTTGATATTCATGTTTTGGGGCTGGCACAATTGGCATGCAGCGAGCGCAAAAAGCCTGCGGTCTTCCACTTCCCATCTTTTCGCTTGGTCTTCTTGCCCTCCTACCGTTCCTTTCATTGTTCTATTTTGCATCCAGCAATGGCCACTTATTCTCATCATGCCCTGTTGTTTTTTTGTTTTTGTTCTATTTTGCTTTCATGTGCATACAGGTATGCTTTTTATTTTTATTTCAACAGAAGCAATAAGATGTTCTTGTTTATCTTTATCTTTCGCAAAAGATTTTAGATTTTATTCGCTATCCATAACTTTCCTTGCTGAATTGAAAATGATTTAAATAGAGGAGGTGAAATCCAGCCAGGGGCGTTGTTTGGATCTATCCACTGGCCATCCCTGCAATGCTAACAAGCCTGAAAAGGGAACAAGAATCTGCCCTTAAATAAAACGTACCTCAACTGTCACTTTTTCCAAATCTCAAAATCTCTTCACCCTCAGGTTTATACTATGAGGATCAGTCAAATCTCTAAGTTTCAACTGACTGAATAAGTTACAGGGTAGTACACACCAGGAGTCTCATAATATCAGTATTCTGTGTCTGTATCTGTTTGATGCCGAGTTTCCACTGGTGATTACCCTACTTAAATAAATAATGTGTGGCCATGACATACTGTATAATAAGGCGTGGCAATGTGATCATATTGTCAGAGTGTAATCATCCACACACATGGGGAAAAGCTGCAGCTCATCTGTTTTACATTTACATTTAGGCATTTGGCAGACGCTCTTACAATCCAGAGTGACTTACAGTACAAAGATGCTTTGAAGTTGCCATCATTGAATAGATCCTTACACTGGGTTACTAGTTTACTACCATCAGTCAAACACTATTGTAAAGGTTAAAATACACAACACACACTTTAGAAGTTATGTACACTGCCTGGCCTAAAAACATTTTAGATTTCATTAAATTTCCTGCCGCTTTGATTGCAGCACACACTATGATGGCCAGTTCATGTGTGAAAATGATTCCTCACGCTCTCAGAATCACTCTTTTACAATTTGAGTCCTGGAATATGCCTGTGCCATCAGGGACAAAAAAAACTTCATTGTTGTGATTTCCCGCTCATTCAGTACATTCAGGTAGTTAGCTGACTTCATTTTATTGCCACATAATGTTGCTGAGTCTAAACCTGACCAACTGAGGCAACCCTCGTTCGTAACACTCCCTCCAGGGGCTTGGAATAGGGTCAGTCTGGACTAATAAGACCACATGACTGACAGGACTGAATGATGGATGTGGTAATAACTCCAGGTTGAGTTCCTGTAATGTGCAAGATGTGTCTCTGCTGCAAGTTGATGACAAGTTATCCGTTGATTTTCAGGGATCAGACGTTCCACTCGCTGAATGTTCATGGGAACGACTGCAGTGGGCTCCAACAAATTGTTGCATTATTGTGTAAGTCCTAAAATGACAGAATTTATAATATAGATAGGCTAGTCTTACTCTCATTTGTCAAATAATTATTTGAAAGTATAAAGCCATTGTAACGACGCGGGTCTCGCAAGGGGCAGAACCGCACAAAAATATCTTGCATGGTTCAGAATGGTCAGATCAGCAGGCTGCTACCCCGTGGAGTTCTGAACATGACTGAGGCGTGGTCATCTAGACATGTGGTTGCCAGACAACGCTGCCACAGAGGCAATCAGCATGGACATGCCGCACCTGGCAGCATGTCTATTTAAGGGTCCTGATACCTTGCGATCATTTAGGTAGCACCGGTAAGGTATCAGGGCCAAAGATAAATACAAAGACAAGCGCGCTAAAGATAAAGTGGTGAGACAGGCAAAGATCCAGCCTCTGTCATCAAGCCGGCGTGACTGAGTGTGTGAGAGAGCGGCACGCCATCAGTGCAGCGTTTGTTCACTAATTAATAATCCCGCACTGTCTCCAAACGGGAGGGTCTTCCCGCGAGTGTCATAAGCGCTCTCACAACCTCCTATTTCATTGACCCCCTCAGAAGTCCTGCGTTAGGGCTCTTATAAATATTATTTATTATTATTATCTCGTGGTACATCTCTCCAACCCGTAACAGCTATTTGATGTGATCTGTATAGTCAGTTTATTTACGTGATTCAGACAGGTGTCATGTAAGTAAATAAAGCTCAATAGTGGTCTGTCACATCAGACTTGTGATCTGGTGATTGACGAGGTGTTTCGTGACTGCTGTTTTCTCTCTCCTCTCCATCACTTCAGCCATGACACCGTTGGTCTTGATAGCTCTTGAGTGATAGCTGCAGTGTGGCCTTTCGCCTCATTTGTTTCAAATTCTTCCTCAGAATAAAATGCTTTCACAACCATCCAGTTGACCGATACACACACTCACAGACAAGCGCACACACAATTTATTTCATTTGGCCACAAAAGTGCACATTTGCTTTGCAGATCCAAGTGGCATTGTGGTGCATATAGTCCCACTGGTCACAAAAACGGGAAAGGCTGAATGCTCGTGTTCATAAAGCATATACAAGTCATTTCCCCTTTAAGCTGTCTGAGAGAGCAGGGTGAAAAGCTCCAGGGACTGTATTTAAATTGGCTGAGAAAGCGTTTCGTTCAATCTGGGCCCCTGGTGAAGGGTTTTAAATCTTCACATCGCCTGACTTTAAAGAATTCATCCTTATCCTTTTTATGGCACGAAGACGAGGCCACTTCTCAAGTGCTTGCTTTCATGGAAAGGTCCAAATAAATTACACTTACGGGTTTCACATCCTTTTCGGAGGAAGAAGCCGACAAAGAGCACGAAGTTACAGAATCTCCCTGCTCTATAAACGCTAACAGTAACAGCGTTCCTGAGTACCGATCGCCTGCTGCTCCTTCAGAGAGCGGTGCATGACGTCCACTAACGACCTGATAAAAGTACGTTTGACTGATTCACCTCCAAGGCCAAGGGTTTCATGATCAATCTTTATTGCTACCGAAGACTAAGTTATCTCGGCTTCGCACTCCTAAGCGAGAAGAGCCTATCGTGTTGTATGGAGCAGTTAGAGGAAATGAAGTTTTATATCTCTGCCACCAGGTGGTCTGACCCACATCCTCGAGGCTTTTAAAAGCAGGAAGTTTATAGCCTGGTAGAATGAGTGAGGTGTTAGAGATACAGGGAGTGGGTAGGACATAATAAGCAGGGAGCACTTTGCCCCTAGCAAACCAAACAGTCATACCAATAAACATTCAGAAGTTAGAGATGCAAAAAGGAGGATTTCCAGCGGCACAAACAGTGGGACAGACCTGCCCATCTGCAGTGCCTCATTTTGCCTCAGAGGTATACATGTTATCATCAGAGTATGCTGCTGTGAGTTATGACTCGATGAGCCAGCCGGCATATGAATCTGAAATTATTAGCAAATGCGTAGGTGTTCTGAACTCACTGGTAATAACTGGTCTTTCTCTTTTTCCTTTTTCTAAAGGTCAAATGAAAAATTTTCAATTTATTTATAGTATGTAAAAATAAAATGCTGTTTGACTTACCATACAACTTTATATTTACAGTATGCACATTTATGCACATACAGAGTATAAAGGGCTTGGTGGTGTGATAACGATATTAGTTTTTTTAAAATTATTATTAAAAACAGCTGTTTTGATGTGAAAAACATTTAAAAAACCCTTTTAAAGGTCCCATATTTTACGGTTTCATTAACAAGTCAACATGGCTCTCAGAGCTCCCTCAAAATGTGTGTGTGTTAATGCTCCAACTGACATATGCCTCAGATCATGCATTTCTCAACTCAAACTCCCTTATTACACTCCTTCACCAAGCACGCCATTTCAGTGTTTATGTAAATGAGCTAAGGATAAGCCACACCCCTACAAAGAACAGCAGGTATGACTAACAAGTCAGGGGGGGGGGCTCTTCTTGTATGAGGTCAAATTGGCTTGTTTAAGTCCTGACCAATAGAAAAAATAAATGTATAAAGACAAAAAGCAGGATTGCATACTATGTCCCCTTTCAGTTGAAGTTAGATAAGTCGTAGCTTTTATTTGGTTTGTTAGCATGTTGAGCATGAATGGTACTACAAAACATTTTTTCCGCCATATTGCCCACTCCCGATTATGGTAGATATAGCCACATTGCTGACTGTGTCCTGTGTTCAAAGAGTGCAGGGAGGGACCGGAAAAAGCTGGTGTTAGCATTCACCTTCCAAGATTATTAGTTCTCGTGAAATAATACAGACTCAGCTGGTGAGCAGGAATTGAGCCAGAGAAAGCATTGCTAAGGCTTTTTAAGCTTTTCGGAGTGGAAATCCCTGGTGTCATTTGTACTTGTACAACAATTACCAGCTGCACTGGAGATATAGTAACAATTACTTTATGTTTAGACTAGCAAGGTAGTCTAAAGTAGTGTTAGTCCTGTGTGTGCTGTGTGTTTTTAGCGACTGTTAATGTTGTCGCTTGTGCCTGTGCACTATCCAGTAGCTTTATACCGTAGCCATACATTTGCTTGTTATTGCAAATATTTCATCAGTGACAACTCAATGCATTTAAGCATTTGGACATGATCAAGACAATTTCCTGATCTTTACACTGAGCATCAGAATACCGAAGAACGCTGATTTAAATGACTTTGAACGTTGGTGCCGTTGTTGGTGCCAGGCCGGCTGGTCTGAGTATTTCTGAACCTGCTGATCTAATGGGATTTTCACACACAACCATCTCTAGGGTTTACAGAGAATGGTCTGAAAATAGAAAATATCCAGTGAGAGGCAGTTCTCTGGGCGAAGATTCCTTATTTGATGCCAGAGGTCATAGGAGAATGGACAAACTTGTTCAAGCTGATAGAAAGGCAACAGTAACTCGCATCTCGCTACAACTGAGGTATGCCGAAGAGCAGCTCTGTACACCCAAAACATCAAACTTTGAAGCAGATCTAAGATCCTACACCAGATACTACACCTGTCAGCTAAGAACAGGAAACTGAGGCTACAATTCGCATGAGCTCACCAAAATCGTACAACTAAAGATTGGAAAAACGTTGCTTGGTCTGATGGTTCTCCATTTCTGCTGCAACTTTTAGGTAACATGAAAGCATGGATCCATCCTGCCTTGTATCACCGGTTCATGCTGGTGGTTAGGTTGATTTTCTTGGTACACTTGGGACCCCTTATGATCAATGTTGGATGTAATGCGTTACAAAGTAACGCATTAGAGAACTTGGATTACTTTTGTGATGTAACGAGCAATCTTGCGCGTACTTTAGTTATATTTTCAAAAATGTAATCCGTTATTCAGACAATTTATGTAATCCGTGAGCCAGACAGCAGTGATTCCGTTAGTATGTGTGTGTGTGTGTGAAAGCGTCCGACAAGCCCCGCCCCCGAAAACCCGCCCCCCTCTGTTATTCCTGCTGTTAGTAGTTAAGAGATTATGGGGCCAAACTTCGCTGAGTGATAATAGTAGAATACTTATGAAGGTCTTGACTAAAACAACGTGCATGAGGAAATCACAAAGAAGTTTTCATTTTCTGCGATGGAACAGTACTCTAACTAGTTACTTTTATCAGAAGGTAACTCTGTAATATGACTGATTACTTTTTAATGACAGTAATTTTTCTAATGTAATTAGTTACTTTAAAAAAGTAACGTCCCCCAACAGTGCTTATGACCACAGGTTAAGTTGTCCTGTCACAAAGCTAAAATCAACTTTTTTCTTGAACATGACAGTGAGTTCACTATATTCGGAGGATCTCCACAGTCACTATGGATCTCAATCCAATAGAGCACCTTTGGGATGTGGTGGAACAAGAGATGCACATCTTGATTGTGTGGCTGAGAAAGCTGCAGAAATTGCGTGATGCTATGATGTCATTTTGGACTAAAATCTCTAAGAAATGTTCTTTGCACCGTGTCAAAGTCAATGCCATGAAGAATTAAGGCAGTTCTGAACTGAAGGCAAAAGGGGGTCCAACTCAGGACTACTGTAGCAAGGTGTGCCTAATGTAGTGGACGGTGTGTGGTGTATATACTGTAGCTTCTTAACCAATATGTTTAAATAAAAATGAGAAATAACTGAGTTATGTGTACTCTGTGTCCATTTTCTTTGATTCTGTTTTTTGTGCCACAAAAGGTGCAAGGCTTTGCTAGACTATCTTCCTTGTCATATCAGCAAAGCAGCTGAACTGTAGTCAGCGTATGCATTCACCTGTGGCCACCAATTATTTCTGCTTCTTTCTTCCACCCTTTATTTTTCTTCATAATGCATTCGGACGCATTTAATATGAGGTTGTAAGCTTATTTGACAGGAAGCTTTACTTCCATTTTTGTGTGTCAAAGAGTAAATGGAAACTAATTACAGGTGGGAGCTAAAGGTTGGAGCGGGGAACTGAAGAAATGTCACACCACACACGGCATACAGCCACGAGTCCGAGGGATTGTATGATTTAAGTCAGTTCGATTTTTGCCGCAGCCTTGATTGTGCCCTCGATGTCTGTCATTTTTGTGATGCCCAGACAACCACACTTTTAATAGCATTATGGGATACTATTTTGCCCCCTAAGAGCTTTGGTTTCAAACGAGCTTTGGTTTCATTTTGCATTCAGGGAGTCTCGGTTTTGCCAAGCGCTTACGTGATTTATGGCAGAACGTGAGAATTCAATTTAATACTCCTGTCTACAGTGTCACATTGGGAATAATTACTTACTTAATAGTGTGTGAATGTGCAAATCAGAGGCAACCGAGGCAAAAAGAGCTAGGACAGCAGAAGTCACAAAGTGTCACAGTTATATTTTTTCGACTTTCTGCCAAAGTGCGTGTGTGCGTGTGTGTGTGTGTGTGTGTAAGAGAGAGAAAGAGGGGGAGAGACTAACAAAGAAAAATCAACAAAGTGAGTAGGAGCGAAACCAGAAATAGAGATGAAGAGAGTGCTTGTATGTTGTCCGTTTGCAGGTGCCATAAAAACTATCAATCGAAGACATCCTAGTTCTAATGTGGATGAAATATAAGGTCGATGTCTGGGGGGAAATTGTTTCGAGCTCTAGATTTGTTCTGAACCTATAATAATAATAATGGAAAAGCCTATCTATGAAATGGCCACCTCAGCTGCATTTCTCAGATCTCTCTCTCTTTTTTTTTTTTTGTAAGAGTGGCCTGCTGAGAGAACAATCTAGACGAATTTTATTTATCTTTCTTCTTTTTGGTATCAACAAGCTTACAATAAACTTCCCTGTCTTCCACAGATTATCTCATTCCATAGTAATTGGCGTTAATAACCGATCCGCTTGTGCCGCGATGTGCTTTAGAGCACAGCGCTTCCTCCTTGGCATTGTGCATGGTGGTCTTTGACTCGTGCTAACATTTCCAGAGGCGGTTAGGAGCTCGTTAGTAAGTGTCGCAGTGGATGACAGGTTTCCGCTTCACAGTAACGGCACTTATGGTCGACCGTGGCAGCTTGAGCCGGGCCAGAAAACTGAGGAACTGATGCATCCTGCAGTTCAGCATCTCTGTGCTCATCAGTACGAACCGATTCTGCCACCAAAACTCGTTCGAGGAGATTGTATGGCTGTATGGTTTGTGTATGGAGCACATGCGGTAGTCTAGGACCAGATATGGCAATCTGGGCTTTAAAAAATAGTGAATGTCAATCTATTAAAAAAAGGATAAATAAATAAAATAAATAATCTGCTTAAGGTCCAAACTACAGTCTTTTATACTCTTGATCTGAAGTTATATTAAGTATTCTAAAAAAGAGCAACATGATGGCGTGATCTAAAGCCTGCATTAGGCCGGTTGTTAATGTGAGTCCTTATTAGAGATAATTTCTTGATTGGCTATATTACCTACTGTACTGTAAGTCTGACCCCACATTAAAAAGACGCATTGGCTTATGGTAATGTGAAGCCGCTAACAGAAACAGAAGATTTCTTTTTTTTTTTTCGAACTGCTCGCACACGCACCATTGGGGGCAGCGTAAAGCACTCGGAGAACAGCGCTATCCACCCCTTCCACCTGCGTGAGCTTACAGACGTCCATGATTGGTTGTAGAGTCGTGATTGATCCCATCCCATCCCAGCTGCGAGAGGGTACAGCATCGCTCGGGAATCAAACTAGTGATCTCCAGATGATAGGCCGAGCACTTTACCACGGCGCCAATGGGGAGCCACTTTTAATATGTAGTCCTTGATCTGATACATAGTCATGTGACTTGAATAAGAACAGCCAGATTGGAATTTCATAGCCAGGGATTTCATAGCAGTGCTAGCTAGCCCTTGGTTTTGAAACAACTAAACAGAAGTCTGGCTTTCTTCCTTCATCTGTACCCCAACAGATACAGCTGGCCTCAGTGAGTGCCACTGCTTGCCATCCTCCAGAGCAAAGTGGCAAGCATATTATTGCTAAAATCACATCCAGCGCTTGAAATTGCTGAGTATTTGCACAAATATCATGTTTTAACCAAGATGATGCGAACAAGGACGGATTGATGTGTGCATGCGTGTAATTATGAATGCGAACATCATCATGCAATGCAAATCATATCTGACTCAAAAAATCTAAATTGAACAGAGTGGCTTGTAATGTAAACATAGCCAAAACAAACTAAAAAGAACATGAGAAAAAGATTAAAATTTTATTATTTTAGTTGAACAAGACAATTAGACTTTTCTCCCTAATGTGACGTCATAAGGAGTGGAGTTTGAGGTATATAGGCTCTTTTGTGGCTCATGGTTTATTGTTATTTATCCCAGACACGTATCACTGGTTTCTATCATCACTTTATTCACACTAATAAAGCTTGTCATGGAAGCCAAAGATGGTATTTTTATGGCTTTGTGAATATGGTTGGAATTCTTATCCACCTTTATGAAACTGTAACAGTACTGGACCCAGTGGTGAACCTTTTTGTCTGTGAAAGCATGCGCTAAATGTTCCAGCTTTCTTGAATAGTAGCATCTATGTGCCATTGCCATTGTAATCACAGGAATTGTAGAGGTTCTGTACCCAATCTAGCCTTTATATAGCTATGTGCTGCTGAATGCGTTTCTATTGCTGCCATTTTCTCAAATCCTAACTTGGTAGGTTATTGCTTTGTCTAGTGTGCATGCCCGACTTCTATTTCCATTCCTAACAGTTTTTTCTTTGCTAAGTTAGTTTCTGAACATACATGCAAATTCTAGCTCTATTCTTTTTTATGATTATGTGGTGATAGAATCGTGTCTTATGTTTTTTTTATTTTATATTATATGCACTTTGAATAAAATTTGTATTAATTATATTTGTGATGTGTATTTTTATCCATTTATACGAGGATGAGTCGAAAGTTATTTGCACTATGTGGAATTTATTTAATTAACTTTTATAATTTTTTATCGACATAATATCCTTGCTTTTCAATACACTTTGTCCATCTGTCAGCAAGCCCTCATAATACCCAATTACAAAAATTGTTTTAGGCTGAGCTGTGAGCCATGAATGCACTGCTGTACTCACTTCTTCATCAGAAGTGAATCTTCATCCTTATGGGGCTGCTTTCAGGGAACCAAACAGGTGAAACTCTAATGGAATTAGATCAGGACTATAGACAAGATGCTTTAACACCTCTAAATGAAGTTTTGGCAGAATGTCAACAGTGTGGACGGAAATGTGCGGACATGCATTTTCATGCACGATACTCAACGCTGTTATATAGCAGTCCTCTGCGTTTAATCCAAAATTAGGTTTCAGCTCTTCAATAAGCATCTCACTGTAACACACACTGTTGATTGTTCAAACTTTTTCCTGATAATGTTCCAATACTGGACCTTGAGAATCCCAGAAAACTGTAAGCATTGATAAATTTTCCAGCTGATGGTTGACTTTTGAACTTTTTCTTGGTCGGCGATTGAGGATGTTTCTCTGCCGTTTACTTTCAGGCACGTAGTGATGAATCCATGTCTCGCGACCAGTAATGATTCTCTTTAAGAGAGAACTTTCACCTTTGTTAGAGTATCGGTCCAAATTCTGTTTGCAGATATCCAAACGCTTATGTTTATGCTCTTCGGCACCTCAGACTACAAAAAAACAAATCACTGCACGCTGCTCTTCTTTCATGCAAATCACAAGTGGGGTGTCCCACAGTTACAAATGATCCAATGTAACATGTTCACACCTGCACAGCAGTGACTGGGGAGACAGCACCCTTGAAGGGAAAGTGCTGATAAGACGGTGCGGGCTACAGAAGTATAATCGAGTGCCGATACTTTGGGACTCGTAGGTACCGTATATTCCGTGGTGTAGAACATCCACATAAGTTCCTGTCATCACTTGTGTTAGAAAAGCAAAAACAATCTTTAATTTGCATTTAAATTTCTCTCAGCCTAGCTTCTGTTTGCTGTGTATAATTTTAGTTCAGTTCTTTTCTGTTCATTTTTTTTTGCAGTTACTGTACATTTATTCTTGTTCTTGTGTGGATTTGCTTTATTAATAAAGTCTGTTGTCCTGGCATTTAATAATCGTCTGTGCTTTATTCTCTACGCACAGATTCAATAAGATACGCACAAGATATAAGATAGCGTTAGAAACAGGTCTCTAAGATTTAAAAGTGTGTGTGCTTGTGTGGGGAAAAAGCATATTTTGTTTAGTTCTTCTTCTTATTTTTTATTTTTTTAAGTCAAACGCTAAACGCTAGAGCTGATGTTTTCTCCAAATGGCTCTGAAATGGAGCGCACATTATTGTCCTCCACAACAAAATGTCTCATTAAGATCAAAGAGTGATGATGAGACTCTTAATGGCATTATCGAGCAGTGGGTGATGCACTCTCTCGATCACATCTCTCTGTCTCTAGCTCGTTCTATAGCTCCTTCTGTTCCCTTTTGATGGTAATTGAAGTGACCTGTGATTGGGGGCAGATAGCATTCATTGGGATTCTGTGTATACGTGTGCGTATGTATGTGAGACAGACAGAGAGGAGCGATCGCCATCTTTTAATCATCCGGCGCGACCGATGGAACCTGGCCCAAACAGACTTGTTTTACTTTTGCTCCAAACTTTTCTCTCATACTCTCTCCGGACCACTTTTCTCCCAATTACTGTCTTATTGTGCCCATAGTTCGCCCCCTCTATCGCAGCAGTAATGGCCCTCTCATGTGTTTTTCCACCCTTAGCAAGTATGGGACAATTACAAAACTCCCAGAGTGCTCTTATGGTATATTTTTACTCAGTCAGGGACTTTGTAAGAGATGGAGTAAGAAGATACAGGATGAAAAGTTCAGATCAGAAAATACCAACATTAATGCAAACCTTAAACGTATGATAGTGCACTTTTTTTTATATGAGAAAGAAAAACTCTGTCTTATGCTTAAGAGTAGGCATGCATTGCTTTTGTTAGTTTATGTCCTGATAATCAGTTATGGAATGAAACACGATGGAGCAGTGTAATGCCAGAGTTGATGATTTTCCTATAATAGCATAACACTTTATTTAACTGCCTGGCCTAGAAGTTTCAAATTGGCAAATTTACTGGCCTGCAAACATTAATTAACATAAGAACTGTCCAACAAATTATTAAAACCTGGGAGGATAGTGCTGAACTGTCACCTACACAGAAGAAATGTGGTCGGAAAACAATCACGAATGACCGTGATCTGAAAAAGTAAGAAAAATAAGGGAAAATCTCAGCTGTGCTTATTAGGGAAAGTAAGAGCATTTCCACACTCACCATGTGATGACAACTCAAAGGACTGGGACTAAACAGCTGTGAGGCTGTAATGAAACCACTAATCGGAAAAAGTAGTTTGCTGGGGAGAGTAAAGACTGAACTTTGTACCAATGGAGAAATGTCATACTGTATGGTCTGACAAGTCCAGATTGATGGGTTGATCAGGACAAAAAGGAAAGCACATGCACCCATCATGCATAGCGACTGGTGTACACGCCACTGGAAGCTGTGTTATGATCCAGGGTTGTTCCAGTCAGGTCAGGTCTTGACTTAGCGATGTTATGTGGCAATAAAAAGAAGTCAGCTGATGACCTGAATGTACTGAATGACCAGAGTATCACATCAATGGATTCATTCTTCCCTGATGGCACAAATAGTGAAAGTGTGGTTCTGGGAGTATGAGGAATCTTTTTCACTAGTGAATTGGCCACTTACTGTAGATTGTTCAAACAAAATTGGTCGAACAAAATATAAGAGTGTGTATACTGTAAGAGCAAGGGCATCAATATAAACTTGTGATTTGAATTACAGAATCAGATTAAATAATTCAAAATTGCTGTGATAATTACAGTTCCTTCAGTATCGCCTAGCAATCTTTATGAACGGTCCCATTAGTCTGTTTTTAAAGAGACGTTTTTTTTTTTAAACTTTGAATGATTATAACGTGTTACCCTTTAAATCAATAAATAAATTAGTTTTTCTGTTCGAAATGTTAGACTAAAGCCGTATGTTCACACTTAGCATTGTGGCTTAAAGGAGCTGAGTTAATAATGTCTAATGCTGATGTCAGTGTTAAACTAATAACAGCTTGAGCGCGTCTTTTGACTTTTCGGCTTTTTTGTTCGTACCGTAACATGTCACTATGACACTAGCCTTCAAGCTCATTTTGAATTACAGGCTGTTAGCTTTTTTTTATGAATTTATTACAGTGTACTGTCAAGAGGAGTGAGTGACTCACAACATGACTAATGCCGGTACTCAGCGTTGCCTGCAGCGAGTGAACCTAGTGTTTGACACTAAAACCACAAACCGCTGCTATTTACCATGTCATGAATATGCTTACACAGCTGTGTGCTGTTGCGTTGATAGTTCACGCACGAGATGGCAAGGAAAATATGACATTTGCATCTGTTGCTGTCATATCACAACATAAGGACCAAAGAATTGTTGGTGCCAATAAAAAAGCCCGTCTTGAGGCTGACAAATTCAGAATAAACGATTCGGCGATATCCAAACATGTGGTAGATGTGTCCGAATGCCTGGTGAGAGATGACAGTGGTGTGTGGTTGGAACTGGAGAGAGATGAGATTGTAGACCAGTGAAGACCAAACAATAAAAGGATCATTGGAAGTAACTTGCCTAAAATCTCATTTTGCACAAATTATTCTCACTAAGGAAACAGCTGTTTGCTCTCCAGTTGTTTGAGTTCTAGTCGTTGTTTTTACGACTTGAGCTCAAGTAATCTTTGTGCTGGAATTACACCAGTCAACCATAACTTTACACCACTGCTAGGTAAACTGAACAACATTGATTAACAAGTATACACCAGTAAACTGGTGGCAGGATCATGGGCACACAAGGTTCACCCATGCCCACAGGAACCAGAGGCCAGCCTGTCTGGTCCGATCCCACAGAGAAGCCAATGCAACACAGATCACCGGAAAAAAAAGAAGTTTTCGCAGCAAGTCATGATAGAAAGGGACCAGAACACCCAGTCCACCAAAGCCTGTAGCACATTGGGCCAGCAAACAAAACTGCTAGCTCAGCCACCCAACTCCTCAGATCTCAATCCCGTGGGATTTACCAGACAAACAAGTCCGATTCACAGAGATCCCACCTTACAACACAGCAAACAAAGGATCCGCTGCCAATATCCTTGAGCCAGACACCAGACACACACCCAAATCCCTGAGGAGCCACGCACTCTGGTCACAGAAGGGGAACCCAACCCAAGGTGGTTATAATGTTTTTAATGTTATATAATTCTGAATCAAAGGTGTAAACATGTTTAAAGGCAAATTTCCACAAATAGTCCAGATCCACTTAACAACCCAGACTGGATATGACAGTCAGATAATTATGGCAAAACACAGGAATGTAATAATCAATGCAGGCAAGTCAAGTTCTTTTTTTTTTCGGTTAAATTAGATTAAAACTGCTGTTACCAAAGGTTACAGAAGATCTACTGTATACTTGGTTAGACATGGAAAGGTAATTCCTTCTGCTATGATTACTTATCAGATGGATATCGCTGATTAAAATCAGAGAAGTTGTCTTAAACATCAGTTAAACTAATCCATATAAGCCTTTCTTACTTGGTTGGAGGAAAAAGCAATGAAAAAAATCGAAAGATGGGCTTCAGGTCAGAAAAGAATAGGATTAAAGCAAACTTTTTAAAAGCACGATAGAGACCTTACTTTATATAGCAAATCACATACTTGATTATAATTATAGTGTGCTGATAATTGATTAGGCAATTAAAAAAACATGGTGTGTTATGGAACAACTTGTCTTGACATGTTTAATTTATTTTATATTACAGCAATTAGCTAACTATTACATTTTAGTGACTTTTATATTGTGGAGTGTTAGTTCATGTGCAACTTGATTACTAGGGAACTCAGGGCACGGAGTGGTGGCAGGCCAACACCATTTCAAGTGCTCAAACACAATGTGCAATTTGGAATCGTCAATCACTGCATGACTTTGGGCCATGGGAGGAACATAGAGGACCCACAGGAAACCTACCAAGCATGAGGAGAACATGATAGTGCTAACCACTAAACGACAATACCAACAGAAGGGTATAAATGGGACAAAACCTTATGGAGCATTAAATTAAAAGAAACTCAGAAGGTCATAGTGGTACATGACTGGGATTGAGTGTCAAGGAAACACGAGAAGAAGAAAAACAGGAGAATTTGGTGGTAGATGAATAGGGATGGATCTTACAGATACATGATATGAAAAAAAACACAGAAGAGTCTTGTACTGATACATGCGAAAAACAGAAGAATGAACTAGTCAATGAATTCAGCAGTGTTTTATGGACAAGTGAGATACAGTATGAGATGAACAGAAGAATGTAGCAATACATGAATAGGGCAGTGTTTTAGGAGGAATACATTAGATGAAAGAGGAACAGACGACTATTTTGGTATACAGTATGATTGCGACAGAGTGTTGAAGACGCAGGAAATAGAAGTAAACAGAACTTCTATTGAACATGGAACTGAGCTGGAAGGCCATGAGCAACTACTGCATAACAGCGTTCTATGGCAAAGTTCACGCTTTAAGCCACATCCCTCAATTCCAATTTTTTGGTCAGATCGGTTTTTTTGGGGGTTTTTTCGTGACGTTTCACATTCATAATTACAAAATCTAATCTGGATGCATCTGTCTTTTCAAACGGCACACATGTGCACATTAATACATCTTTGCTTTTACTGTTTTAGCAGCTATTACTAGCACTGCTATGAAATCCCTGCACTGCCGATGTGCAGAACCTATTCTCATTCAAGTCACATAACCGTAGATCGGCTACATATCCAATCTCGAACCAGTGCCTCAGATCCAATCTAAAAAACATCTAATTTGTGCTTTTAAACAGCCCTAAAAAAATCTGATCTGTGTCACATTATTTAGTCACTTTAGGCTGGTAATGTGAACATACACTTAACAGTGACTCTCACCCCTGGTCCTGGAACACCACCTACTCTGCACGTTTTAGCGTTTTCTCAGCTCACAGCACACATGATTGAACTAATCAGCTCATTAACAGCCTTTTCTGAATTGATGTTTGTATTACAGAGCAGGGAAAATAGGACCACTGTTTTATAATGAGGGCGTGTTAGTAAGAAGTGGAAATGATATTTGTGATTCGCATCATTGCGATGTTTGCAGATGACATTGTGCTTTGTAGCAAGAGCAGGGAACAGGTGGAAGAAAATTTGGAGAGGTGGAGGTATGCTCTGGAAAGCAGAGGAATGAAGGTTAGCCGCAG
>JAQQZT010000016.1:9947780-9960198 GCA_030068275.1 Clarias platycephalus | reverse complement strand
GGATAGGGTTAGATGGAGGCAGATGATTCGCTGTGGCGACCCCTGAAAGGGAACAGCCGAAAGACAAAGAAGAAGTTAGTAAGAAGTGGGCTTGAACCAAAAGTCATCATTTTTCACATGATCTGAGTACTCTTCTTGGCTGCTAATAGATATATTATATAAAACGTTTTACCAAGAACAATAACGGACGACCTAAGAGGCTGATTTCTTTCAACCACTTTAGAGCAATGCAGAGAAATGTCCCACATGCATGAGTTTTTTTTTGCCCATGCCTACAGAGATTCCATGCTATATGGGCCGACCCTTAATGGGCTCATAATAATAATAATGGCTTAGATTAAAATTAAATGTATTAGAGTGATGGAAAATGTAAAGTATGTAATAAAAACAGAACTGCTCAACACCATGTCAGTAGAACTACAAGACACTCAGATGGCTGCCATTGGTCCACTCTACAGAGAGCAGAATGCATTTTCAAGTGGAGACTTTTTTTTTTTTTTTTTAAACTAACCAAATTCTTCGAAATACACCAATGGATGCTGAATCACCCTGTTGTAAGATAATAATAGCCATAAAACAGACTGCTACTGAGATTTTGAGTGCTGAAATGTGGACTGTAGATGTATTGTAGGGTTGGTAGTGCATTAACTGGAATGGTGCTCAAGTTCTATAGCAAAATTATATCCACCAGGTGTTAAACAGAAATCAGTATTTTGGGATTTAAACCCGAAAGTGCAGGTGTCTGGTCTAAGATACTAACAGAAATGTATTTTAAGCCTGCTGTTGTGTTTTTTAACATCAATCTTTGTATAATGTGACTGAATACGATTTATTAAAAATAACACAGCACTCTAACAAACATGTTAAATGAAGATAATTCTTTCCTTAACCAGCACCTAATTTGTCTTTAATGATATTTTTGTCTTTACTTGGAACCCCCAATAGGACTCACATTTATTTTGGCATTATCAGCTCATTTCTTTTATCATGTCCAAATAGCAGGAAAGGGCACATGCATAATTAATTGGAACAAAATATTTGGGCATGGAAAGCCTGCTAAGATCGATGGAATCAACTGTTTTCTACACCGGCAAGGGTGCCACAGTCATAGGAATGAATTAATGTGTAATTACTGTTTAATGCGTATGATTTGCAGTAAAGCATTGCATTAGCAGCGATTTGAGGAACAGAATGCTGTCGTATTGGAAGATAAAGAAAAGTTGCCAAAGAGCCAAGGCCCTTAAGTATTTCGTCAATTATTACATCCCTCTCTTTCTCTCTCTCACACACATATACACCGATCAGCCAAACATTGTGATTGTTTGTTTTGGCACCTTTCTATTGGAACCAGCATTAACCTTTTCAACAATTTGAGCTACAGTAGCTCTTCTAATGGATGAGACAACGTGGGCCAGCATTCGCTCCCCATGTGCATCAGTTAGCTTTGGCTACCCACGTTTTCCTTCCTTGGATTATTTTTGGTACTGTAGGTCCTGACCACTGCAAACCAGGAACATCACAAGATGGCATCCACAAGAGCTGCAGTATTGGAGTTGTTCTGACCTCATCATACAGTATCACCTGTTGTATCATAATCTGGCTCTTGTCACCGTAGTTATAGTTACAATATCTTGTTACAGTGGCACCTGGACATTTGGTGGGATATACAGCATGAGGCAGAAAGTGAACATTTTGTCCCTGAATTTGTTTTGATAAAAGCAGAAAAAATAAGCAAAGGATAAGGATGAAAACTATGGAGGCAGTGGTTTGATCAGCTCAGTGGTTAATGCATTGGACTACGGTTTGGAAGGGCTCAGGTTCAAACCCCACGACCCCCAAGCTGCCCCTGTTGGGCCCTTGAGCAAGGCTCTTAACCCTCAACTGCTCAGATGTACAAAGTATAATGAATGATAAAAGGTGAATATCTGGATAAGGGCGTCTGCCAGATGTGTAAATATAAAGGTCTAGACTCAAGAATGATATGTGGCAATAGAATGAAATCAGGTGATGTACTGATTAGGTTATCAAATATAGCATATGGACTTTTAATCAAAGCTAATGGCGATCAATGAAATCTTGGCGTGTGTGTTTTCAGTTTATGGCAGGCAGTGTAGTGTATATTGTATAATCATACTGTATATCGAATTTGGTAATGTGTGACGACATATGTTACCTTTCTTTAATATATGTCCAAATATGATATTTCTGTATGGTAGCTAATTGGTGATCAATAAACTCAGTTCAATGTAAATCCAGTAAGGATCCTAACAGTAAACATTTTTGATTTTTATAGCTGAAAATGTTTTCCATACTCAACCCTCATGATCTTAATAGTTCAAAGCCTGGGAAAAACGATATGATTATTAATGATGACACCGCCATATATGACACGGGCAGGGTGGGGTGGTGGTGTAACTCCTCAGAGCTTTTCTTACTTTATTCATTCCAGCTTGCTTCAACAAACATGACATAAGATGAAATTGCATGCTTGTGAATGTCTTGCTGTTTGGTTCCATCATCCTCCCTCGATAGCAGCGTGGGTGTCCGAAGGGACACGGCAGCGCCGGCCTTGCAGATCGGACTTCATTAAAGCGTGCCAGATTGCTCCAGTCAGGGATCACGGCTCCTCCTCTTCACCATTTCTTCCTCCCGCTTCATTATTCCATGGAGTCGGAGCCCTTTATCCCAACGGCAAGGATTAAATGAAGATGGAGGGAAAATAAATAAATAAGAAAAGTCAAGAGGAAAAGAAGTGGTGAAAATTATCTTATTATAACTTGAAAGAGAAATGGCGGAGAGGGCAGGGCAGAACTTCCAGGAAGATTTCACACCATTGACGGCTGTATACGATGCAGTCAGTGTTCCTGCTGTACATCCGGCCCATGGTTCTTACCTTTTAGAGGCTAGTGTCGTGAAAATAGCCTTACGCACTGTGACCACACACATCTGCAGAGCAGAGAAACAGCTGGTAATATGTTAAAAGTTTTTATTTGCCTCTTGTGTGACTATTCCCATCTTAATGATCCCAGGCAGTTTCATTTAATAGTGCGTTTAATTGTTAACTTTAAACAATGGACACTTATAAAAGCACAAAAGCAGCTTTGCAGAAATATGGATGTAGAACAATACTACTGCACCGAGGAATTAAAAAATGCTAAAGTATATTATTAGGCATTTCTAATACAGTATAAGCAACAACCCTTTCCGTACATAGCTCAGGCAGCGGAGGCAGAGATTTACGTTCAAATCGAAAAGGTTTTTTATCCTAGAGACTCATGACAAGGCCCTGAAATCTTAACTAAAATCCTGCCTTGCTCCCTACAGTAGCAGCATTGCATACACATTTCTGCCAAATGTATTAACATGATACATCACCCTTCAGTATGTTTACAGTAATGTGAAATTTTGGTAGAAGTAATTAAGTGTGTAAATCAACCCAACTCAAGGCCAGGTATTCGATGTACATACTGTAAGCCTCGAGTAGTCTGAATTTTAGGGAATTTCCTAAAATTATAATTAAATATAAATTAATTATATCTACAGAATTATGCTCATATTCTCCAGCATGCTCAGTAAAACCTAACAGCTGTTTTCTTATAAAACTGCACAAATCTGTGTCGAAAACTCCTGATTTGAAACCATGAATTTTCACTCCAAATCTTGACTGTTTATTTTTATTACTCTTTATTTCTCTTTATTGGTCTTTATAGAAGTTTCAGAAATGTTTTCAAAAGCATCTTTTGCTTATGTCATATTTTTGTATGTGCCCAAGACTTTTGCACAGAACGTAAAATAGTTGTTAGGTTTTACTGAGCTTGCTGACTTTAGTAAAGAAAAACAGGATACAGTTATAAAAGTAAAAAAAACTCCCTTTTTTTCACTATATACTTCCCTGCTACACACATGCACTTATCCCATCGTCTAGTGGGTACGAGCGACCTCGGCTGGGATCGTCATTCACTGAGGGCCTACTTTCGACATACAGTCTTTTTTAAAACGTTTTCACCGTTTACTGTAGATGTTTTACCGAGTCTCATAAAAAATGTTCCACACTCTGGCTGTAGAATTTATAACTTTTAGAGAAGACAAATACATAATTTTTCGAAACATAATCTTTTCAATACACTTTGACAAGCGTCCATATCCCCTCATTAAAAAAAAGATATATTTTAGGCTGAGCTGCGAGTAGAGTGGAACGGACGAACGACTGTCTTGACTTCTTCATCAGAAGTGACTCCTTGTCCTCGTAGAGAAGCTTTCAGGGGATTGAACAGGTGAACGTCTATCAGGAAGATCAGGACTATAGGAAGGATGCTTTAATACCTCAAAACTAAGTTTTTACAGAGTGTCGACAGTGTGGGCAGAAGTGTGCAGATGTGCAGAAGTTTAGGCTTCAGCTGTTCAATAATCATCGCACTGTAACGAGCACTGTTGACTGTTGAACCTTTTTCCATTACCAGTAATGAATCCCTTTAAAAAACGTTGACCTTCCTTAGAGTATCGGGCCCAAAAACTGTTACTTTTAAAGTGCAGCGTGTGATTGTTTGTGTCTGAAAGCATTATGTAGTCTACTTGCATATTTTTGGTGAGATAGGAAGGTTTCATTTGCATATCCAGATAGCCCTTTTCTCATAGTAAAGCAAGCACCAGGTCAGAGTGCAAGATCTTTTTTGGTGCCCCCGGGCAGGAGAAGACAGCCGCACTGACACAGTATGTCTTCTGCTGTAGACTTGCTCCTGTCAGCTATTCATCTTGACAACCGCAGCACCAGAATTGCAATATTATTCTTAACTCAATAGATATTTTAAATAATATACTCTTTTTTAATTTTCTTATCAAACTCATTTTTTGAAGACATCTAAGGCAGTTACATTTTTCAGCTAGTCATCATGTTCTCGAGTGAAGCAAAGACTTAATTAGTGTCTGCAGTTTTGTGATAAGACACAAAACCGCACAGCATGTTTTTTAACGTAGCCGCACGTGTTTAACGGTGTTATGTTAGGGCATTTGAATTAGGAGTCTCCGTGGTAGAAAATGCAAGGTAGGAAAAAGTTTGGGTCACCTTTAAAGTCTGCGTATCCAGTGTATCATATTACAGTATAGTGATGATTTTTGACTTGGTACCACCGTACGTATATACTTGAAAGAGGAATAATACCACAACTAGTTGACTTTTACTGTACTAGTCACTTTGATGGCGATATTCACTAGCAGTGTTGGGGGATGTTACTTTTTAAAGTAACTAATTACTGTACAGTACATTACAAAATTACTCTCATTAAAAAGTAATCAGTTACATTACAGCATTACTTTCTGATGAAAGTAACTAGTTTGCAGGAAATGAAAACTCCTTTGTGATTCCTCATGCATGTTGTTTTAGTCAAGACCTTCAAATTATTCTAGCATCATCACTCAGCGAAGTTGGGCCCATAATCTGTTAACGACTAATACCCCTATCTCACCTACGCGGTTTTTGCGCGGTGGCCATAAGTACGGTTCATCATGATTCACCGCGAGTTTTGGCGCTGTGATTACATTTCCATCTTTCCGATCTTTGCAGAACTTCGCGGAACGTTGGATGGTCACTCATTGCGTTGAGAAGCGGTGTTAGGCACCTTGAGTTGCGGTCCGACGTTCCGCAAACCACATAGATGATATAGGGGTATAACAGCAGGAATAATAGCAGCAATAATTTCTCTTCTGTGGCAGAGGCAAGTTTTGGTCTTGCTTTCCTGAGATGGTTTTCATGAGAGCCAGTTTCATCATGGTGCTTGATGGGTTTTGGAAATGCACTTGACAATACTGTTACTCCTACAAGAACTATTCCAGAAGAGCTGACCTTAAAATCTTAAAATAACTGACTGTTGTTGATGCTACTTAACTATCTAATATCATATGTGTTATTTCATAGTTTAAAAAAAATCCTGTATTGTTCTATAAACAAAAACTTGGAATTGTAGGGTGCATGCAACCTTTTGACTGGTATTGGGTGTGTGTATACTGTATGTGTATGTGTGTGCCCCTTAGATAGATGGATGGATGGATATTCAGTATATTTCATTCAGTTATCTGCTATATCACTTCTCCTACAGTATATAAGGTCATGTGAAATGTTGGGCACAAGGCAGGGTCCCACCTGCCTTTTATACACGGGACTGGTTACTCTATTGATAGCACTTTGAAAAACACAAGACTGTTTTCAATCCTACTCACGCCCACGTCTGCAGAAATTATTTTCATCGCCTTTTGAAGTTTAATAAGAAAAAAAATAAATGTGGCAGAGTGAATGCCGCTAAGACCAGTGCTGTGTGAAAGGCTGCTTTCAGATCCGTGGGTTGAACATCGCTATCTAATCCCACTCGGTTAATTTGGAGTCAGATCAGCGACACATGACAGCTCAAAGAGGCCTTGTGTGCAGACACTAATGAAGTTGAACAACCTCCCTGGCGTAGACATCACATCCCCAATCCATCATTAATGCGTCTTGTCCTCACAAGTGCATTTTAAAGATATAAGCTTTTTTCCCCAAATCTCATGAACGTAAATTCTGCGCAGCGTGATTATGCAAGCATTCACAACTCGAATAATATTTAACTAATATTTATAATCGTGCATGATTGCAATGGGCTTATCACACGGGTTCTTAACTCCAGCCGTAGACGACCACCTGCCCTGCACATGTTACTGTTTTCCCTGCTCTATCACACCCAATTCAATTCATAAAAGGCTGTTAATTAGCTGATTAGTTCAATCCGGTGTGCTGGGAGCTGAGAAAACACTACAATGTGCAGGGCAGGGGGTTCTCTCCAGTTCATGTGATTACTTTAAATTGTAGGAGATATCTGATATAGACCGCAGGGAATGCCGTTTGAAATAGCGTATTGGTGAATCTAGCAACATCAGGGAAATGGGCAGGGATGTTCGTGAATGACGAGCGCATTGTTAATGCAGGTTTGTCAGTCTGTAAATAAATGTTCAATAAAGAAATATTTAAGGAGAATTGAAAGAAAAAAAATTGTAATGCCGTGACTTGGCTAAACTAGCTAGCTGACGGAGGTTGGTAATAAGCTAGCATCTCTTCATTTGTGTCGTGCCTTACTAGCAACTTTATTAACTGTTACAGATTTGAAAGTCACTTTTCGTGCAGGGAATATAATGGTTAGATTAGCCAGTTTTGCCCGTCAGCATCTCAAAGTCATCTCACCAGGGTGTGGCAAAGAGACTGCACAGTGGAATACAAATCCCTCTGCCAACTACAGTACCAGTTTGGTGTGTAATTGCAGTTTGACAAGTAGACCAGAAGGCGGTGTCTAAGTCGATTCTAACATAACCATTAAACATTAACCAAAAGGGATAAATTTCTCTTGGCTTTCAAAATCTTCAGACCTATTCTGTATTAGTCATGCACCTCCAAGATAGATGATCTGACCTTTCCACACAATAGATTTATTCATGCCCGCAAACATCCTCGATTCCAGCATTATGCAGATTCAACTAGACGGGAAGCACTTTTATTTGGGTGTTTCTTGTCACATCCTGCACTAGACTAGGCAATCCGTTTAAATAGGACGGTAAAGGATGACGGTGGATTATGAGTTTAACGGCAAGCGAGTGTAGTTGGATAAGACTTATAAATTACTAAATATGTAGCATAGAAATGTATGAAATGTATACCCGCTCATGAATGCAGAGACAAACAACACGGATACAATAAAACCTTTGAAAGCAATCATATTTCTGAGTGGAGCAATCCATTTTCAGACATCATTCGTAAGTGATTGTGGTCAAGTGATTCGCAGGATATTGATGGAAAAGCTTTGCATCATGTCTTCAGACAACAAACTGTATAAAGTGTGTCAAATCTTCCAGAAACACTTGAAAATAAAGTGGAAAATTTGCACATAATTAAAGGCCGTATCAGCCGGCTTCTGCAGTACTTGAGTTAAGTAGAGGTTTCTGTGAAAGAAAAACAAACTGGATACATTTATTATAGGTACTTTACTTAAAGTATATATAATAGAATGAAAAATAGCACTTTGTGGGGTTTTTTTATATACAGTAAAACCTTTTTATTACTTCATTTTTTTACTGTTACAGGAACGTGGGTTTAAAAGATAATGAAGTGAACTTTGGCATGTGGTCAGCCAATTGAAAAAACCGTATAGACTAAATTGAAAATTAATCAAATGGTGAGACTAATTTAAAAAATAAATAAATTCTGGGAAAAGTCTACATACATTTCAGCTTTCAAATGCTTAGTTAGCTCAAAAGCCTGAAAGGTTCAAAGGAAACAGCATGATAACGATGTGCAAACGATGTGCGCCGAAGCCTCTGCAATATCGGAATTTCATGGCATTTCAATGTTCAACCTGCAAAAGTGTCCTAATAAAGCATTAACTAGCTGATTAAGCTGGACTAGTTATCCAGAATTCGTTTCGTTTTACAGTTTAAAGAGTTTTTTTTTTAACTTTAAAACCCTTTGATGTTGTGATTATGATTACAGCCTCAAGTCTGCTTGTTAATGATGCTTCAAGCTTGGAACACGTTTATTTTGGAAGTTTGGCATAATCGCTCAAGAACAACCAGGTCAATGCACAGCCATTTTCCGGTCTTTCCAGAGATGCCTTGTTGGGTTCGGGTCCGGACTCTGGCTGGGCCGCTCAAGGAGTTGCAACACAGAGTTGTTCTGTATTTTCTTGGAGTTATTGTTGAACTGTAAACCACCATTGATAGGAGTAGGATGCACCAAAGCTCAATAGCAAGTGTCTGAATACTTATGTACAGTACTGCTCAAAAGTTTCTGATCATTTTTTAGGTGCTGTTAATTAGTAGTTTTTGAGGCTGATAACTCTAAATGAACTTCTTGTCTCCAGCAGAGGTAGGTTTTGGTCTCGCCCTCCTGGGACGGCCTTCATGAGAGCCAGTTTCATCATGTTGCTTGATGGGTTTTGCAAATGCGCTTGACAATACTGTTCTTGCAAGAGCTATTGCAGAAAGGCTGACCTCTGTGTCTTAAAATAACAACTGACTGTGGTTGTTGTTATTGTCACATAATTACCTAATTCCATGTGTTATTCCATCATTTTGAAATACCTACTATTGTTGTAGAATGTAGAAAATAAACCCTTAAACAAAAACTAAAGAAATTTGTAAGTGATTCCAAACTTAACCAGGATATTTTAGGCTTTATTTTTTTTAAGCA
Organism: Clarias platycephalus; assembly: GCA_030068275.1. Lineage (NCBI taxonomy): Eukaryota > Metazoa > Chordata > Actinopteri > Siluriformes > Clariidae > Clarias > Clarias platycephalus. Next base: position 9,950,996 of record JAQQZT010000016.1, on the reverse strand, counting down.
AACACAGTTTTTTTTAGTTTGTTATTGTTGAGTATTGTGTGTAGAATGATGAGGAAAAAAATATTTTTAAATTGAGTGTGAAACATAACTAAATGTGGAAAACTTTTCGTTGGCATAGAATATATATAAAACTGGTTGTCTAGCTAAAAATATGTATGAATTAACGCGAGCACGCTAGCTAGCTAATTAACCCGGAAAATTACTGAAACTCAAAGTGTTCTGCAAACATTATCTTTCATTATCATTAGATACTGGTACTGCTGAAAATAAAGGTATAATTTGGTTATTGGTCAAAATCACATTCTTCAGATCTAGAACATATTTGGGCATAATTTTCAACATAAGTTTTGTTAACTTCTGTTTTCTTTTATTTATGTAATTCTTTTGAACACTTTTATGTAAATTACTCAACTGAAATTTGACAGAAAAGTGTCACGTTGAAGTTCCAAACCCTAAATCCCAGCAGGAATTTTTTTGGTTGGCAAAACGTTGTGGTGGTATAAATTTGGAAACGTTATGGATATCAGGATATTAGTTTGTTTTTGAAAGTTAAAATTACTTTGATAAGTAAGGATTAGGATAACGAATGCTCCTGATACAATGTTGCAAAAAAAACTTGCAAAACCCCAAATTGTTACCGAAATGGTAGACCGAGCGTGATTCAAACTCTGATAAATAGTACTGTAGAGAAATATGGAAGCTTAGCTGCACCGTATAATATTTCCAGGTAACATTACAACATTAAGAGTAGCGTCCCAATACATACACATGCTGCGTGTGGGAAGCTGTTGTGTGCATCACCCAATCTCCGATCAGAACCCTGTTAGAAACTTAAGGGACCATGCCTTCGGTCGAGCATTGTGCGAATGGATGTTGTTCCGAATAAAGGATAAAATTTCATTGTTTTGAGGTTGTATTTGCAACGTTCTTTCATTTAAAGACAGGTCTTTCATTTAACGTTATCTTAACATAATTTCATCAAAGTCATTCTAACTATCTAAAACAGCACAACCAAATAATGGTCATCCAACACTGGGGTCACCCCCCCATCCCAAAAAAAAGGTTTGCACTATTCAAATGTTGAGTTCAAATGAATGAGTACCGGATTGATTTGAACGCCGCTCGAATATTTAAAGAATCTTCATCAAAAAAAATAAAAAGAAGTATGTGATGTTACTAAAATCTCCAGGCAAACAGATTACGCAGAGGACACATCACAGCGCTCTCATATATAGGAGCTAAGTTAGTGTGCGTTTTAAACGACACGTCTTCATTTCTTCTCCTAGACGTCTCAGCTGTTCCATCGGTTTTCATCCAACAGTTGCATTATTGCTTTTTAAGATATTGAAGGTAATCTGGGGTGAGAATAACAGAGCGCTCATCTCGTGTCAGATGTATGTGTGAGGCGCTGTACTTTGCTTGCATGCACATTTAGATTACCATCTGTGCCCTGAGGGAGAGAGAGAGAGAGAATGAGAGAGAGAGAGGATGATAGAGAGACCGAGAAATGTATCAGGGGTTGATGCCAATATGCTATTCATCGTTTTTTTTTTTTTTTTTGGAATAGTACTCAGGTAAATACAGAGCGTGAGTGTGTGTGCATGAGAGAGAGAGAGTGATGAGATTATACGTGCGAGAAATAAAAAATGGATAGTGAAGAGTGGCGAAAAAGGAGTGCTTTTGTTGCTTTTGGTGTAAAGAAAAAAGCTAAGTAAAATGGATGAGAGCAAAGAATGGAGAAATGGGCTGCATGAAATAAAGAATGAAGTGGACAACTGGTGTGAGAGGTAGTAAGGACGTTTTCAAGGGCCCCTGAGTGACCTTTAAAAAGCTTTGGCAATTGAAGAATGTTGGCTTTGCCCTGGTTGGGGGTGTGGGGGGGGGGGGGGGGTGCATATGCGGCCAGGCCCCTGGGTGATGTAACTGAGTACACAGAGTATTAGTGTTGCACAATATACCAATAATAAAATAATCTTTTTTCTATGCGTAGGTTTATATGGTCTGACTAATAGGGCTCTGTCTCTTTAAGCTCAGTGCTGATAGCAGTGACGTGCATGATGTAGCTTCTGACTGAGTTTGTAATGTGAGCCGCATGAAGCTTTTAAATGAACCGCAAGCGAAAGTAGAGCACTTTTGGTTATGTTCAGAGACTAGACTTGAAGAGATGGTAGCGGCAAAGAGGAAGGTCGAAGTGAAATACAGAGATTTTTCTGTTAAAAAGACGAGAGTCTGAACCCAGCAGCACCGCTGTGCATGCGCCGTTTTATCGTGTGCCAGAGTTAGGTTTGCATTTTTACATTCACTGCACATTTGAGATTCTCTATTCTTAAATAAAAAAAGGACAAAATGTGTACCAAGAACCAAAAACATTTTAAAAACCCACTGAATCTAATCCGTAAGATCACCAGCGCGTTATTGACCTTTTGCGTGCGACATTAAGACGTCTATCCACCACAATCCCGTCCACTTCTGGACGACAAAAGAGACAGGTCAAGATTGCGCAGACCAAGTTGCTCGCAATCCAAGGTTCCACTGTATTAGTAAACGTTACCTGCACATTGTTTCATGAGGCATTAAAACAGCATATTCCATCATCTCATTTCCAACAGAAGCACTGAATAAGCTAACGCTCAACAGAAAAGTAGCTAGCTCACTCTTTATCCGTGTGACAAAGCATGAAGTAATCCATTAGTAATTGTCAGGTAATTTATTCATTATTTTGTGGCTCTGTAACACACTATGAAAATCATTATCAAGTAAGGACATAGTAACCTAATGTCAGTTAACAGGACGTCCCCTGTTGAGACTGACTTAATAGTAGTCACGTGTCTGCAAAAACTAATACTGTAGTAATGGAGGTAGTTAGGGAGCGTCTAAAAAATGCATGACCTAGACAAAAGTGTAAGATTCTACAAAAATTAAAGGCGTCTAATTCTCAGGGTATCTAACATACTACACTGTGGTTACAGGATTTATTTCATTTTTTTCTCACTTTATAGAATATGTAAGTTATTAAAGATTATTAATGATACACAAATAAGTGGCACATACATTCAATTACAGTAATGTGAGTAAATGTAATTAATTACTTTCCACCTCTGTGTATATATATATATATATATATATATATATATATAAAGGTGACACAGAATAACGGGAATTTTTGAAATGCGTATTGGTAGCCATTAGCAGGTGGTAGCACTGCGGGTTAGTGAC
>JAQQZT010000016.1:9935925-9947680 GCA_030068275.1 Clarias platycephalus | reverse complement strand
TATATATACTGTATATATATATATATAGTTCTGTAAAACAGTTATATATATAATTATGTATAATATATATAATTTATGTTTAAACCCTTCATTTGCTCTTCACAAAAATATTAATAATATAACGACAAATGTTGCTATTATTCCCATGTATTAGACTTAATTCTTATAATCAATTTCAAATTTTAATTTTCAAGAATCATTTACAAGAAATTACATACAGTAACATAGTTCTAGAGTATGATAAATATCTTCAATTTTATTAGAATGTTTTTAAGGTACAATAACTCACAAACCAATTAGGGTCCCTCCACTACAGTATAATGAATTTATCACTATTATTTCTCAATAAACTCTCAATGAAGACGTATTCATAAATGCCGAACAATTTTGTTTGGCACCATTACAGACGTGTCACGATACCACGATACCGCTACATTCTTCTGTTTTTCTTTGTTCTTAATTGGAAGTATAAATGCATATGACACGAAAAGTCGGTCCCATTCTAGACACCAAGTGTAGTGTAAAACTGGATAATGAGTAGGTGTTGTTTTGAAAGAGACATTTCAAACGGAGTGTTGTGAATTTGTGACCTTAACATAAGAGATGTTACTTAAAGATGACATTCATACTGCTCACATGGCTGGAGTCAACACCATTGCTAGGCAACTGGGTAATGCAGATGCATAAAGACGTCTCCATACTGTAAATAAGACAATTTACATAGTGTGCACATGGCTTTCAAAAACAAAGTGGAAATGAAACATATTATTGACATCCAAAGTAAAATGACCATTTATTAAACAAGAATTTTAAACAAGTGAAGTGATAAAAGTCTTAGACGACTTTTGTAAGCATGGTGTTGCATCTATCATTTGACTTTATTTTGTCGGACTTTTTATAATACTCTGAATGTCCACTTCTTGCTTTAGAGTTTGGAGTGAGGAAGCAGGAATGAATGAACTCTTGCTCCTTTCCTCCATTTGTTCCAGTTGATTTGGTCGTTTCTCGTCCTGCCACCTGAGCTGCTGTGCTTGTCTCTTTTCTGTTTCTTCTCTCCGGTCCTCCTGTCGTTCGAGTGGGAGGAAGCATAAGCACTGCCAGGATAGCGAGAACTGGCTCACATTGGCGCGTCAGTCAATTCAAACTTGATGCACTTTCTGCATGCTTCTTCTTACATTCTACAAAACGTTACATACTTCTAGTTTTCTTTCACAGTTTCTAATTGTCAGTGTAAATTCTTATATGACATGAAACCAGCAGTTTTCTCCAAAAAACTACAACACCGTATGCCTTATGTCCTTCCTGAGCTCACAGTGCAAACTTACTGCTCTATAAATCATATTCAGGTTAATGCCCCTCCACAAGTACCTCCGGCTGCTCACACTGTGAGGAAAAGAGGTGTTTTGTTTTCATTGTCACCAGTTCAGTACTCCTCTCTACTTGTTAGGTGGCATCCACATGGTTGCCACCTAAGAAAAAAGAGGTGTTTGGAGTGAAGACACTTGCATGGCATTAATACAAATCACAGTTTTATACTATAAGTATAAAATGACAGTTACAATCTGCCATCTCAAGCAAGCAAGTTCATTCATATGGATTACTATATTGAGCAAGATTAAGCCAGAGGATTGTTGACAAACCGTTTTATCATACTATACGTGATACTCAGGAACTTCCTGTACTTCATGGACGTTCCACAAGAATAAACATTACTATAAACTAGTAAAAGCGTGGTTTTGTTACGAAACTGCTTACTATAATATAACACAAGGACATGATGTTCTGTGGAAACTCTCAACTATGTGGTAGCAATAGCCAGTTAGATTATTGTACCACCCACAGCAGTTCAGGATGTTTTATTCCGAATCATGTACAGTACGCTCTCTGCTTTTAGTGCAGCAAGTGCTGTCCTCACTTTATGATGCTCAACAAGATGTTGTTTAGTAATAATGCCAGAGATGCCTAAACCAAAGTGTGAAATGCTGGGTACTTTTGACACTTGTTTTTTTTTTCACAATCTGCTCTTCTGAACAAGTTCACACACATCATATTGCTGTTGGTTTCCAAGCGAGAATAGCACTTCAACAGACACAAAACCCGAGCCAAAACTTTCAGGGCAGGCACTTTGGAACTTAAAATTGGAATGCGTTTCAAAATAACAAGATGCTCATGAAAAGCGAAAGTTTATGTACGAGTGTGATCTATGTTTAAATGAAGTCCGCACTGTCAGAAAATGTGCCTGTACTTTTATGTTCTTTTTATTTTTTTTATTCATGTTTTTTTGGGGGGGAGTTTGGGGGATATGCGTTTTATTTATTAAGACTTCCAATGGAACCAAACACACGCATATTCACACTGGGGATCGGAATCTCCAGGAAGGACATGATACGGTATCATCACGGTGCTGAGGTGCCGATTCAAGTCGTACTGCAATTCTGTCAGTATCATGATTTTATAAATGTCGCAATTCTACATATGGTTTTTAAGATTTTGTTACAATTTTAAACGAATTAAGTAAATAATTTCCTTTTACTACACAGGATGCTTTGCTGCCTGACAGTATGAAGAGTTTAGAGAGCACCACCGATAGGATTATGGACACCATTATATCACATGTACTGTATACTTGTAAATGTACTTTGCTGAAATTTCATATTGCAAAACACATTTTCCCAAAGCAAATAATGTAAATGCAGATAATCTCTTCCAGCCACCCAAAAATGTTACTGCTATAAATGATTTCCAACACTATAATCATATTTGTGCACATAAAAACAGTCAAAACATTTAAAAAAGATATGTAAATGAAATAAATTGACAATAAACCTCACTTAACCTTACTTTATGATTCCTCTTGGCACCAGCTGCTTTAGAAACGAATCAGAAAGTGGCTCCCTTTTCTTCTTCCTACCGCCCTTACTAATGTTCTTGAGACCCATCGTGCTATAACTTCACAAAATGTTGCACAAAATACAAAAAAAAAGCCTTGCTTGGCTTTCCACTAACGCAAACATTTTTTGAACGGTTCCCGGACGTATGAGCAACTTAGCCAGTGTTCAGTTCGGCTTGGATTGTTCATTTGGATAGCGGCAACGCTTTGTATGCCGAGGCATAATTTCAGTTCTCAAGGCGAAAACTTGTAAGGCGGGGGTGTTCGAATGCTGAGGTACCACTGTAAATTAAAAACAGTGTGGCGATCTGTAAAATGCCCCACAAAATTATCACTATATATCAATAAATTGATTTTTCCCCATCTCTAATACACACCTACTGTCATGCTCTTCTAAACGTTAGTGTCCCCTCTTTTACTTCTATGGTTTTGTGTAAAATCATAAAAATCATCTAACCATAGCGGGTTAAAGACCTATTCTGATCAGATGACCAGGACAAGAATTTTTATGTTTTTACACACAATAAAAACAACAGCCTAGTTGCTTTCGTGAGATGGCAGGAAACCAGAGAACCTAAAGGAAACTTACTCAGGCACAGGGAGATCATCTGATTTGCTTCGGCCTGTTAATCTGAAATCTGCTTGAATCACAAATAAGCCATTTTAACGTGTGAGACAAGGTTCAATACGGTATACACCATCTTCATCATTTAGACAAAAGCAACACACACACATATACACGCACGTTTGGGAATCAGCACATCTCCAAGAGCACCCTGAGCAGGGAAATTGGAGCCATGACTCACTGCAGCATGACTGACAACAGAAAAATTCTATTAAAAATGTTGCAGCCCTCTCACCGTGCATGTACAGTGTGTGTGTATATAGGGTTGTATAGATTTTTGCACATGCATTATGTGTACTGTATGTGGTGGGTGGTTTGCAATCCCCCTTGTGTTTGTGTGTGTGACTGTGTCTGTGCATAGGGCTAGTGCAGAGAGGACATGAGGAAGCCGTACAGGAATACAGTGGCGCGCTGCACTCATATATCACTGTCACTGTGTTAAGTAAGTCTATTACCAACTTTAGGGTTGCACACTAAGGCAAACCGAGGTTCCCAGAAACACATACATCTCACTACACACACATTAATAACTTTATTACCCGCCATGCCAAGGTGAATCTACTGCTAGAGCATATAAAGCTGAATGGGAGAAGATTAAATGTGGCTAAGATATAATCACTAATTACAGTAGGGACAGGTTATTATGCAGTGGTCTTGTTAAGTCTTTTTTACAATATTCATAACTTTAAACAAGCTTTTATGATTAGCTGAATCTATCCATCCATCCATCCATCCATCCATCCATCCATCTATATCAGTCCATTCATTCCTGTATTGTCTTCCACTTTGGTCCTTTACCAATACTCACCCACTAGCTAGCAAGTTTTATCTTTCACCATCTGTTGCTTCGCCAATTCCCACCTACAAGGTAGCACCCTCCCCAGCCCCACCCGCACCCGACATATTTTCTCAATATGTTCCTTTGCCAGTTCCCACCCCCTACCTATGTCTCCCCCACCCCATTTTCTCCCAGTTTGGTCATACACCAATTCCATCCCACAAACTATCTACACTACATGGCCAACATATCCATACTGTATGTGAACTGTTGCCACAAAGATGGAACAACACAACAAGCAACGATATCTTTGTGTACTGCCGCATTACACTTTCCCTTCACTTAAACAAAAAAAAAAAACCAAACATCTTTTCCCCTGGTTTAGGGATGTTCACAGACAGAATGAGATATCAGGCGTCCACAGATTTGACCATATTATGTAGCACTCCCATTTTATTTGGTTTAATTTTATCCCTGTGTATTCCTTTTCAATTCCCACACACTAGTGAGCTACATCTCCTCTATCATTTCTTTCACAATTGAGTCCCTCTACAAGTCAGCTTAATTTCTACCTCATTTTCCCTCCGTTTGTTCCAGCTTTTAAATCATTTTAAAATGCTGCCATTGTAAAACTCATCTTCCACATCCATGAGCTCACTGATAGCGGTATCATACACTCGTTTGGATTCATGGCTATGGTCAGCTGTGGCACAATCATAATTTAAACTCATCAACATGGGAAATGTTTTATTCATTTATTTAACGCTGTATGTGTATGAATGTTTAAAAGCATAGAACTACATGGGTGTAGATTATTTATTATTATTATTATTATTATTACAATTTAATTAATTTATTTATTTATATATATATTTTTTTATCAGAACCCAAGAAATAATCTGTGGTATAGAATAAAACCTATAAATGATCAAAGACAAAAGCAGTGTAATATACAAAAGCAACAGAAAAGACACTTGTTCCAATTTTTCTAAGAACAAAGGACTTGAGGTTGAGTTTATTATCTAGTGCAGCAGCATTTGTTTTTTCCTTTTGTGCAGGTTTATTGCTAATTTTAGTCCTGTTGCTGTATTACTACTCACTTCTGCGGAGCTCTTGTTTCACTTGTTGGCATGAATTCACATTGATTTAATTCTTGATTGTTGCTGGCTTTTGATTAAAAACTCAGGTAGACAGAATTCCAATGGAATTCCAATGGAATTAAATTTGTATAGGTGAATGGTGGAAAGCTTTAAAAATTCCAATGACTATTGAAGTGACTATTAGACTACTGTGTGGCAATTTATGTATTGGAACACGCCCCATGTCCTAAGTCTCCTGTAAAATCATTTGATGTGGTAATACAGTATGTTGTAGTTTGCGTCATAATCCTACAGGTGGTACGGTATGCTCTAAACTATTCACAGATTGGGAGGCAGCACATCATCCTGTGTGGTAGGATGCTAATTTTGTTTAGAATTATAACAAAATCTTAAAAACTACAATTAATATTGAATCGGGATTTTAAAAAAAAAAGTTACTTTTACAGAACAGCATTACAAATCAAATCGGTAGCTATGTATCATGATAATATCATATCAGGAGGTCCCTGGTGATTCTCATCCTTAGTGATCATTACAGTGTATTATCTGCTTCGGGTTTAATTATATTACTGGCCATAGATTAGACTTGTGAATCATTGCCAATTGCACATTAGGGAAATCAGTATTGTTGCTTTCATTCCATAATATAATAACAGATCATTAAGTTCTTGTCTTATTATGTCCAATTCCTCTGCTTTTTTTACCCTCCCAGAGACCAGGAAATACTGTATGTTTAAACAAATTATACCGTAGTCTGGCACTTTAATAGCTGAAAATCACTTGCAGCTAAATTCTAATAATAAACATTCCCATCCTGAAGTCATTTTAAAAAAGCAGCAGGATACAGTATGCGTAGCCGTGCCATTAATGATGACAGCACATATTTTAAGAACATGTGGTGCTGCTTATTACTTATCATACTGTATATTGTTGACACTCTAAACATTACAGCAAACTTGTAGGACTATGCTCCTGATCAGTCATTCCTTTACATCTTTGCTACGTCTCTTGTTGAAAATCTGCATGGTGTGTGTTTGTTTGTGCCAGAAAAACACAAAACGGCACGGAAAAAATAGCTGATAATATGATTAAAATAAAAAAAAATCAATAAATAAATGCAAAGAGCTCTGCATGGAACCTTTTATATTCGAGCAAGACTGGATCAGCAAAGTCAGGGAAGCATAACAGAGCTAAATTTAAAATGCAGCGATCAAGACATCGACAAGGCAGAGAGGAGGCAGGTCATATTTCTCGAAATCTTGCTAATTTGTAGGTTTTTTTTTTTATTATTTTTTTTATCGTTTGATCTGCAGAAGCAGTGCAAAAAAAATGACATTTTGAGGCAACACTATAACCTGTCAACTTGTCCAAATTTCCACTCCTCACTTCGTTAATAATTTACAATGGTTGTGGTTTTTAATTAACTTAAAAAACAACTTCAAACAGTATTTAGCATAATGCATGGGAGGAGAAAAAAGCGTTCTGCCTTCCTTCTGTGCTGTCAGGGGCAATGGCTGGTTTATTCCTAAACAATAATTGTGTTTTTGCCTTGGGTTTGGCTCTGTCCATGGTCCTGATTCTTATCCGACTTAGACTTGATGAAACGTGAAATGTTGCCAAGCCTTTATTTTTATTCATTTAGCACGTTGTTCCGTGCCAACCACATAATAATTTAGTCATATTTGGAGAGCATCGGTGATTCCATGTTTTATTGGTCCCATTCAGTGACTATTTTGTCTGTTTCTGTCCTACTAGCAGTCACAAGAGAATATTGCTTTCCTAAAAAGGCCTGTAAATGTGTAAGTGCTATAGGTTGTGTAGTGTAGTCTTTGAACTGCCTTAATTTTGAAGCCCAGAGGAAAAGTCCTAATCTTCTTCTTCTTCTTCTTCTTCTTCTTTTTTGATGGACTAATAATGATACCTAAATAAACATGTTCCTGTAGTGCTGCTAAGCTTTGGACGACTGATGATAGTACCGGGAATTGGCAGTTAATTCTAACTTTCTATCAGGCAGGATGATTGAAATGTCCGTGGGAAAACATAGTGCCTGCAGCATCAAGATCGACAAAAATAAAGTGTGTTGACTTTGAACCTATTTTGTATTCTTTACCATAAACCCCATCCTCTGATGTATTCTGCTCATTATACAAGAATTAAGTGTCTCTCCAGTGGCATAGCGGTTAGCACCGTGGCCACAGACCTCCAGGGTCGAGGGTTTGATTATCACTTTGCATTTGTGTGTGTGGAGTTTGCATGTCCTCCCCGTGCTAGGTGGTTTTCCTCCAGGTGCCCCGGTTCCCTCCCACAGTACTGATCAGGGATTAAACAAGCCAATTATATTTTACACCTAATGTGACCTTATAAGAGAAACCCTCTGCCGGCTGGTTGGTCAGCTCCACGGTTATCTGGTGGGGCGTGGCTCAGCAGTAGCTCGTTTACCATGAAACTGCATGTTTGGAGGAGGAGTTAAACAAAGAGTTATATTAGGGGTATTTCCAAAGATGGGCAAAGTGCACAAATACTGTACTTAAGTAAAAGTAGAGTAAATTCCCTCCATCCATCTATCATAACTCTGTAGTCCAACTAGAGACTGTGGAGGCCAATGGTGACCATTGTATTTATTCCCATTTTGCACCACCATGGTTGAACCTCCGGTCAACATTCACACGCACGTTTGCAAACTACGGGCAATTTGGGAACGTTACTTAAACTAATGTGCATGTCGATGGACTTTGGGAGGAAACCGGAGAACCCGGATGTAACCCACCAAATCAGAACATGCAAACTCTATGCACACAGACCTGACACGGTAATCGAACCCAGGTCCTAGGGGTGGGTGCAAGGTGACAGAGCTAATCATAAAGCCACCATGCCGCCAGAGATTCCCTAGGGCAAATATTATGTAAGTCTTCCAAGTTCTCCATTTACTTGTATACAGACATATAGACGTACAGCAAATTTACTTACTGCCGTAAAAAAAAAGTATTTTCCCTTTTCTGATTTATTTATTTTGTATATTCGTCACACTTAAATGATTCAGATCATAAAACAAATTTGAATTTTACACAAAGATAACTCGATATGCATTTTTTAAATAATGATTTTATTTATTAAAGGAAAAAATGCTGTCCAAACCTATCTGGCCCTAAAGGATAAGGCAAATACTTTTTCATGGCACTATAATTATCCAAAGTACACGCCTTGTATTAGCTCACAGTAGCCTTTTTCATAGCAAAAAATCTCTCTCTCTCTCTCTCTCTCTCTCTCTCTCTCTCTCTCTTTCTCTGTCTGTTTCCCAATTGCAAACGTGTTCAGCGTCTGATTTCAATCACCTGTTATGTTATTAGGCATGTCTCGAAGGAAAGGCAAGTCATGCAGTTATACATAATATTCAGCAGGTGGTGAAATTCCTGCTTTAAATTCTACACACCAGTCATTAGGTAGCACAACACCGTTCAGAAATGTAGCAAATTATTTCAGTAAATAAGAAAGAAAGAAAGAAATCCATGTTATGCATATGTTGTTATGCAAAATGACCTTTAATAGGAGGTTTTTTCCCCCCATCAATCTGGTCACTTGCCAGTTTTTATCTATAATCCATTTCTCATATGACGGCTACCAAATGAGGAGGATGAAGGGAAAGTTGCCCTCTTCACCATACATCCAAGGTAAATTGAATGAAATTGATTATCAATTATATACTAGCAGAATGGTAAGAGGATCATGAGCACCATAGGCACATCTATGGCTTCGAGGACCAAAGGCCAGGCCATGAATTCCAATCCCAGCACAAATTGCTGATTTCTTTTTTTTTTTTTTAGCTAGGATAGAAAGCTATCAGAACATTTAGTGCATCACATCTTGCGGTGTTGTTGATTCAGCCTCAAAATCCCTAGATCTCAATTCAAACATCTCTGATCCATGGAGGTCCCATGTTGCAACTTAATGCATTAAACGTCCTGCTGCCCGACACCACTGCCCAGCTCTTGTTGGGTCCATGCCTGGAAGGGTCAGAGATGTTTTGGTGGCAAAAGGGGGCTTAAAACCAGGATGGTCTTAATGTTAATGGCTGTAATGTTATGGCTGATTAGCATATACAAGCTGATAGATGTTCATAATTGGCTAATATGAATGTGACTGAAGCAAGAGTATGCTGCTCTCACCCAGACAGCATGACAAATTTACTGCATAATAAGAGGAATTCCTGGGTTATATACTGTTTTCTTTCATTTGGTGATGTTACTTGACTAATTAAAAATTTTTATTTTTTTTTTTGTTGTTGCACTGATTTCTCGATCCCTTCCTCCTTCTCAGCACCCAGACCTCTGCACCAGACCCCGAATTAGAATTAAATATCTAAAGTGTAATTTAGGACCTGTAATTTTGGTCACTGAAGCTGTAAACTTGTCAAGATTAATTGTGAGCAAACTCTCCCTCTGCTGAGTTTGCTCATATGTACTTCTTTGCTGAATGGCTGATGAAACAGCATGTAAAAGCCGCTGCTTCCACGCTTCGACATGGATTCAATCCAAATTGTTTAAAGGGCAAACCGACTGAGAATTCACCAGAATGCGAACAATTCGCTTTTGATGTTACTTTTTTTTTATTATTCATGCTATTGATAGACACCATAGGAACTGCAGTTTAATATAGAATAAATAGCACTACAATAGTGCGTACAAACACAGACGCAAATTGGACAACCCTATCCATACTAGTGGATGTACAGTATGTATGCTCTTTAACCTCAAGTGATATATACTGTACAGGATGTTTGATGAAACTATAGGATATTTACATTTGCAACATTTGCATTCCAGATGTGATTTACACTTAAGCTGAGCAAATAGAGGTTAAAGGTCTTGCTCAAGCGCTGAGCATCTGCAGTCTGGTGGTGCCAAAATTTAAGCTTATAACCTTTTAATCAGTGGATTAAAGCTTTAAACACTCAGCCACTGCAATTATTGACCTACTGCTGATTACACCTTTTGATATGTGGCTTTAAAAAATCAGGAGATAATCTGTAAGCATGGGTGAACCATGTGCAAAGTAATATACTTAATAATAATAATAATAATAATAATAATAATAATAATATTATTATTATACTGTTATTCTATTTTCCTTATCAGCCAGATGGTACCATCACTTATGTTCCCATTGGAAACACCAACATTGATGTAGTGTACCTTTATAAATGATTAAAGATAGATCATTAGTTTCTGGTAATTGGGTTTTCTGGTAAATTTAGGAGTAGTCTAAAAAGCTGGTTCTGTTGGAATTTATATATTTGCAGTTATACAACTTACTTGCTGACAATTTTGTGATGGATGAAAAATGGATTTAAATAAGCAAACACGTCATAGCCTAAGATTGGATGATTACTGCATTGATATGATTCAGTGGCAAACATTTCTATAACCCAAACTGAAGCAGTAAAAAGCTTCACACTTCTTAAACAAGCACGTCAGGAGATGTATCCCATGGTTGTGGAAAATATGCTATTGTGTTTCAGAAGAGTCAAATTATTGGCGTGCGACAGGCAAAGAAAACAACTAAGGAGATTGCTGAAATGAATGGAATTGGATAATGAGCTGTCCAATGCTTTAATAAAACCATCATTTTTGTGGAAGAAATGTGATCAGAAAAAATTGAGATGGCTTAAACATTTGGTGAAGTACTGCAGCATCAACAGTAGAAATCACAGCTATGTTTATAAAAGTAAAAGCATTTCCATGTGCACAATGTAATGAGAACTCACAGGATTGGGACTAAGTATGTACACGCATGTAAAAAGTCCAGTAGCCAATGTTTACACAGTCACTAGTTTACTGTACACAAGTCCAACATCATACACAACGCTGATGTCAAATCAAGGGGAATGACACCCAGACAATGACATCATCGGCACACAAGGTGACGTTACACCAATCCAAAAGCATTCCGTTTTCAACGACCAAAACTGCGTTTGCATTTGAATAAAAGACCAAAACGGCAGATAAAAATCTCTGTTTTTAAAAATCCGCAGCTCCATGTGGACGTGGCCTGAAAAAAGTGTTCAGTTTGCTAGGGAGCATAAAGACTAAACTTTGAAGCAGTGCAAAAAGGTCATGCGGAGTTCAGACTGAGAGGAGTTCAGGAGTTCAGACTGACCCTATTCTAAAGTAATGGGCACATCAGGGTAAGAAGGGAGACACATGAAGCTCTCTATGGCTACGTTTACACTGCAGGTCTCGATGCCTAATTCTGATTTGTTGCCTATACTGTATCTGATTTCTTTGACCATCTGTTTACACGTTCTTTCAACTATGACCCATATCCGATACACGTGTTTACACTTGCCATACCATCTGAAACATCGC
>JAQQZT010000016.1:9906658-9926447 GCA_030068275.1 Clarias platycephalus | reverse complement strand
GAGACGGGAATCGAGCCTGGCCGGAAATCAAACCCAGACCCTGGAGGTGCAAGGCGACAGTGCTAACCACTACACCATCGTGCTGCCCCTTGTGAGAATAAAATGTTCATATTTGTATTTCAGAAACTTAGCGCAGGTTACCTGTTTTTCCAGCTTGTCCAAAAAGTCCTTTTTTTCAGTGTGTGCCCACTCTGCAAACCCCATTAAAGTGTTGCAGTGAATTCAGGGCCATTTTCGAGGGGTGATTTTTTTTTTTGATCAACATGATTTTTAAGAGAGTAGTAGAGTTTATCGAGACCTTCGACTTGCCATGTCTCATTTTCAATCGGACCAAAAATGAGCAAGCTAGGAGTCAAGGGAGCAAAGTGGTTCAGCAAGGGTGCAAAACAGATCCTCATAACTCAAAAACTGTGTGTTCTGAGCTAAGGTTGAGGTTTTACTGCACTCGGGAGACGCAGTCGAACGTTTTGACATAAGTTTTGTGGACCACATGTGGACCACATTCAGGGCCATGGGGGCAACTAGTCTCGAATCGAAATAACTGAAACTTTTTGGGGAAACCTTCTGCCAGGCTGCACACCATTTCCTGAGGTCACCCAACTAATAAAAGCATCTAATAAACATCGAAATGCTGTGTTGCTTTTTTTTAAAAAGCACGTCCCGGGCAGCACGGTGGTGTAGTGGTTAGCACTGTCGCCTTGCACCTCCAGGGTCCGGGTTTGATTCCCGGTCAGGTTCGATTCCCGTCTCTGTGTGCATGGAGTTTACATGTTCTCCCCGTGCTTGGTGGGTTTCCTTCCACAGTCCAAAAACTTGCAGAGTAGGCTAAGTGGCATTCCCAAATTGTCCATAGTGTGTGTATGTGTGTCCTGAGATGGATACCCCTCATCATGCCCTACAGTAAGTCTCCTGGAATAGGCTCCAGGTAACCCCGCGACCCTGAATACAGGATAAAGCGGTAGAGACGAAGAGAGACAAGATGTTTTGCGTAATGTTTTATTTTTATAATTCTTCGGCTCTACACTGGTATTGCACCAACCACCTTTAAACTCAAAAGAAGAAAATGAAGCAACGTTATTACAAAATACGAGTATTTGCAGAAGAAGGAATTTTGTATTTCTTGAATAAGCTGTGGTATATATTTTAGAGATTTGTTAATCCTAGAGCAATGAAGTTTTTTAACATCAATTTTACCTTAATTGCGTAAAAACTTCTGACCCATCGTTGCAATAAATTGATTGGACCAACAAAAGATTGAATAAATCACACGGCTCTGTTGTCGGTTCAATTTTTTTCATCAATACAAAGTCCAATCTGCCTCTGTCTCATTTAGATATCGTCCTGCATACAAAAGGAGTTCTGTTAACTTTAGGTGAGATGTCGATCATTAACGCAGATTAACGCACCTGCAGGTCCTTACTTGTTCATTTATAATTATGCTTGTATCATCTCTTGACTTTCACTGGAAGTGCGTTAGCATGTCATAATATTCCTCTACACTAAAAGCATCATTAGATTCTCAGATCATCAGATGCTCGGTCTGCTGTTTAGTGAAGCCTGTTGTTTTTGAGTGTTAGCACAAGATCTGAAGAGTGAGAGAACGTATTAGTCTAAGTTTCGATCGGTTTCCCTGATGACAAATTCTTGACCTGCTTAATGAATCTTAATGAGTCAATCAAGGCCTAACAAGTTAATTAAATTCCTAGCTCTATTCTGGGATAATAATAAAAAAGAAAGAAAGAAAGATAGAAAGTTTGCAGCAGAGACTGTGTTTACTCATTTTATTTAAAATGATATATTGTGTCATTTGGCCACATCTGCCCACATTTTTTTTTTTTTTTTTTTTTGCATACAACTGTACATGAGCATTTGTAACAACTTCTAATAGTATTTGTGCAGTGACACTGGAGATTTATGGGACCAGATCTTTCCATAAAGGAGAATAAAGGCTTTGATTATTTCTCCTTTTTTTTTTTTTTACTACCATTAGACTGCAGATTTCTCACTGCAGAGATTCTCTCAGGATCAGTAACACATCGCTTTATAGAAGATATGGCTTATTTGGAATACTACCTCAGCCATCTGAGAGACAGAGAACAGAGCGTCAGGCGGGCGTCTGATCTATCTCGGCTGACTGTTCTGAAAGCAGGAGGTTATATTGGGTACAGAACAAAGCATTTCGCTGTGAAGCAGACGGGCCGTGAGAGACAGTGTTAGACGTTGATTTGTCTCGGATGGTGGCGGGGGGGAATGCTTTCAACAAAAGACTGAATTGTTGCAATCAAAAGCTCGGAGACTACACTATACAGACATCCTAGCAGTTGGACTTCCTGCTTCAAATGAATACCACTGCGGTTAACACTGCAGAATTATTAAAAATAGTAGGCATTATACGAGCTTCTTATGTGAAGTAGTGACGTACTGTAGATATATCGTCGTGCAATAAATGATAAATAATTGGCCAATTGAGTTTATGGACATAAATGTGTCCTTAATGTTTATGGAGCTGACCCGAGCTTCCTAAATTAATGAAATTGTATTGGAATGAAGGCGCCATTGTGATGTAGTGGTCAGCACCATGACCTCGCACGCCTGTGAGGAGTTTGCATGTTCCCCCTGTGATTGATGGGTTTCCTCTCGGTACTCTGGTTTCCTCCCATAGCCATGTAAACTAAGCTGAGTGTGTGGTTGTGTGCCCTGGGATGGATTGGTACCCCTTTCAGGGTGTACCCCGCCTAGTTCCCAAAGTTCCGTAGACTCCCTGCTCCACGCTTCCCATGACCCTGCACAGAACAAGCGATATACAGTAAAGAATGTGCGAGTGTGAGTGAATGTGTGATAGTTTCCATTGAGGAGCATCAAAATCCATGCTCTGATATGACCAGGATCCTTTGTCTACAGTAGGTGGAAACTTCCTAAGCTCTGTTTGTACAGATGGGATCTTGATAAGAGTTACCCGAAGTCTGATCCGTGGGGCCAAATGCAGCCTGCAGGCAAAACGTATTTAACTGGTCCACAGCTTCTCCCATAGGATGTATGTGAGGCAGCAAAACAAGTTTTTTCCTTTCACAGGACGATGGTGAGGGTAGTAAAAAAAAAAAAAAAAAAAGCACCACTGTGGTTAGTCATTTGGCTGAATTTTTATGTGAAGAATAAGCAATTTATCAGACCTGGATATCAGAATACTCTTTAAAACAGATGGCAAAGAGCCTAAAGCAGCTGGGAGCTGTCCTGCAGTGGTTCCCGACCCTCGTCCTGGAGGACACCCTGCACTGCCATGCAGATTTTTGTTTTTTTCTTTTCCATGTTCCACCACACCCACTTTAATTAAGCTGATTTAATTTGCTCATTAGTTAAATCATGCATGCTACGAAAAGAGAAAACACTCAAATGTGCAGAGCAGGACCGGAGGTGGGAACCATTGCTGTACAAAAACAATTTTAATTTGTATTATTATTATTATTTATTTATTTATTTATTTTTATCAGTGCAAGGGGCGGAGCTAGCTAGCGAGAGCTCGTTAATGAGAACATTAAAGGTGAAAAAGTCTTTTATTGTTCAATTTTAAAAAATAACCTGGAGGACAGCATGATTAAAAGATGATTAAAGGATAAGTGTTAATGCATGACCTCAGGATGATTATAATAAATGAATGAGAAAACCCATTTGGAAAACTGACTCCGCTGGTACGCACTGCTTGTTTTAATGAGCAGGACTTTCAGGAAGTCGATGCATGGGCAGTAATCAGGTTTTAGGAGTGGTGTAGTGGTGTAGTGGTGGTGGTGGTGGTAGGAGGTATCCGGGTGTGCAAACTAAAAAAGTTTTTCAATTATGGCTGCGACGAAACGTTGGTGTAATCCATGTCATGTACGTGAATACTTCATCTCCAATTATAAGGGAAATGAGATGTTGCCACAGAAAGCCCGAACCCAAACATCAGAAGTGTCCTAATTCTTTAAACAGAGTGCTCTGCGTGCGTTGTAAAACTGCACACCTGCTGCATCTAAAAAGAAACCAACGAGCCTCTCAAAAGAAAATAACCCAGTGCTTTCCAACCTCAAAAAGGGCAAAAAAGCAGCATAAGTGCTTCAAACAATGAGATACGTCAGGTTGGTACTGTATCAGTGCCTGGGAGTAGTCGGCGCATTCATATCTGCTGTGTTTCAGACAAGAACTCAATAGAAGCCTCCCTCGAGCAGTTACTAATGGCTAGCATTGTACTGTAATGCTGCACATTTGCAAGATGTAAGCAGTTTGTTTACTATGAGACTGAAACTTCTTTGTGGTCTGGTTTTTATAAAAAACGTAAATACTGTAGTAGATCATGAACTGATAAGTTTCAGTCTTTAAAGTGTGTTGTACAGTACTACGGCAGGACTCAAGATATACTTCCGTGAAAACAAATGAACAACATACTGTACAACACAAAATAAACATCAGCTTGCAGAAGAGATTCATGTGTCGGTGGGAACTGTACACACAACCATTCCTGAATACCACTTGCGCATTACAGGAGATCGACTGGGAGCCACATCCACCATACAGTCCGGACCTCGCTCCAAGCCATTTCCCAAAGTTTGGCCCATTAAAAGAGTTACCGGAAAGCCAGAGTTACAGACATGTAGCAGGTAATCTGATTGTGGCCTTGATGGTATCCTAGCACTAATGGAATGCTGGAATGAGTGCATTAGTGTAGGAGAGGAATATATGGAGAAATAAAGGAAGTTTAACTGTGTTGTGTTATTTTGCACATTAAAAAATTCTGGTTTGATTTGAATACCATTCATAGCATGGCAAGGTGTCATAGACAAATCCAGAATCCTTATTCGAAGAGGGGAGAAAGTAAGTCATGTGGTAATCAGTGATCAGTACCATAATGAACCAGAGACGGAAGTAGGCACAAGGCTAAGGGCATAGACACGATCACCAGTAGACCAACACGAACGAATGTAGGTCATATATAACCAACCGGTCATTACAGTGTTTAAAGTCTATATATTCATTTCCAAAGCTACCCAGTTGCTCTAAACATATTCCTCCGGTTTATCATATTCATGGTCTTTTTTTCTGTCTAAAGAAAGGTCACATATCTTGTAATGTTCACGTTGCCATTTTGAAGGGGGAAATTATAGCATGCTGCGCCAAGCGCTTCACAGGATACCAATGAGATGCCAGAGAACTGATAAAATGCCTGACGGTGCCCCATGAATACAGGTAAATGTTGATAAAAGACGTCCAAAGGGGAGAGGAAAAGGCATCGCGATTTTGCAAGCAGGATGATTTTTGTCAAAGCCAACGGAACACCAATTTCTTCACACAAATACTGTACACATGCACTGTTCCCCTTACTTCAGATTTTTTAAAAGCACTGGCTCTAATATTAGAAGCTGCACCAAGCTTTCCTTTTGTTTAATGTCAGCGAGTTTAGGTTATGATAAATGTGCCTCAATTAAGCTTCGCGTTGTAGACTATAATGTGTCTTTTTTTTTTTTTTTTTTTGCAGACGTTGATTTAACATTCATTCAATAAATCTAGCACGCTGTCTGGAGAGGAAAAAGGACAGCGAAGATAAATGAACACCGAGATTGCGGGTCATGCGCACCGTATCTGAAACAGCGCCCCTGATTATTATTGCACTTGCAGCTTCGCTTTGCGTCGTATTCATCAAAAAGGCCCAGCAGGCGGTTGTGTTTGATTGGGTTATTTTCCGCTGACTAATGTCCATTACTCTTCATGACTGGAATTTGCTTTGTTGCATTTGTTTCAGTAAACATCCTTTGGCCATTTTCCAAGCATTATTTGAAGACGAGCTTTGTGCTCTTCTTTTGGCAAACGACCTGGGAGATCCTGAGTAAAGAAGCTTCCAAAAAAAAGAAAAAGACAGCCAAAGAGCATGGAGATAATCTGCTGGCGATTGATAAAGGCCAGAATAGATGAGTGGTCAGAGGGTGCGGTCAGGTCTACGTAAAAAAAAAAAAAAAGGGAGAAAAAAAATCCTCATTAATGTTTCTGAGAGCGCAGCAGAACGGGTCACCTTCAGGGCAAATTGCTTTCTCTAAGCATTTGATTAGAGCCTGACTCTGTCCGAAGCCATTTCGGATTCTGCGACGCTTCCAGAGATATACATGGAGACATCTGATACACAGCGTCGCTGATCAATACCGCTACAAATGAATTCACTGATTTCCATTTTTTTTTTTTTTCGTCAGCTCCCTAAAATGTTTAAATTAGTTTTAATGAGGTCGTTTGGGTGAAAAAGCAAAAGTGAAGAAGAAACATTTTAAAATACATCTTTAAAAATAGCCCTCTGATAAGAGCTCACTGTGAAAAATAAATTCAAATAAAGATGCAAATCTCAATTAGGGGTGTGATAATGAGTGTTTCATGTACTTTAATACAATGTATGATCATTATCTATTCCGCCAGTGTGTGTGTGTGTGTGTGTGTGTGTGTAATAAAGCTCTTGACAAAGTCTGATTTACAGAGAAAGCCAAATAAAGAGCTTAAAAAAAGGACAACATTGGGCGTAATTTATCAAACTGGATATGATTAAATTTATTCATACATTATTTACAGGAGCAATTACACAAGGAAATTGTATTTCTCAAAAAATGGATGTCTTCCTTGGTTTGCTTCCATTATCTTCGGGGAGAATTTCCCCCAGATTTTCTACCTAATTTAGTAGTTGTATCCAGTTCCCATCCGTCACTAGGGGTCTCCCACATTAAGGAAGGGAAAAAACACTATCACATGGGGGGGTTAGAGAGAGCAGATTGGCTGAGCTCCCTCTCGGGGGTCGATCTGGCACTCTCACTTTAATCACATTAGCCGATCATGGGCATCGTTGACGTCATGCAAGTCAAAGGAGCAGATAGCACTGTCCTAGCATTGCAGTTTGAAAAGATGCGGTTGACTAGCGTCATGTGTCTTGTACAGTATGTAACACGTGATAGCCTTTGATCATCCTGGTCAGTGGTTATAGACTCAGTGGGAGAGTTCCCTAGTAATGTTTGAGAATTATGATGAAATGCGAGGGCAAAACATTGGAAACCTTATGTTATATCCTCAAAATTAAATATCAGTTTTATTCCAAATGCATCAACAAACGAAATGGAAATTTTGTGACATTGTGAAAACTCAGGACAAAAACGCCTTACTGAGTGAGCGCAAGTCTATGGTAGCTGGAGTTCTCCAGTTGGGCTTCATTACTGCATGACAAGCTTGGAAGGCCCTGTTTTATGGTTTTATCCTCATTTTAACTTCGCCTTTTGTGGAGTCACTAAATGCAAATCAGCTACTTGAATGTACTAAGAATAAAACCGACACGAATTTGGCAACTTTTGTAAACCTGAACTACACTTTTATTTCAGTTTAGATTCACTTAGATTTCCTAATGTGACCTCATACTGTATAGGAAGAGACCCTCCATTGGCTTGTTGCTCATCTCCATCTAGCTTAGCTCAGCTGTACTGGTGGGATATTTTCATCATGCAACACTTATATATAAGACAGACAGAAACCTATGACACCCTTTTATTCCTAAAAATATATTCAGCTTATTCCATTGTAACCAGTAGACTATCAGAATACCCACATGACGATGTTCATTATAATGAAACAGCCTACTGGCAGAACATCTTCAGTTGTCGGCGGCCTGTGGATTTCCACGTCATCCACGTCATTTCCAGGCGTCATTGACGGTATGATGGTTATGATGGTGTTTGGCGGCTGCAAATCGGAAATTGTTGAAAAAAATAAATGAATAAATAAATGAGTAACAAACAGTGTTTATGTTAATAACTAAACAATTCACTGCAGCCATAGTGTTATTTGCCATTAAACATGTAAATTGTAAATAGACCCTACATTTTTTATTTGAATATAATACATTTAGAAAACTTAACATTGGACGGTTATTAAAGCGTGGCATTTTCCTGCAGTTCTAGTTTTAATTTCAGCATTCAGTGCAGATGGTTAATGGATGGCTTTTTATTTTCGGAAAAAAAAGAGCAATTTATGATGTGCAGTATCCCTGTGGAAAATAAGTCTGATTTATGCAGACATTACCTCCCATTCAGGAATAAAAGCAGGAGGTGAAAAAAGGCCATAATGAAACCGAGGCGTACCGAGGGTGTACAAGGAAACAGCTTGTGAGTTTTATGAGAAGATACGGCGATGTTCGGGAACCGTGACTGTTACTGCTGGTTTATGCAAGCATACACACGTACATGCTTACACACACTTTTTCACACATCGGTATAATAAAGACCTTGGGTCTTTGTATGGTTTATAGGTTTTGGTGTATAATTATCACTGAGAGTTTTGTGAATATTGAAGCACACACACCAGTGGTGTTAGTGGATGAAATGTGTCCGGTCTATTCAATGACATGCAGAGGATCGGTTAATTATCACACAATAAGATCACAATTACAATGTTTCCAGAAAGGAACGAAATTTAGGGCATACAGAGAACTTTCACATGAACAGAACAAGCTCAATTAAATCAACTTGGAGCCATCAAAACAAAACACATGCAATTGTCAAAACTATACTTGGATCATTTCCATGGCTTTTATTTGGGGAGGATAATAAGAGTAGAATAAAAAATGATGCAGACTTGCGTGAGCTTGTGAGCAGCGCGTTACAATATGGAATTCTGATTGGCTAATCGCTAATAGAGTTGTAATATTTCATTTTCATGACAAATTTTACGTAATACACAGCATTATTCATCTAAAGGGGATAGTAAGGGGGGGCGGATGATTTTTATCATTTTTTTACAACAGTGTGTGTACATGTATGTGCATGAAAGTTGTCTCACGAGGTGTGTTCCTCCTCCTCTTCTCTCTCTAGTATAAATCACTTCAGCCATGATTCTTTTTAAAAGTAAAGTGCAGGTTAATTTGTTTTATTTTTACTTTATATTTTGTAATAATAATTTTTAGGGTGTGGAACAAATTGTCTGAGTTTCCATTATTTCTTATGGGGAAATTCACTTACATGAATGTTTTGATATATAAACACGCTTCAAGAACGAATTATGCTCGCAATTCAAGGTTTAACTGTATGCAGTTCTTGCTTGTGGTACCTCCATTAAAATGTCATTGGAAGTCTTCCAAAATGCATATATCTGAGAAAGTGAAATTCTCACATACAGCTGGCATTTTCATCACTTAGGTATTATAGAGCTATACTACATTTCCTGAACCTGTAGCTGGGTTATCTACTGTTGTCTGAGTCAGGTCACAGTAAACCAAAACCACTGGCATGAGAATGCCATCCTATTTGCCCATAGGCAGATGGCAGTCAACAAGGCGAATATCAACCGATACCTATACTGTATACGGGCGATAAAGTGTTACACCAGTACTGATCAATCAGCCAATCAGTTTAGAGCAATACAACCCCCAAAAAAATCCCAATGTATAAAATTTTTCAGAAACAAGACAAGAGGTTTGAAGAGTTATGTGGTCTGAAATTCTTTTCTGGTCACCATGGCTGTAAAGATTTCCTTTAACCTTCCTGTCACCCAATCCGACTACTTGTTCTTCCCACTACACCAAGAACTTGTTTGTGGACTTTTTTCCTTTATTGTTGTTGTTGCTTTGCCCCATTCTGTGTAGACTCCAGAGTTGTCTGGGAAAATCCTAGCAGATCAACAGCGTCTGGAATATACAGTATTAAGCAGCACATCTGGCACCACCAACCTCCTCCTTTACTCCTTCTGAGCTTTGATTTAAATATAATCTGATGCTCTTGACCTGCATCTGTATGGTTTTAGGCATGCCGTTGCTTTATTCACATTTGCATTTATGGCAATTGGCGGACACCTTTATCCAGATTGACAGATTGACATGCTAATGGTTCATGAAATAAGAATCCCATCCGTCTAAATACGATTCAACTTGATTAATCTTTTCAACAAATTATCTTGATTGAATTCAAATGTAATTTTTTTTTCTTTTCCCACAATATTCAATTGTTTCTATCACAGCTTATGACCTCTGCATTTATTTGTTAATGGTACTGTACTATTTTACAGAATTGAGTTCTATTGATAGAATCTCATTAAAAAGACAGAATAACATTTATGAAAATTTTATAAGCTGTAAATGAAGGCAGACAATTAGGGTTTTTTTTTTTTTTTAAGTCTCCAAGAAGGCAAACAATTGGCTTGTTTTGGAATATTATTTTTGAGGGATAAAAAGGCTCTTTATAATCTATAAATTAGAAGTCTGGATGAATTAAACATTTATCAACCTGAACACACATTCTGAATATACACTGCCTGACCAAATATATATATAGGAATTCATTCAATCACCTTTAGTGCTGTTTTAATTACAGCACATACAGTAATGTGGTGGCCAGTTCATTTATGAAAGTGATTTCTCACGCACCTGGAACATGCCTGTTCCATCAGGAAAGAAAAGCTCCATAGTCTGGTCGTTCAAGGCATCAGCTAGTTCCGTTTATAGTCACATAACATTGCTGAGACAAGACCTGACCAACTGAAGCAATCTCAGATCATAACACCACCTCTAGAGGCTTGTACAGTGCCCACTATGCCTGATAGCTACATCGCTTCATGTGCTTCCCTTCTTACCCTGACGCATCCATCACTCTGGAATAGGGTCAATCTGGACTCATCAGACATGACCTTTTTCCATTGCTCCAAAGACCAATCATTATGTCCTACCAAATTGAATCCTTTTCTCTGATTAGGCTCATTAAACGAGTGGTTTTTCTGTGTCCACACAGCTGTTTTTTTGTGTGCGTGTGGAAATGCTCTTACTTTCACTATTAAACCTAGCCATGGGTTTTACTGATTCATTTTTACCATGCAACTGATCTCCATTCATTATTTTTTGACCACATTTCTTCCACTTTTTTTTTTTTTTGGCCAGGTAGTGCACATGCCAAAAACTGTATATGCACACAAATCATACATTGCAATTACATATACTGTACTGTATCTCAAACAACAGTCATACATAGAGCTAAACAGTTGATGGTTGAATAAGTTGTTCAAATGTTCATATGCGACAATCTTGGCATGTAAACTTTTATTAACGTAATAACTAGACTTCAAGATTTCATCATATACAGTAAAAGTCGAAAAAAGCAAAATGTGCAGAAAATTTCCCTTATGCCAGGCTTTCAATCTCGCTATTGTTTCTCAGGTCCTGTGAACAATCACAAAGAAGAGTGGAACAATCGCGCACTCGTCGTCATCTGATATATTCAAATAAAAGCGGTTCCATGAGGTGATTTACAGTCTATTGCTCTCCACTCCAGTTCATCATCGGATATTGTGGCCACTGAATGAAACTATTCACAAAGTGGAAATTGCACTTGTGTAATGGGATCTTTCTTGCTCTGCGCTATGAACGCCGGTCCTTCCACGCTGCTGGTTTTGATCATATCACAAGCATGTGAAGACCTTAATTTTCCTTGGCGTAAAAAAAAAGAAATGCAGCCGTGTAATATGTTCTGCTTTAGCAAGAAACAGCATGGTGATACTTCTATAAAAATATAGCAGTAGACGTGTTGGCACATTTGGGAAAGATGGTGACAAAAAAAATCTGTGTATAGGGTCTATCAGCTTTAATTTTTATAAAATTTTATTCTTGCAATGGAATTAGAATGGAAATCTAATTCATAATTTATCAATCGAAGTATTTATTTTCAGCGATTTGTGCCCCATTTCTGATGGATCTTTGGTTTGGTTTGTCTTTGGTTCCGGCAGACAGGGGTGCCTATGATCCTGTCACCAGTTTGCGTGTATATATAATTCATAATCAGTAGTTGTGTATACAGTAAACGTCATATGGTGTTAACGGTATGGCTGATCGTTGTACATCCAGATGTGCAAAGTGGGACAAACGAAGAGCGCACCGCCCCACAGACATTGTGCGTGGAAAAACACTGTTCACTCCGAGTGAAGCCATTGTCAGGGCGGGACGCAGAATGACACAGTAAAAGCATGTTGTCCAGTAAGTGTTAATCTTTCATCTTGTTAGGACAGTGAGTGCATGAACACCTAACAGACACTAATTGGTGCTTACGCTTCACTTACTCTGTATTAGCTTTGTGTCAGGGCTGCAAAAGAGATTTTCCGACAGGCCGCTCTGATCCCAGGGTTTACTGAACGAACAGCGCAGGAGGGTATTTGATCACATGATTCGCTAAAATACAGAATTCCACCGAGACTGATAAATAACACGGACACTTCTGTAAACAGGAGCTACACGTTAATGAGGAAGCTAGGCTTCTTATATAAATCACCTTCATCTATTTACATTTTCCCTAATGCATTACAACTACATTATTTTGCGCTTCACTGCTTTACTTCCATGTTTTTTTTTTAATATATATTTATATATATTTTTTCATCCCGCACAGCAGTGTTTTGTCAGCTTTATATTGTTTAAAATTATACTTATGTAACATACAGAATCTTCATAACAGATTGTTTACCTGAATAGCACAGAAGGCAGTTCACTTTTTAATACTTGCCTCGAGTATTGTAACCGAAAAAACATGACATTAATATTTATATAACATGTGCATGCCTCTCAAGGAGCACGGAAAACCACAAGTCGCTCAGAATCACTCCGCAGTCTCTCCTGCTTACACAACCTAATGCCTAATTTCGTATTATAATAAACAATTATCTTAAGCCACATACTGTAACATGATAACTGTCGCACAACTACCCATTTATGATCAGAAGTTATGATCATATTTTAATTTTTCCATAAATGGTTAATAACAACTCGTCCTTGGCAACTAAGAGAGCGTTGTATCCCGAAACATTAGTATATATTTGTGTCTTATTACATAGGGTTATTGCTGGATGTCTGATTTTTTTTTTTTATCATTATATAAAAGCTTAAAAACTTCTAGCCAGACACATTGTTCTGAGTCTTCATTGTCCGAGCAGAGCTGTCACTGCCTTGCCTTATTGACTCCCATGTGTGTTTCTGTAATGTGACCTTTTCACACCCGCACATAGGGTCTCAGTCTGCCGCAAACGTACACGCTAACAAATATGACAGAGCGTGCGCTGCTCCGAGTGAAGAGCTACTGCCCTTTTACGAGAGACAGGCTTAATAGTTAGTAGCATTTCCTTGTGGATGTGCTGTAAAAACGTGCTGGTAGACAGGCGTGTTTTCAAGTGGCGAGAGATTTGACCCCTTCATCATGCACATTGTTAATGGAGGTAAATAGTTTGATCAAATTTACATTAGAACACCGAAGAACTCAAGTTTAACAAGATATTAAATGGGCGAGTGGTGCTACATAATTTAGGTATAGCTTTTCTTTTACTCTTGCTCTGCTATTGATTCTTCATTATGGTCAGCAACTGGCAGGATGCCCCCTCCATGCTGACCAGTGAGCAGCAAGGGAGTGATCAAAAGCTGTTTCAGTAACGGCCCCGGTGTTTAACAAGGCCTCTGCTGAGCAACACAGTGTGTGTATTGCAGTAAATTTGAAGTGTACCACTTACAACCCTGCTTGAGGAATACAATGGAAGTAGACGTGATTCGCATGGTGCCCTTTTTCAACCCTCTTCTGCTAATAAAATAAATAAATGAATAAATAAAATAAATCCTTAAAAAAGTTATACAAACACTTAGTTTTATATCTCCTGAAAAATTCATGCAGTAAATTTAGATAAATAAATTTGAATCATTCACACACAGTGCTTTGTCAGAGGAAGTCTTTCAGCGTCACTTATCTGCCTTAATTACCCCTTGAAACTTCATGTAAATGAATGTCTGTAATAAATAATATCAATTTAAATATACTAGACTAGTGCTTGAGCAGTAAGGTGAGTGTAGGATGTATAAGCTTCTATCACTGTAAGCTATAAATAACATTATAGGACAAACAGGATCACGGTTACAGCAAGAAGGTTGGATATTGAAAGGGCATCTATTATGCAAAATTCACTTTTTTATCATTTTTCATCTACAACAAGAATCTCCATTGTGTGTAAATGCATACAAAAAAAGATCTATAAAAAAAAAAATCTATTTTCAACAAATGTGCTTAAACATATCGTTCAAATTTCCTGCCTATTATGACATCATTCCAGAACAAACGGCTGGCGGGGCAAGTTGCCGAAGCTTCTCTGGCATGACTTCTGGGCACTGTTTTCAGGCAGGTCAATTTCCTGCGCTCTGATTGGCTACAAAAGGGTCGCGTGTGGGGGAGGCGATGTCGCTTGAATTTTAAAGTTGCACACAGTAAAACAGTGCATTTTTGGAGACCTCTAAGATTTACTGTATGGTGTTAACTTGACAAAAAGGGGTATAAGATGCACATTTTTCCATCTTAAAAATTAGAAGAAAATAAAAGAAAGGGGTAAAAAAGAAAAGAAATAATAAAATCTTTTATTACATTATTTTTTTAAATCAACATAATTATTTTTAGTCCACTCATGTACACTTATGGCTTTGGGACACAATAGGGACGGGAATCACCAGGGAATACCTGATACAGTAATATCACAATAACTCGGTGCTGATTTGATTTGTATTGCGATTTTGTAAGTGTCACGATTTTATATAAACATCTGATTTGATTTTTTTTTTTTCCAGATTTTATTACAATTCTAAACAAACTTAGAAAATAGTTTGGTCCTACCACATGGAATGTGGTCTTGTGAATAGTTTAGAGCGCACCACCTGCATGATTTTGGAGGAACAGCTACATTTTGTCCACCTTAAATGCAAACATCTATACATTTAAAATGCATTTAAAAAAATATTTTTCTCTGGCGCTACATGACTTGCCAGACAAATGAATCACGATTCTTTAATAGATTTTTCTCTATACTGTATATAATAAATAATATGCCTTTCCTCAAAAAAGTTTTTCTAACAGCACTTTTTCCCTGTACAGCATTATAAAAATGTGGCACGCTCAGTGGGCAGGCGACACATGTCTTCCTCGGAACACTCATTCTTTGTTTTGACATTAATAAGACAAAAACCTGTGTCTTGTCACATTAGGACGAATCCAGAATGGGCAAAGTTTGCTGTCCTGAGGACTTTTAAAATGAGAAAACTTGCTCACTGTAACAAAGTCACAGTTACATAAACACATCCTTGCAGAAAACCTCACCAGACCAACAATGATCTGTTTGGCTGTTTTGCATACAGTACTGTAGTATGTTTTTAGTCTATTAGAATCAGCAGGACCTGGTTTAAAAAGTTACTAAAATAGACTTCACTGTTTTAACACAAGGCAAAGATTCCTATTCTCGCATTATTCATGTGTGTTTTCGCAGATGGTGGCAAGAGATACACGCGTGGCAACAGATACTCTTCTGCCAAAGCGCAATCCAAATTGCTCATACTGTCCCCTTAATCTCCAGTCGTAAACGACTTCAGTGCAGTTCACTCGACTTCTAGTGCTATCCATTTAGCTGAAAACGAAGTAGGCATTAGTCTATAAATGAATGGGACATATTTGTCAAGAGACTTTAGAGCCTGTCTCATGGAAACCCGGATGCTTTTGATGGAAGGAACTGGCAGGCATTAAGCCTGCTGAGTGATGACTCAGAGATAAAAGAGCGACAAGTGAGCAGAAGATCTTTACCCAGAGGGATTTCCTCAACAACCATGATAGTCTTAGGAGTGATCTTTGAATTTCACTAGAAGATAGCAAGAAGATGCTCTTCACTGTCTGACTCTCAATATCATACCATCCAAGCCATCTCTTTCTCTTTCCGCTTGTCCTACCATATTTCTTCTTTTCGACTCATTTTGTTTTGTTTTTCTTCCTCCCCCCCTTGCATGCACCCCAGGTCACAACCCTTGACACAGTTCTATTCTCGATGGTAGACTAAATGGTTCTTGGCATTACACAGACCCTTTTCTCACTCAGCTGGGTCTCAATCAGAGGTTGCTTCTGAAATGGGCCAGCATTAATTAACACTGCAGTGCCACTCCAAATCCCAACGCCAAATCTCAGGTCTGAGATGGAGCACGAGGGATCACGATTTTCAGCCTGGCTGAGAACCCTAGCGGTTTAGTTCTCATCCTCATGACTATTTTCCTTCATTTATCTTGTGGACACACTCCGCCGCCTCCTACGTCTCTTGGCTGATTTGGCTCGACACTAACGTAGGATGCGATAGGGCCAGATGGTGCAGCTGCATGAGCCTTCAGCTCCTGGATGGCATCCACAAACAGGTGAGGAAACATGGAGAACTAGCAAAGGAAATCTGGAGGGACTTGTAGTGCCAGGACAAACTCAGAATTGGACGTGCTTGTAGATGTAAAGACAAGAAAAAAGAAACAAAACACAATTTGAATAGCTTGTGCAGCAATAGTGATAGTCAATATGGTGTACAACTCAAAGTGCAAAGTGCAAAAAATCGGAAAAAATAAATGTTTGTCTATTTTTGCCCAGAATGCTGATGACCTGCTGGTTATGGCACCAGTGGGACATCACATATCTACACTACTTCCATGCTGGATTTTTCATTAATGTCACTCCAACTGAGAAAAGAATCTCTTGTTCCTTTTTCATAAGCTAAAAATTATCACTGTAAAAAAAAAAATCATCGCCGTTATCACTTATATTTGAAACAGAACTTTTCTCCATATAAATGTAATAGTAACTGCAGCATCAACCAACATAACAGCACCAAAAGCCAATAAGCATACTTTATACCGTACATAAGCATACTTTTTACATTTGTTTTTAGGGTGAGGTTTTCTTTTAACAAGATTGAGCTTCCATCTGCCAACACCCACCAAGTGACCCTAAAATTTGTCCCAAATAGAACTAAACCAAGAAATGTTCCATAATACTGTAATATTACATTGCATTTACTCATACTGTCCTAAAAGGCTTCCAAAACCTACTGCAGTTGTCAGAGCTTTTCTAGCACTGTGTAGCTTGATGGATGAAGCTCAATAGACTGTTTCTCCCTTTTTTTCTTTTTTTTTTACTGAGAAGTCACCATGCCTGTGAATGCGGTAGGTGTTGACTGCCCACGTCCACTTCAATACGCCCACATAGCACCTTGGCGCCGCTACTTGAAAATTGAAGGGGTAATATTAGACCTTCTGGCTGTTGCTTCAAATGTCTAGAAATGTGTTTTGCAGAGGGAAAATGCACTTTTTCACTCCAATACTACCTAACTGGGTCTGTTTTGTGACTGCTTTCATTTGTACTTCGTGCATTCGTCAAAAAGTGCTCCAATATATAGTACCTCACATAAGTATTTGCTCCCTATGACAATTTTGGTAATACAGTAGCTACTGTAATTTGCCACATCACAGCTCCAGGTGCCTGTATCCGGTATTGTGCTGGGAGTACTGTATTATTTGTGTGTGCTTCAAGAGCAGTGACAAGTTAAAGGGGTAACCTGTTACGGTATCTCCTCCACAGTACTGTGCAAATGTCATTTCACCATTCTGCACTTCCAAAGAGCCAGACTTTCTTGTGTTATTTATTTCTTTTTTTCTATTCTTGAGGAGTAGTTTTCCAGGCTTCCTGAAGGACTATTTTGGCCCGTCTTTTTGAGCAAGTTTTTGTCTTTAATTTTCAGACCAGTCCCTGTACCTGACCAGTTTAAGAGAATTTGTTTTGTTCGTTAGGCCATACAGTGACCTATGAATAATTCAAGAATAAAAAACCTCTAACTTAAAGTATGAACCAGTGCAGATGATGACAGATGTTCAAGTATATGATGATGATGATGATTAGTATACTAGTGACGCAGAATGCTGAGTGGTTGGAACAGATGAAAGAAGTTGCTGCTGAGGTTTTTTAAATAAATAAAAAACTTTTAACTTGTACATGTAGGCACATTGTTAATCTGCATGTCTTTGGACTGTCGGAGGAAACCTGGAGTAACCTGAGGGTCCGGGAATCGAGCCTGGCCGGGAATCGAACCCGGACCCTGGAGGTACAAGGCAACAGTGCGAACCACCAATTATATATACAGTAGCTTAATTTAATATGAAAAAAAATAAGGGATTGATCAAGACTCAAAAAAATTATCCAGTGCTGTATCATGACAATTAATGTATCGCTACACTGGCTTTAAAGCCGATTATGGATTAAATTTATATCATTTCGCATTTTAGAAAGTAAAATGTTGCTATTCCTCCTTAATCCTACAGGTGGCATGCTCTAATCTGTTCACACATGGGCCGGATGCCCAGCCTGACCAGCCTTAATGGATGTATCTTTCTATGGCTATGTATAGAATGCAAGCCTGTCATGTATGTCCCTATATCTCTTATTCCATTCCTCTTCCTATATTTAAACAGCTCCTTTGTGTGTACCCACTATAAACTATAACTGAATAACCTGATATATATCTGAATAAGATATATAACCTTATGTACATTCTAAGGAATTGATTTGGAGCATTCCATCAAACGTAAGGTACTGTAATAGAGTTGACTCATGCAGTCTATGCAAATTGCTGTTGTCCAGCACTCCTATAAATCTAACGATATCTTATATGCATCACAGATTGAGCTATAAAGTCAGGATATACTGTATGTCCTAATTGCTTCACTTGAACCATGCAACGAGTTTTGAACATTTATCATTATTTTAGTATAAAAATCCAGATCAATTATGATAAACTGCATTTCTGCTTCAGATAATAAGAAAATGCGCTCAAGCACACAGTTCCACTCTTAAATGCACAGGTGCTGTCTGCATGCCTGAATAAATGTAGATAATAAAATTGTAAATAGTAATGAATCTCACATTTGTTTAGGTTTTTCACTGCCATGCTTATTATAAAGCCATGCAAAATACAAGTCGTAAAAACGTATGTTTAAATTTGAACTTGCTGTTTGACTTTATTCTGATAAACTCTGTGACTTCCGATTTAGTGTATAAAGGACAGGATACAATGCATGCGTTTTCTCAACTTTATGGGATACTATTAAAAAGTCTTTTAGAGGTCCTTGTGCAAACATAGCTCAACTCAATTAGAAACGCAGCATCACACTCAATTAATCTTTGCTCTGTCCAGGACAAGTTGATATATGTGTACAGATTAATATATTTCATAATTCACTTTGACAGACTGATTCATTCTGTTGTAAAGTGATATTCTGAGCGCAGGACATTCTTGCATCCCTGAATATCAGATGGCGATCCTGGGAAAAGTCAGGATAAAATGTAAGACACTGTGATAAGCAGAACATTGGCATGATATGCTCTGGAAATCAGGCAGTTACAACATACTGGACACTTTTTTATTGGCATATTTGAATGGAAGTCAGTAAAGAAGTTTAAAGGGCTGCGCTGTCTCAAAGATGGTCAGAGAGACAGAACCAGAAGACAAATCAAACAGAAAGGAGAGCTTAGACTGATTAGACCAGTATATAGTGTGTTAGACATCAGTTTAGAAAGTTGTCAGTTAAACAGTATTTGCTGTGCAAAAAGTCAGTCTAGGTGAGAGGGTTGGGGTTATAAGATATTTCTTTACTTATAGGCTTCGGGAGCTTTACTAACTGGCGGAAATATACTGTATGAATATATTGGGGTTCAGGTAAAATTACAAGCTTGAGACTGGTAAAATTGCCAGATCAAATGATTTTCACTGTATGGATGGCCTCTATTACTTTCTTTTGCATCATATCACATATTCTTTAAATCCACATAGACCATAGAGCCTTATGTTGACAAATTTGCACTTTTACATTGTGAAACCTTTTAATATACACTCACCTAAAGGATTATTAGGAACACCTGTTCAATTTCTCATTAATGCAATTATCTAATCAACCAAT
>JAQQZT010000016.1:9850150-9862250 GCA_030068275.1 Clarias platycephalus | reverse complement strand
CCCTTACTTAAAATTTAGGACAATCGAATTTGATCATTACTTGTCTCCAGCTTCCTTGACCCATCTCTTCCAATGTTCCTTCTTGTTTCCCGTGGCCTTCACGTGAGCTCTAAAGCTCAGTCTTTGTGATTCAGTGCTTTATAAATGTACTCGACCAAAATTGACCTAGCAGTGTGTAATTTATTGACACAAGAGACCCAAGATTTATGAATCCCACACACCATTATACAGCCAAAGACACCGTAGTCAACACCCCTGCTCTAGTAACCATGCCTGCTTCCACTCCACGTTAAAGTATTCCATCTGAAACGGTGGCCTACTGCTTTGTCACATTTAGCAGAGTTTGTAAGTTTCGTCGTGGAGGAACCTGCCATTAATTCAGACAGGAAATCTAATGAAGGATTGTGCAGATGGAGCAGATTTTTCCT
This sequence comes from Clarias platycephalus, assembly GCA_030068275.1. Taxonomy (NCBI): domain Eukaryota; kingdom Metazoa; phylum Chordata; class Actinopteri; order Siluriformes; family Clariidae; genus Clarias; species Clarias platycephalus. The sequence continues at coordinate 9,861,822 of JAQQZT010000016.1, read as the reverse complement.
TAAAAGCCACCACACGCTGTCACGGCTGACTGCTTAAACTGCTCCCAGACTGTTCGCATTCATACAGTAATGTGTGTGTGTTCCGAGATCTCGGTGACACTAAATGTTGGTGTGCGGTGGAAAAGGCTGAACCCCTTGTTGAGTATATCAATAAATGTTCGCTCTTTTGTGTTGCAGCTGGCAAGTGTAAAATGCTATGATTAGTCCTGCTGATTTGCGCAGTCTACATTCTTCTTCAATTTTCTCGTCAGAGTTATTACGTGCACATTTTCCGTACTCTAAATCACAGCGGAGATTAAGACTATCTCCACGCTATTTGAGCTTGGACGTGTAGCGGAAATCAGCTTCATTTTAAATGTGGTGTATTTTATGTAATATTTATTCAAATTCATCTTAAATTCAGCTTAAACAATCAAGTTCTTAAAACTTTAAGTTTTAAATGTACATGTGCTAATTGTATTCGCTAAAATGTGTCTGACTTATATCTTTTGAAATCCACTTGTATTCTTTTGCGTTACTATGTTTTAATAAATATATAGTGTTCCATCCATCTATCTAGAAACCTCTATAGTCCAACTACTGTATTTATTCCCAATTTGTACGACCGTGGTAGGACCTCCAGTCAACATTCACACACTACGGGTAATTTGAGAGCGCTAATTAGCCTTTGGAGAGGAAACCAGCCAAGCACGGAGAGGACATGCAAACTCCATCCAAACGGGAATCAAACCCGGGACCGACCGTAAGGTGAATTGTGCAAAATATAGTCAAATCTTTTTCTCTGCACGACCTATGCAATATGATGAAATAAATTGTTTCTCTAACCAAAAAAAAAAATAATACTACAGGTACGTGCTTTTGACAATATTATTATACAAGTAAATATACGGTATTATTATATATTATTATACGGTAATATTTTACAAGCTGACAAGCTAAGTGTAAAAGTGTACAGAAATAAATGTGAAGACTTTATATGTAGCAAACCTATAGTTAGTAGGGTATATATTATTTTACAGTCTCAGCATCTCCTCCTACAGAGCTTCTGATAGCTTGTGTAAATTTACCTGGACAGAATCTTGAACATTGTCATTTAAGCAATTAAAAACTAGTAGGGATGCAATGTTGCAATGGTTTTCCTGGGCAAAACGTTGAAAACATTACCCCTACCTCTCTGAATATGGTCCAATCAGTATCCAGGCTTACTGCGTAGAGTACTTCACCTGACCTTTCCGGGTGATTTCAATCTATCATATGACGTTTTTTTTTGTTTTTTTAACTACTGTATAGGCACTGCAGTGCATTCTGTATGGGTCCTGTGAGGGCTTGCACTAATGTGCTTCCGTCATACTTTTCGTATGTGCGATGATTCGTGGAAGTCGCAAGCTAGCGGGAACTCGGTCATGTCTTCAAGAGAAAGAATGAGCATGGACAGTTACGGGAGTGAGGAGGAGAAAGCACCTGTCAGAAAAAATACGGAAAAATGAGCACACCAGGACACATAATGAAAACTCTGTCAAGTTACAGTAGCAGATTGAGGATTGAACATCGCTACACAGCTGGATGATGGTGACAGGATTCCAGTAAAAAAGCACAAGAAGGATGCTGATAAAAATAGGCATATTTTATTTACAATAATAGATTGTGTTAAGGTTATTAGGTTTAGGTTTTTATTACAATACAATAACCTTTAATATAATTTCTTTACCTAGAATGGCAAAGGCAGTCCCCTGATTCTGATGCTTATATCTAGGGAACTATAGGTGCTGTAGGTTTGGTTCTTAATTGTTTGTGAGAGGATGCTTTAAATTTGTAAAGTAAGAAGTTTTTGGTATACTCACAGAATTGCAATCAAACTCACAATTTTAAAAACTGTGGGAAACATATTGATTGCTATTTGAAAATCTTATTATTATTATTTTTTTTTTTTACTGTAAGTACTGTAGGTCCCAAAAAAACAGTCATAACTCCCCAAGAGTCTGATCAATCTTCTCCATGAAAAATTTGATAAGAAAATGTGTGACCTGGCTTTCACAGGTCACAAAGGTTTTATGCAGTACTTTTATTGTAGGTATTATGCAATACATTCGCTATGGGGTGAGTTTGGAGTGAGTTAGGGGCTCAGATTTGAAGGGGGTCATTATTTTTGGGCTGTTTTTTCCCAATGTAATACAGATTTTTAAGGTCTTTTTCCGAGCAGACCCAAAACTATAAATTCACGGACTCAAAACAACAAAACCTTCCGTTATGATCCGTATTTTTGTCTAAAGTTTTACTCTAAAAAGGGCAATAATAATAGTCCTGTTTTTTTTTTTGTGTGTGTGTGTGTGTGTGTGTGTGTGTGTGTGTGTGCTTGTTTTATCCTGTGAAAGTAGGCTTTTTAGAACAAGATGAAAGATTTTTTAGTGTCAGTAAATGAAAAACAATGATAAAAAAAAAAAATCACATTTTAGAAATGATTAAAGTTTTTTTTTTTTTACAGTTAGCCTCTTTCTTTTTCCTTCTCTGTGTAACTCCTCTTTCCTTTCTCTCTCTTTCCTTTTTCTTAGTCTCTCTATCTCTACCTCTTGTTTTTCTTGTCTACCTCACAGGGAACATTTTACTGGTCTCTCTCTCTCTCCCTCTGCCTTAATTGAATTCAACTGTTGATTAATAAACATGTAAACATTTGTATAGTCACGGCTATGATACAGACTTTTAAGAACACAACAGAATAATGTTAGCTAAGACAAATAAATAGATACAAATATACATAAAATCCGATCTATAATCAAATAGATGGAACACTAGAGAATAACCTTTTGGTTTGGAAACATTAAAAAAAAATCCTTTTTAGTCTAAGAAATTTCTTCTTTAGTTCAGTTACATTTATGTCTTGAATGAAAATGTGCAGTTTCATTTTAATAGCATGACAGAAAGCAAATCCATAAATTAAGATAAATATGATTAACCATTCATGTAGGACAATAGAAATGGCACTCTAGCACAGGGACATGATTCAGTGTGTATATGGCTAGTGCTTGGAGCCACATTACTTGGAAGACCGAGTGTACGCTCTGTGTAATCAGTAGTCACAATTATGTTGTTTGAGTAATCAGTAGTCACAATTATGTTGTCTATATGCTTTCCATTTTATGGAGTTTTTGTTGCTGTACAGTCAGGACCGTAAGTATTTGAACAAAGGTTTAATTTTCTTGTGTTTGTATTTCATCCTCTATATGCCACCACAATAGATTTAGATATGAAACAGTCGAGATGTGACTAAAGTCACACGTGGTTTTACAAAAATATTGCAATAATTGTTCAGGAATTACGTCTGCGTGTTTTTACACAGTCCCTCTATTTTGGGCAGTTTGATGGCAAGTTTCTTAGTTATTTCAGGACAAATTAAGCATGCAGTCCATAGAGGTATTGATGCAAGTGAAAGTGGCGATTATTAGACTGACAAAAAAAACAGCCCGATTAGAGAAATAGCAGAAATTTTAGGGTGGTCAAATCAACAATTTGTCCCATTCTTAAAAAGAAAGAATGCACTATCAAGCTTAGCAACATCAAAAGGCCTCATATACTAAAGTGGACTAAAATCTCAAGTGGATGATCACAGAACTATTTCCTTGGTAAAGAAAACTGCTATAGAATCTCTACCCAAGTAAATGAAACTCTTTGTCCTCTCATTGTCAATGTCTACAGTCAAAATATGCCTTCATGACTGTAAATGCAGCAGGTTAACCTCAAGATGCAAGCCACCAGGAACACTCAAGTATAGTCTAGACTCTGATTAAAAGTTTAAAAAGCCTGACTAATTAAACTAAAGATTACATTGTACCAGAATGACTGGAAGAGAGAAGGAACTGAAAGGCTCATGATCCAACGCATATATCAAACATAGTGGAGGCAGTGTTATGGCATGGGTGTGTATGGCTGCCGATGGAACTGGGTCAGTGGTGTTTATTAATGATGCGACTGCTGATAAAAAGTAGCAGGTTGAATTCTGAAGCGTATAGAGCTATACTGTCTGCTCAGATATACTGTCGAGCTTCACAGTGCAGATCGATAATCATTTAAAATGTGTAACAACAGCAACCAAAGAGCTTTGTAAGGCCAAAAATGGTATGTTCCTAAAGAGCCGAGCTTGTCACCAGACCCAATTGAGCATGATGGACTTGTACAGTAAGTCCCCGACTTACGAACATCATTCGAGTTATGAATTTCCGCAGATACGAACGGACTGCAGATCTACGAACATTTGTAGATGCAGACAAATCACGGAAGTAGCTCACATGTATTGTACAAAAGATAGAGACTGTAATGCACCAGACACCAATATTTACAATTATATACAATATTTTTTGTGTATAAGTGAATGTATAAAATCATTCAAATGTACAAAGTCCGGAATATTGTATTTCAACGAAGCACGATGATAGAAAATGGCTGTCCTGTAAGGCTGTCCAGATGATGAATAATCCTAATTTCGGGGATCCCAGTACAATACAGCTCTGAGACAAAATGGCATCATTTCAAGCACGCTATAAACACCATGTTGTGTTGTCCTCCCCCTGACGTCTTCGAGGTCAGCTGACACTGCTGCGGGGAATACCAGATTCCATGGTATAGTACAAGTATAATGCAGATCCAAAAAAAAACAAACCTGTGTGATTATTTCTTTTTATGCCTTACATTGTATGTTTGTGTCAAAGGTGTATAAGACTCACTTTGTCAGACTTACGAACGAATCCAACTTACGAACATGCTCCCGGAACTGAACTCGTTCGTAAATCAGGGACTTAAGCTCGTACTGAAGACAAAACTAAAGACAAAAAGACCAATAAACAAGCAGCACCTGAAGGTGGCTGCAGGAATGTGGTGTTGGGTTCCAGACTTCAGGCAGTCACTGGCAGAAAGGATTTGCTTCCGCATATTATAAATGATTCTTATATTTATGGTTAAGCTACTTTTGAGGCTTTGAACATGTAGGGACTTTGTAAAAAAAATAAAGGTAATGCACAATTTTTTTGTTTTAATATGTTACACTGTCGAATTAAATTGATTACTTTATTTCAAATCCTTTATGGCAGAGGCAAAGATACGCAAAATTGTGTCCGGTAATTTACAAGTGATACACATTTTGGAATTAATGAATCAGAAGTCAGAATTAATGAATCATATAAAGCTGGTGAGAACCGTTTATTCAGTACAGTAGATACCACTTTTTGGACAGATTTCTTGCCTCGAATTTTGAGCTTGTTGCACACAATCCTCCAGGTACAGTATCATTACTCTGCCATCCTTTGGGAAAACAGCTCTCTGTTAAATCTTTCAGTTTCTCGGCACTGCACGATAGGAAGAGACACCCAGACATGTTGCTCCAGCTGCAGTTTGACTTCTTTTAGCAATTTTTCTTGATGCATGTGTTTGATCAGTCTCTTTGCCTGAAATCGTTCACATAGTTCACACCGTGCGTTTGTTTAAATGTGTGTGGGAAGGAGGTTGTGCACGTTTGGAACATGATCTCTGTATAGAAATACCTGACAATTGACCTTGCCCCCTGAAGTTAAAGTTGGGGTGCGATTTAGCATACCGTTAATTATACATTACCAGTGATGTCGGTGGAAATCCTCACAAGTATAGTCTGTTTTTGTTGAAGTACACATTGTTGGACATGTACATTTGTAATAGTAGGCCATTGTGCAACCTTCTCTCAGCTGTCACGTCTCCATGGTAACAAGGGGTCCAGCATGGTTATCAAGGCTGAACCAGAGAGAGGGACATAAGGGAAAACAGCAGAAATTCTCATCGCTGTCAACACATCACACTTCAGCCGAAACACGGTCCTGCACTTTCAGTGGCCTTGCACTTCACATTCGCGTCATGCTTTCGACCCCCTAATGTACTAAAGTTAACATTTTAAACGTGCAAAACAGGTGCGTTAGAGCAGCCAACATATGCGGAGTAAGTTAAAAAAAACTTCAATTTAGTCTTGGATTATGTTCCATTATCACTTAAAGGGAACACACACACTGCCCCCTAGTGGCATTAATGATAATAATAATAATAATAATAATAATAATAATAATATAAGATATAAAAGTGGTTTAGATAAAATATGACACAGAAAACACTAAGTTTAGGGAAACAAAGTATAAGAGTAAAGAAAAATGTCAGAACAACAATTAACAAATAATATGTCATAATTGTGATTAATTAATCATTAAATACTGTTCATTATGAAATCCTTCTTTACGTGGACACTCAACTGTCCACTTTATTAGGAACACCTTACCCACACTACTGTATTTAGAACCTGGCTTTGCTCTCAGAACAGCCTCAGTTCATCATGACATGGATTCTACACTACATGGTGTTGGAAACAGCTCTTCTAGGTTCTGGTCCATGTCGACATGATTGCATCAGATCGTTGTTCCAGATTTGTCAGCTGCATGTTCATGCTGTTCATCTCCTCTTCTGCCACATCACAAAGGTGCTCTAGGACAGGACACTGAACTCGTTGTCATGTTCGCGGAAGCAATTTGAGACTCGTGTTTTGTGACACGGTGTAGGAAGATGAGTAATAAGATGAGTAAATTGCAGGTATACATGTGGTCAGAGGCAGCACGGTGGCATAATGGTTACCTCGCACCTCCGTGGTCAAGGGTTCGATTCCTGCCTCGAGACTGCGTGCGTAGAGTTTGCATGTTCTCCCAATGCTTGGTGGGTTTCCTCCTACTAATATACTGTATGCAAAGAAATGCAGATTAGGTGAATTGCCGTTCCCAAATTGTTCATACATGAATGTATGATTGTATGGCTTTTTCAGAGTGAAGTCTCCTGGGATAGACTCCATGCGTTCCCCGACCCTGTACAGGATAAGTGGTATTGAGGATAAATGCATGAACATGTAGTCAGCAGAAGGTACAGTGGGATTAAAGGATCAACCTGCATTAAGGGACCAGAAATACCAAATTTGCGACACCTCCATCAGCAGGTTTCAGCAGAAATCAAGCTTCATCAGACCAAGTGATGTATAATCTTCAGTTGTTCAGTTTCTGTCCACTATAGCTAAAGACCTCCTGTTCCTCTCTGACCGTAATGTAACTCGATGTGGGTTTCTGCTATTATAGGTCATTTGTCTCAAGATTCAACGAATGGTGTGATCTGATATGCTTTCCTCCTCAACACGATTGTAAAAAAAAAAAAAAAAAAGCAACTCAATCGGGACGTTCTCCTTTACAGGGGGAGTTTTCTGCAAAACACATTTTTTTGTCATTTTATAGACATTCAGGTAAATATGAAGAACACTCTAGGTTTTTTATTGACTTATTGGTTATTGCAAACCAATCAAAGTGTCCTTCTAAAAGATGCTTTTCCTCCCAAGCTGCAGTTCTCTGTCAGGGGGCGTGGCTCAGCAGTAGCTCATTTAAATAGACACTATGTGACAGCAGATTCAGAGGAGGAGTGAAATTAAGGACATTCAGGGAGCATGCATTCAGCTGCAGGGCATCTGGGGGCATTTCAGCTGCACCATTAACACATACATGACATATGTAAAGTTAAAGGTCCCATATTGCACACCACCACATTGAATTGAATGAATCACGCAAGAAGTCAAAACGTTCGACAAAAGTGTGGCATTAACCATTCACCCATTTTCATACACACACCCATTTTGCACACACCCAATAATTCAATAAACTAACATAATTACAAACATAAGGATCGCCTTTAAGACGTGGATGAAAAGTGTTTGCCGTCCAAAATCAAATTAAAAATTCTAATTTTATTTATCACATACACAGTTATTCACGATACGATATGCAGTGAAATGCTTATACAACCGCTCGTGACCTTAAGATCAAGATTATCAATAAGAAATAAATAATGGAATAGAATAAAAATAAAATATTGAAAAACTTAGCTGCAGAAACTTAGCTAATTTTTAATTAGCAAATATGGAAAATTTGGAATTGATATAGAATTGAAATAGACATGTCTGGGGAGTGTGCAAATATGCATGAATGTGAGATGTAATGATAAGAAATATGCAATGTGCAAAAGGTGTGAAATGAAATGAAATAGAAATGTCCAGGGTGAGTGCAAATGTGCATGAACGTTCAACAAACGGTAAATTTTCCTTCCTTGAGACACTTTTCCAGGCATTTAGTGCAGCTTCCTTTAGCTGCTGCTTGTTTAGCTGCGGCTCAGTCGTGCCCTCACTAGGTAAAAAACCTGCTCTGTTGGGTTGAGAGAAGGAGACTGACTTTTCTAATGAAGAGCATGCCATGTACTGTATGTTTTAAGTCATTATCAATCTGCAACTAATCAGCAATCACGTCATCAATAAACACCAGTGACTCGGTTTCATTTACAGCCGACCGCAATGATGCCAAAACACTGCATCCACCATGTTTAAAAGATGATGTGAAGAACCTGAACTGAAGCTGTAGCATACTCGTGCATGTGTGTATTGAATAAACAGCTGAAAATGAGCGCAATCTCAACCTAGACCGAACTCAAAACACTCGTGTAAACTACAGGACAAAATGACAGCGCGAGGAAATGGTCCGCGTAAACAGTCTGTGGTTTGCTAGTTAACCTGATTTCTCTAGATTTACAGGAATCAAAAGGCTTCTCATGCAAAGAATTGAAACCCAGCGATGCTCTACGGTACGACGAGCGAAAGCGCGGAGATTCAATAAAGTTAACAGCTTGTGCAGAGTGAAAAATGAAAAACGAGATCAGTGAACCTCAAATTCTTTGCTCTGAGCTATTAGGATTGTGGCTGTACCTGACTGATCCTTCGGGCTTTAGTAAATGTCATAGGCTACGACATGCATCCCAACTTTCTTTCTTTAACCCTGACTATACAGCATGTGAAAAACATACGGTAGTTGACTGTATCCACTGCACAAACATGTGACCACTGCTTCTAGAGTCTAAACTTTTCAAAGTAATGGCATTTGCCGTGGTTTATTGGACAAGAACGGTTTCATGGTTTGGCTCGTGGTAAATGTGGTGTGTTGACTCTTTTGTAAGGACCATACGGAGTTTGTGTTTGGTTTACGTTAGGGCTTCATTAACAAAATTAGGAATAGTGTTGGTTTTATGTGAAGTATATTACATATACATTATTTTCTGTGATGTACTGTAGGTGATGCTCAGTAAAGCAGAGATGTGTAGATTAAGTTAATAATGCAGCTCAATTCCCTTATATTTAACTTTTTTTTCCTTTTTTTTTTTTTTTTGAAAACTCTATGTACACGATGCCCACGAATAATAGAACAAAACTAACTCCGCATGTCTGAATCCATGTCTAGACTCTAGACTCAGAGCAGACACCTGAATGATTGTAGCATCCTAACCCGTCTACTTTGGATTGCATTAGGACGTTACAAAGCATGTATCTTCATGATAATTGATGGTATGGTCTCAGGGGGTGTTAGAGAAAACATTTCGAGTCTGGAAAATTTCATGGCTTTTCGATTTAACTACGCAGAACTCTGTTGCCATCTGGTGGCACAGACTGATGACTGTTTTCTCCATAGGAGCAGCTTTGATGTCTTTATGAGCGGTGTTCGAGTTTAAGCACAAGTAAGACACGGACATTACAAATCTATTCCATGCAATTTGCTTCGGATATTGTGTTGAATAACGAAGTTTGATCTGACATCGAGCAACAAAAGTATATCTCATAGATGTAGATGCATAACCATTTTTTGTTTTGTTTTGTATAAGGAGGAATCTGTAGCTCTCACAATACATACAAAGCATTGCTTCTTGCTAATGTTCTTCATCAAACTGGATTGAAAAGCAAAAGTTTCATTTCACATTTCATTTCCACATCGCTTAATATGAAAGGAAAAAAATACTTATACTGAAATACAATTAGGCATTTATTTTTAAGTAAGAAGTTGGAATGTTCAGTTTGTTTCAGTCCACCTTGAAATATAGTCCACTCAGTTATACAGTACAGTGCTTTCTCGAGTGTCTGAAAACGAAATGCCACATTACATTTCTCCCAAAGTTATTACGGTCTTATAATCACAATCCTCTATTGATTTGGGGACACAGTTTGAGGTCACATAGTTTCACAGAAGGATGGCTGAGCTCTACTGAGACGACTCCTTTCATTATTCAGCTTGTTCTTCATGACAGACCGGTTACCCAAATCCTCCTCTCGGTTCCGTACAGAACTGTTATATGAAGGATATTTTATTATATTCTACCACGCCGCCTGCAATGTTGATGGAAAATCAGGGGGAAAAAATGCAAAGTAAGACTCCATGCAGAGATGTGTAGTGAGCTATTTAACATTTAGTTGAATCACTGGTCTCATTTCATACTGTCTCGGACACTAGAGGACTTTATACTGTACCACTGAAGTAATCCATCTGTTTCCTAACTTTCCTAAGTTTATTGAAGTACATTACATTGTATCAGTTTTCACCTTGTCTATTATATTGTGTAATTAATAATAATTATTATAATAATAATAAACCTAGGCAATTCCTGGAGAAATTGTGAAGTAGCTGTGCAATGGCACAGTGCGTTTCACCACTAAACTTTTATGGAAACGTTTTCCCAGGTCTCCTGCGCACAAAGGAAAGAAAATCCCTCTCAGGAAAAAAAAACAATAGCTGAACCCGTGCTGAACCACACTGCTCCTTGATTCGATCGGAAGACGAGACATGGAACACGGAAGTGCTAGAAACCTCTACTACTTTGGTTAAAATCATATCGATCAAAAATAATTCACCCTTCAAAAATGGCCCTGAAAAAAGTCACTCCATAGACTTTAATGGGGTTTGTAGAACGGACACAGACGCTTTTGGACCACTTTGGAAAAACTGTCATGCTGCACTCAGTTTTAGAAAAATACATATATGAAACTTGACATCCCATAATTTGAAAGCCTGCTCTCTCGAACAATCCAACTCTCTAGCACGAGTCCTGTCGGATTTAAAGTATACAGCATGCTGGATAAATTCTTTTGAGCTTGTGAGATTCGTGTGCAGGGAGGAGGGGCGACTGTGGCACAAGCCGTGCCCTCTCGGCTCACACACACACATTCCCTGAAATCACAGGAGGTATATCTTTGGAACTGTATGGGTAAAAATTTAGCATTTTTCTGAATTTTGCCCAGGAAAAGTGATACGCCATTGTGCGCCTACTTCATAATTTATCTCGGAATTGTATATACAGTAATCATAATTACAATTTCCATTTCATGCCATGCATCAGCAAACCTTAAAAAGTGCTTCAGCATTCCTTCCATAACTTTGCTGTATACAGTAAAAACATATTTATGATTTACAACAAATAGAGAACATAAAACATAAAAAAGTCTGGTTTTTTTTTTTATTTCATTGCATTTTTTTCTATTGCAAAGAGGTATTTAAAGCTCATCAAATATACTCCTTTATAATCAAAACAAGCTCATGTTAGCGTTAAAGGTCTCTACAATTTTCTAGCTGAAATATGAAGTAACCCAGATCCTGCACTCTGCCTGCTTGCTTGCTTGACTTTCTGTCACACATTTTTCAAACACAAAAATGAACTGCCCTTGAATGCCCCTTTGAGGAAGTGCATTTCACTCTTACAAACGTGTGTGTATGTGTATTTTACATGTATGCATATGTGTGGATATATGTATGTATGTATATGTATGTGGATAT